>BMAU01021351.1:0-600000 GCA_019973935.1 Trichonephila clavipes | reverse complement strand
CACACACACACACACACACACACACACACACACACACACACACACACACACACACACACACACACACACACACACACACACACACACACACACACACAACACACACACACACACACACACGCACACGCACACACACACATCATCGGAACATTGAAAACTGCAAATAAGGCTGGTCGACGCGCCGTGTTGCTGGCCAATCAGGAGGTGGATCGTTCGGGTGTGCCGTTAAGAAATTGTTAAGGAGTTTCACAGTGGTCACGAGGAAAACTGGTACCTACGCGTGGAAAACCGGGTCGGGAGCGACCAGGTGGAAAACCGAAGACCACGAGGAGAGAGGATCGAAGGATCGTGCGGCAAGCACTTGTGGACCCCACAGTGACTTGTTCAACGATACGAGCAGACGTAGGCGTAGCAATTGTTCCACAAACAATTTCCAGACACCTTGTTGAAGCAAATCTTGAATCCAAGCGCCCTTGCCGTGCACTCCCTTTAACACCGGAACATCGTCAACTGCGTCTACAGTGGTGCCAAGCCAGATCAATGTGGAATGTCACAGATTGGCAAAAGGTTGTGTTTAGTAATGAATCCCGGTTTGTTTTGGGGAGATGCTAACCGTGTACGGGTGTGGAGGCACCCTGGTGAGCGGTACAATTCCTCCCGCATTGTTCTACGTCACACTGCCCGCACAGCTGGTGTAATGGTCTGGGGGGCATAGCCTATGATAGCCGGTCCACTTTAATTGTGATGCGTGGAACCTTAACGGGCCAACGTTACGTTGATAATATTCTTCGACCACATGTAGGACCTTTCCTAAATGGTCTCCCAGGGGCAATTTTCCAGCAAGATAATCCTCATCCGCATACAGCAAGAGTTGCTCAAAACTTCCTACGTCATTTTCAGACTCTTCCATGGCCAGCCCGCTCCCTCGATTTGTCCCCTGTAGAGCACGTGTGGGATCAGCTAAAACGGCAGATGCCATCGTGTGATTCTGTAAATGATTTAGAGTTGTCTGTTCAGGATTTGTGGGCCTATCTGCCTCAGGACAACATAAGGTGTCTAATCAACTCAATGCCGGACCGTGTGGCGGCATGTATTGCAGCTGGAGGTGGTCCAACGCGCTATTGAAGTTGCCGAGTATTTGTGTCGATGTGTATTCGTTTAATTGTCTTGTTTTTGAGATCAAGTGAATCTCTCATCTGTGTCATTATGTGTATTAAATTTCATTTCAATCCGATGCTTTCTTCTTTGGTCGCTATTTTCAATGTTCCTCAGTATATATATATATATATATATATATATATATATATATATATATATAAGTTTTAGAAAAAAAATAATACTTTTATATTAATAATTAAAACTGTTCTGTTTAGTTATTATTTTTCTCTAATGCTCAAGAATTAAAAAATTAATCAGAAAAAAAAGAAAACTTTTTTAACAATCTAGAGTTTTTACTCAATAAGCCTATTCAGTTTAATTTCATCTTGAATAATTTTAATTTTAAAAGGAATACATTTATTTTGAAAGAATAATATTAACGAAGGAGAAAGATTCATCTCTTATTATATGAGATAAATTACAGTTAAATTAATTTTTTTCAATTCCTACTATTAGTTCACTCTCTCCCTATATATATATATATATATCTTGTTCATTTTCATATATATCTTTCATCTATTAATGTTCAAATTTTCAATCTTTAATAAATACTTTTCTATTAATCTATTAATGTTCAAATGCATTTTTTTAACTTGTAGTGGATGCCACTTTATATTAATACAGTTTTTCCAAATACTAATTCATGAATTAAATTAAAAAATGAATTAATAGAAACAACCAAAAATAATAGTCCAACAGCATGTATAGAAAAGAAAAATCTTTCGATGTGTCCCTGTGGCACAATGGATAGCGCGTTGGATACTTCGTATCCAAAGGTCGTGGGTTCGAATTCCACCTGGGATGACCTAAGTTCTAAGAACGTAAATTCTTTTTTACTATACTATTTTAAGAATAATTGAATTAAATTAATGAATAATATCTAGAAAGGAAAATGAAAACTTGCAAGGAAAATTGCTTTCTATTTCGTCACTAATATTGTGATTCTGTCATATATATATATATATATATATATATATATATATATATATATATACGAGGTTTGGGGCGTAAGTTATGGCAACTATTTTTTTTGTATATGTGTGAATGGATCACAAACGTATATGTATTGTGTGGAAGCTCTGTAGGCATAGTGTGTAGTAGCGGATAGCTGGTAGTACCTCAGCGAGTGCTGTGAAATCAGTCAGTCAATAAGTGTCTTGCGAGATGGAAGTAACCAATGTTGAGCAGCGCGCTTACATCAAAATAGCCATTTTCCAAGAGAGAAATGCAATGGAATGTCACAATAAATTAGTGGAAGCTCTTGGGAATAATGCCCTACCATACCGTACAGTAGCATGGTGTATAGGAAAGTTTCAGCAAGGACATGTGTCACCCAGTGATGAGCAACGCTTAGCACGACCGGTCAGTGTATGGACCAACCTGGCACGTGCCGTCATTGAGCAGCTCATGAATTACATTAAGGGTCTATAGGCCCAGGTTTGTCATGTCAACTTTATGTGTATTGTGTTGTCATTCTTTTGCACCGTGAAAGCCATATTGCCCTGTATACTATCGTAATAAATTCGTGTGTTACGATATTTTAGTGCTATTCATTTTCTCCTTGTAGTTGAAACCTTGAACATTGTATAAGTGACATTTTCCAACCGGATTGGTAACTTCAAGAAAAAAATAGTTGCCATGACTTTTGCCCCAACCCCGATTTTATAAAAGTAATTAAAGATTGTTTTCTTTGTTGACATAATTAGGAATTGAAATAATGTTTTTAAAATACTTGTTTTAATGAATTTATCGAGAGACTAGGTTTTTAGTTGTGAAATAAATAATTAAGAAGCATTTATCATTTTAAAATACGTTCTTTCAAGCATTGCTTTTAAAACAGAAATGATCAAAAAATATAATTTAATATTTGGAAGGATAAAAAAGTTGAAATGCACAGAGAAACATACATAATTTCTTGCTCACTAGAGCTAAAATATAGTAAAGCACTTTATTAAGATATCAAATGCATCTTTAAGTGTTTAAGATGCTTTTTTTCTTCAAAAAGCATGTTCTTTGAGAACCAAATTAAAAATTCTAACTTGGTGAAGCACTGAACATTTTTTCTTAAGGTGAATTCTCTTTCAGCTCCTTGGCTATAGAAAGCCAGTGTTTTACGATCCATATTCTTTTTGGCATATTCTTCGAAGTCGTTCAGGCACAGTATCTTGGAGTCCATATTTTTTTTACCCCGAAATGTTCGTAGAAAGCTTAAGTAGACAAAAAGGTAATGCACATTAATTATGTATCACTTAACATTAATGAAATGAAAATTAAATGGAGTAATTAATGGAAAATGTGCCGTGAGGAAACAACTTAAGACAACGATGTTATAACATTCAGTAATGAAAGAAATCTGCTAAAGAAATTCCGCTTTAGATACATTAAGTGCTCAGAATTATATAATGACTTCGACAAGTTTGAAGTCATTATTTTATTTTAGCTTCATTAAGTTAAGATAATATATAACGAAACGCTGAAAACTAAAGCTAAGATAATTGCGAGTTCTCGACCTAGTTCAAAGTTTTCGAAAGTGCGTAAATTAAAGTATATGACGGAGTGATAAAGATTGATTCTTTAAAATTGTGTATGTTTTAGGATTCTCCAAGGGAGAAATTAATGACTTTTTAAAATTATTATACTAGTTAAAGTGATTATTTTCTCGTATATCTTTTTTACTCATTAAATGTAATTTTGAAAATATTTGAATCTATCTTATAATGCCAGAGAAACGAATATTAATTTAAGAACTACACACTATTTCATTACTAAAATTGTTTTTGAGACTGACCTAATTTGACTTATTAGTGCTTTTACAATATTAGAATAGTTAATTGCTTACAAGGTGTGCCATGAATCAATGCTTTTTTTCTTTTAAAGAATTTTTTAAATTGATTCTTTCTGATACAGTGATATATATATTTTGAGTGAGCATGTTTGTATGAAAATTAAAATAAATTCATTACAGTTCACTTCCCCGAAGCTATTTTAATTCTTTAACCAGTGCCGGTTTATCCATTGGACGCTTGGGGCATACTCCCAGGGGCCCGGATAAGGATTATAATTTTTTTGTTTATGAGTGCTGATCCGCCAGTGCCAAAGAGGCATGTAGATCTTCTGCGCCCAAGGCCCAAAATGAGCTTAAATCGGCACTGCCTTTAACTGCCAAGTTATTTTATTGATTTGAATTCATAGATTATCGAACTTTTTTATTACAAAAATCAAATGTTTTGTGCGAAATAAAATATACTTAGTAGTTAAAAACTGTTATATTGAATAACATGCTTACAAATTTTAAAGGTTTTGTAGCAACTGTATATTCACTCGAAGTAGCTGTCACACAGCATTGCAGTGGAAAAGTTCAATTCTAGTGCAGAATTATTTTCTAAAAAGGAGTAAAAAAAAATAAAAATGAACATTTAAAAGTGGTTCAGTTAATCAGTTTTATGCGGTACAACCGGAAACACTTTTCCAAGCACAAACAGACATAATAATTGCACAAGCACCGTGTTTCTTATCTTATCTTTTTTCTATTTTCATCCTTTTTTGAACGAGAAACTTCACACTGTCTTGTAGGTTCATGTTTTGCAGGAGTAGAAGTAACATGGGATATATAGTGTCGTTCACTAAGACAGGCAGGGTTATCTACCGTAGGTGGTATACCAGAATTTTTTTTTATCGAGAAGCTGCATCATCATATTCATGTAAAATCTCTTCTACAACTTGGATTTGAAATTCTAGAAATGTAATATGTTTCCCAACTAGATTTTTTTATTGAGCGAAATGAGTTACAGAGTACCTTGTCTAGTAAATGTAAAAATACCGGGTGTCCATAATTAAACGATACTACTTCAAAATTGTGTACAGACGAAACTATTGTTCAGAAAGTTGTAAAATTCTGTGTACGACATAAAAAAGGGATGGGAATTTGTTTGAGCGAATAAAAGAAATTAGTTCAAAATTTCGCCACTAGAGGTCGCTTTTGAATGAAGGCCACATTTATTACCGGTTTTCCATTTGTATTTTATCGCTTTTTTATCCACAGGACACGGTAACACAATAACTGATACTCATTAAAAAACACAATCTCTAAAATGAACTACAAACTTTTTTTTCGACGTCACACAGCAACTGTTATAAAAGCAATAAACTTTCACGGGAGATTAGTTTATTTTCAGTGTGCTCGGTATTGCTAATCAGAATGTCATCACGTTTACCAGATCGAGCGTTGTTAGTAAAGTTATTCTATCAAAACGATAATTCCACAATAGTTGCTCTACGGAAATTTTGGACTTTAAAGGGGATGCGAAAAGGTCCATTGACAGCTATAAATCTTCAATTACAAGGTAACCAAATTTGAAGAAACAAGATCGTTGAATGTTCGTTCTGGAAGAGGAAGAAAACCTGTTTCTGCGGAAGCAATAGAGAAAGTTGCACTTCAGGTGGAAGATGACAATGCGTCCAACGTGCAGGCTAGTACAAGTGTTCGCCTTGTAGCAGAAGCATTGGATCTGCCTCGTTCAACTGTCCAGAAGATCATGCGAAACATTCTCCGTTACTATCCATACAAGCTTCAACTTGTGCATGAATTGCTTCCACATGATTTCGAGACTCGACATCTGTTCTCACTGCAGTTTCTTGCTCGTTTGGAAGTTGATCCAGAATGGCCTTGGAATATCCTCTGGACACACGAAGCCCACTTTCATTTGGACGGTTCAGTGAATACTCACAACTGTCGAATTTGGGAATCAGACAATCCGCATTCCACCTTTCAAGTTCCGCTACACTCACCAAAAGTAATGGTGTGATGTGGGTTTTCCGCGTCTTTTATTCTTGGCCCGTATTTTTTTCGAGGAATTAGGTGCTGGGGGTCCAGTAACATGTTCTATCACTGGACAGCGATATGCATTGTTATTACGGAATAAAATTATTCCGGATCTGCAAGCACGTCCGTGCCTTTCACGCATAATGTTTATGCAAGATGGAGCTCCTCCACACATTACACGTTGTGTTAAGGACGTTCGTAAACATCACTTCCCAGAAGAACGTGTGATCAGCAGCCAATTTCTTCATCTGAGGCCTTCCTGATCACCTGACCTCAATCCATGTGATTTTTGGCTTTGGGGCCATTTAAGACAGCTGGTGAGTTGTGATCAACCAATGTTCACGACATGTTCTTAACATGTCCCAGAACACACTGCGTTCAACGGTGGAACATGCTATCTTACGATTTCAAATAGTAGCTGAAAATGATGGTCATCATGTTGAGCCTTTATTGTTGTAACAAAATTTGTAATCTGTGTTATAAATGTATACTAAGTATTAATGTATGCTAAATATGATCACCATTAAAAACGCCCTCTAATGGCGAAATTTTAAACTAATTTTTGTTATTCTCTCAAACAAATTCCCGTCTATTCTTTATGTCGTACACATAATTTTGCAACTTTCTGAACAATGGTTTCGTCTGTATACAATTTTGAAGTAGTATCGTTTAATTATGGACACCCGTTATCTTTGTAATATTTTTTCTGGCGTATTAGAATTGTCGCATGAAAGGATATTTCCTGATTATAGCGATCTACAACACCCATAGTTACTGTAATTAAACTATGGGAATTGTAGATCGCTATGATTACAATCAAAAACAATCTTTGGCTTGAGTATATTTTCATTTTTTTATTTTTGAGGTTTATCATGGAAGTATCATGATTCTGCTCATCACACACCATCTATTGAATTAAGGCCAAATTAACATTTCCCGATGTATATTCGAGTTTAATAATGAGATGAAGCTGAAATAAGCTTCCCCCGATATATATTCGGGCGTAACAATAAAATGCACTAAAAATTACTTTGTATAACAGTGCTTCTTAAAGTTTCAATACTTGCGACCCAATACACAATCATAATTCTTATCATGCCCCCGCCCCCCGCACATAAATATAATTTATTCAATTCAAGAATACTATACTATACGCTAAAGCTGCAATACGACTTTAACCTCTTAAGTACCACCGGCGTAGATAAATGTCTCATTAAGCCAAACGTTAATTGTCCCGGACGTATATATACGTCTTTCCGAAGTAGATCTTTTCTCTATAATGATATACATACAATTATTCCGAAGACTTTGGAATGCAATAATAGGACCTTAACAGTGTTTGCGAAGGATTTACTTACTACACTAAGCCCAAACGTTAATTGTCCCGGACGTATATATACGTCTTTCCGAAGTAGATCTTTTCTCTATACTGATATACATAAAATTATTCCGAAGGCTTTGGAATGCAATAATAGGACTTTGACAGTGTTTGCGAAGGATTTACTTACTACACTAAGCCCAAACGTTAATTGTCCCGGACGTATATATACGTCTTTCCGAAGTAGATCTTTTCTCTGTACTGATATACATAAAATTATCCCGAAGGCTTTGGAATGCAATAATAGGACCTTGACAGTGTTTGCGAAGGATTTACTTATTACACTTAGCCCAAACGGTAATTGTCCCGGACGAATATATACGTCTTTCCGAAGTAGATCTTTTCTCTGTACTGATATACATAAAATTATTCCGAAGGCTTTGGAATGCAATAATAGGACCTTGACAGTGTTTGCGAAGGATTTACTTACAACACTTAGCCCAAACGGTAATTGTCCCGGACGAATATATACGTCTTTCCGAAGTAGATCTTTTCTCTGTACTGATATACATAAAATTATTCCGAAGGCTTTGGAATGCAATAATAGGACCTTGACAGTGTTTGCGAAGGATTTACTTACTACACTTAGCCCAAACGGTAATTGTCCCGGACGAATATATACGTCTTTCCGAAGTAGATCTTTTCTCTGTACTGATATACATAAAATTATTCCGAAGGCTTTGGAATGCAATAATAGGACCTTGACAGTGTTTGTGAAGGATTTGGTTATTTATTATTTTTCTCTCTAGCAATACACCACATGCACTCGCCCATGTGTTAAAAAATGGTGGCATTGGGGAGTGAATCACGTAAGCTTTAATCGGCAGTCGAGGGATAAATTATAAACCGTACAAATTATTAAGATAAGTGTTAATTCTTGTGCATAATTTTATAAATGACAAGCCCATGGGGTCACTGGTAATTAGTAAACTTGTTCTTAACTTGGTATCGTTAACTGAATTATAAATGTATCAGTACTGCACAGTGTATTTTATAAGTGTTTTATATCAGTATAAATTTGTATTTCATTTTTCATTATGTGGAATGTATTTCGTTTGCTAACTTTCTGTTAATAAAAATTTGTTTTAGAATAATCTCTTGTTTTCGACTTTTCAATATGCTCGCGCCCCCCTAGGGGCGAGTTCCACAGTTTGAGAAACGCTGCTGTAGAATACTCGGGAGTTACATTTTAAAGCATAAGTGCCGTTCCCGAGGTAATCTTGAGCATGACAATTAAAAGGTTATTAGATTTTCCTAATGCGAATAATATTTTTAAAAATTCGATTTTTAGATTACTGAAAGCAATAATATAGTACAGTAAAGTATACAATATTCGAATAAGGTTGTATTCTAATTCCTTTTAAATGAATAAATAGTGTTCCAATGATGTTGAGGACATAAGCATTCTTTTTTATTTTGTGCTCTAATTCGGAAAAATCTAACATTTGGAAACTTAATTAATTGATATTCCCCTACATAAGCGAGAAAGAGTGAGAGCGCGTGAGAGAGTTCAGACTTAATTAATTATAAGCTGTCTGGGTAGTAAATATTCCGTAATTAATTTAAGTTTCAAAATAAGGAAACTATTTAGATTAATAGAGAAGAAGCCAATTGTGTGAATAATTACAGTAATTCATTATCTCTGAAATATCATTTCTTGATTACTCGTAATACGGTTGTGTTGATGTAAACATGCAGAGGCTCTTCGCGATCTGATTAATATTTACTCAATATATTGGAAAATAATCAAAATGCCTCATGCGAAGAAATTTTTTGTGCCATAAAATGATTTATTATTAATGTTCTACAAAGTTACAGAGCGTTATATTGAGAAAAAAAGAGAAAATGTAGTACAGTTCCATATAGTTCTATAATAGTATATATTTATCTATTTGCACGCACTTACGCACGCATACAATAAAAATGCTTTTTTATATAATAATATTAAAATACGTTTAAGAAAATTGATACATATAAGATTTTGATTTCGTCATTGAGATTACTAATGAAGTACATGAAAGAAAAAAAAAATAAGATCTGAACGCGTAAGCTGCTCTTTCCACAAAAATAAGCTCTAGACTGTTTGGAAATATGGAATTGCTTGTGAAGAATTTTTCATTTTAATCATTTCGGACTGTCATATTTTTTTACATTTGTGCTCCATATTACGCGTCTCTGTAAGAGTTTTTATGTATAAAAAATATAAAATATAATAATTTCATAGAATAAATTTTAAACAAAGTAAATTGATCATATAGTGTTTTATAAATTTACTTTTTCAGAAGAGTTCTTTTTAATTACTCATATAACTTGAATTCACTTAAAACTCTGTGTGTGGAATAGCGAATACTTCACAGTTTAAGTGAAATAGAGCCTCAAAGTCTTCACCAGTTATGGTATGAAAATTTGAAGAATTCAATACACCCAAATCTTTTTTTTATTCGGTAAATACGTTTCTTAAAAAACCGTGCAAACAATTGAGTAAAAAATACATACAGCATATATTAAATTTGGGGATATGTTCCACAGTTTTTAAAAAATCGAGTAAAATGAAATTTTTTTAAATGTTTCCTCTCCAAAAAAACCGTGCAAAAAAGTAATAATAAAATTCACGTTATGTATTTATTAAACATTGGATTATTTTATTGGTGAGTTCTTTGCTTAAGGCTGTCTTCGGTAAAAGTACGAGAGCTTGAACTAAACGCAAAGCCCATTTTCAGACATAAAAATGCCTAAATTTCTATGGAAATTTTCAATATTATAACTCATACCTCTGTTAAAAATATATTGTTTTTAAAATTGACAAAATATTCCACGAATACTTTCTTTTTTGTTATAATACGTGAAAGCATAGCCGCCCATTTAACATTAAGGTATAGGAGAAAAAACGCGAAACACATTTTATACCATAAAAAATGAATAAACTCGGTTAAACACGAGATGTATAATAAAAAATGTTTCTCTCTAAAGGATAGTGAAGCCAGTTTATCATATTAATGTTTCATTTCTTTTATATCTGAAAAAATGTTCCAAATTCTGGTCCTATTCTTTAACAATGACCAAAGACAGCCTTAATGACTTGATGGTCAATGGCTGAGCATTTGATGAATGATATTTTTAAAACAAAAACACTTCATTTTTGTTAAAAATAAATTAAAACCAGTGTGTAGTGAAAATTTAGTTTATAATTACACACACCATATAAAAATTCAAGTAGAAATTAGGAATAAAACGACTAACTACTAACTATTCATGACTACTTGATAACAAGCGTGCACATTTATTACGACCGGGATCAAAAATGCTTTCATCAGTAATGTGTCAGATATTTCTAGCACAATTGTCGGCTTTGATTCTAATGAAGATTTTCGTTTGCTATCAATGGCTTCTGTTGGTTTTTTTTGGTTGTTACAAAGTGTTATTAGTGGCTATTCTTTTTGGTTTGTTAAGTTACACTCATGTCCATAAATTAAGGATAATTCAGAATCACACAGAAATTCAACGCTAAAGTAAAAATTTCACCTGTAGGATTATCACACACATCTTGAAGAAGAATTTGTAAATTACAGAAAACCACCAGATGGCGCGGATAGTACGTCACAATGACGAGAGTGTAAGAGAGGGGTATATAAGGAATGGTGGTAAAGAAGTAAAATTGTTCACAAGCGCTTTAAAAGACTTTCAGTGCAATAACCGCATAGTTATGGCCCAAAGGAAGCATTTGGATGTTTTTTACGTGGTACAATTATTGAACGACTGGAATGTGGACGTACCCAGCTGGAAGTATCCGAGGAACTTGGAATCACCCAGAGTGTCATCTCCAGGCTTTGGCAACAATTCCAAGATGATGGTAATGTGAGTAGATGTTACAGCACAGGTCACCCCCGAGTTACAACACCGAATGAGGACAGGTATTTGGTAGTTACTGCCAAAAGAAATAGACGGAGCACAGCATCAGACCTGTCTTGTCAGCTCTCTTCAGCTACCGGTACGACAGTTTCAAGGCAGACCGTGTAGAGACTCTTAGGTCAAATTGGTCTATATGCTCGTAGTTCTGTCAGATGTGTTCCACTTACCTCAACTCACTGTCGCCTGCGATCAACCTGGAGTAGAGAGCATGCATTGTGGAGACCACAACAGTGGTCTTGTGTGATGTTTTCCGACGAGTCCAGGTTTAGTTTGCAGTCTGATTCTCACTGGACTTTAATATGGAGATCGCCAGGTACCCGTGAAAACCAAGAGAACGCCATTGAACGACACCGTTACGGTGGTGCAGGATGGCTCGTTTGGGGAGGAATTATTCTTGGTTCCCGAACTGACCTGCATGTTCAGAGTGTAACGATGACAGGCCACATCTATCGGGATGTCAATCTGGAACAACATGTACGTTTGTTTCGGGGCGCCATGGGTGTTGAATTTCTGTTTATGGATGACAACGCCCGTCCTCACCGTGCAAATATTGTAGACGAATGCCTTCATCGAAGACGCCTTATGTGGACGAATGCCATTGTAGACGAATGCCATTGTAGACGAATTGGAGGATATCACCCATGTGGATTGGCCAACATACTCACCCGACTTGAATCCAATAGAGCATGTGTGGGATTTGCTTGGCTGACGAGTTGTAGCCCGTCAACCCCTCCCACCTGTCTACCGGAACTTCGGAGGGCATTGCTTGATGAGTGGTGTAATATTTCCCAAGATCAGATTGATAATTTGATACTCAGCTTGCCTAGGCGTTGTAAGGTCTGTATTGCATCTTCCGGGAGACATACTCCATATTAACCATAATACTAACCATGTTATACTGTTTTTTGTAAATAGGTTCTTTTTTGAAATTTGCTCCAGGGAGTGTAAAAATCGCAATTTTTATTAATTATGTCAAATATGTAGCATCTTTTTTTGCTCTTTACCTTTTGTTTAATAAATAGACTTTATAAAGAAGTCAAATTTGTTTTGCTTCTGTCTCTTTCTTTGCTTGAACTTCATTATCCTTAATTTATGGACATGAGTGTAGTTGCATAATTCTTGATATCCTACTACACAAGATAACGCCGAAATTTTAATGCACGCTCTATGTCTAGATCATGAGTAATAAAATGTTGTTTCATACTTGTTGCGAATTTCAAGAGCTACCGAATTAAATCAGCTGTTAATAGCTGAACTTCCCCTTCGATTTAACCAGTATTGACTTCTTTATTATCAAAAACTGTCATAAACTTATTGAAATAGTTTTCTTCCAAAGGGTATGACTCCCCAAATTTCTTTTGGAATTCGTGTAAAAAAATTCGTTGAAGTCGCGTACTGTGTTATTTCAAAATCGTGTAAAAGATAGACCGATCAATTCAAGAGTCATTCTCGTCGTTGATTATAAACGAAAATAACGGGACTTATTGTCAATAATCCTTGTGTGGCACTAAACCATGTAAAATTTAAGCAAATTAAATTAAATTTATCTTTTACTTGATAATTTCTGAAGACGACATATAAACTTAATTTTTAGAATTTTTTAATTTTACGCCAACTTTTTTTTAAGAAACTATTCTGCAGTAATTTATAGCTACTATTTAAAGAATAAAAACCACTTACCACCGTAAGAGGTCGTGGAGCTTCTCATGTTGCTGATCATAAGTAATCTGTTAAGAAACTTAAATAAAAAAAGGAAGAAGAAGCAACCTAAAAACAATGGTATTCTTTAGGTCAGATAAAAATATACATCATCATTTTATCACGTTTTGTGCGCCGGATATGCATATTTTAGCACTTATACTGAACACATAAGTACATGGAATTGTCTTCGAGAAGAGTTATAGTATCTGGGAGAAACTAGCATTATTTCTGGTTCTTTTCCCTCTTTTTTTATCCAAATTTAATTTATTATAAATTCATTGGGGATGTACGATAGCATTCTTTTCCTTTTATAAGGTATGTGAAATAGTACATGTAAGAAACCTAAATGAAAAAGTAAATGATTTTTGGTATATTTTTTTATTTCTTCATTGTATATTATAAGTAATTAAAATAAAATTTTGAATGTGATGCGTTTTCCAGGTAATTTTTTTCTAGAAAAAAATATGAATTTCTTCATAGTTTCATAACATTATATAATCAAATATATATTAGAGAGTTTCCTGAAAATTCTTTGTAAGACAGTTATTTATCTCAAATTGAATTAGTCAAGCATTTCAATTATTTTTCTATTACAAAATTTAGAATTGGACCGTAATAAAGATTTCAAACAAAGTAACTATTTTTATTAAAGTCCTATTAGAATGCACAAATCTATTGGTGATAGGCCTTGTAATATGAACCACAGCAAAATAGCAAATATGACACTTAACAGCTTATGAATAATTTTTTAAATATTTTTATATTACTTTAGAAACCCAGTTATTCATTAATTTATGGGAGGCTAAGCATTTTTATACATATCCTACTCTAGTGATTAAATGACATGGATAAATATACACACAAATAAAATGAAAAATATGATTTAAAATTAATTGTTTATTAAATTTGTTATGAAATTCATAAACTTCCATTTGCTCTTTATGAAATGAGAAAAGATAGTACGATAAGAAAATATCTTGGAATGCTAAAATTAAGTACTTTTATCCAAGAATGCTCAAAGTATTTTTTCTTGTAGACCATTTTTATACCTAAGTTTATCTGGTTACATAAAGGAAAATATCAAACAAATCTTTAAAAATAAAATTGCGATGTAATACATATAATACATAAATTTGAGATGTAATACATATGATAAATAAATTTGAGATGTAATATATAATATAAATAAAATTAAACGAGTAAATAATAGACTAATATTTTTAGATAAATTTTAAATGTAAATTACACACATTTACAAATTCTATCATTATTTTTAAATTTTGAATAATAATTACTTTTCTTGCTGAGTTTTCACGTGTTTTCTATCATCATCAGATTTACTTAATATTCTCTCCAAGCATAAAATAATATCATATATAGAAATCTTCCCATGTTTAAATACATTCAAACGTTTATTTTAAATAATCCAGCTAACGTATTTATTTAGGTTAACATTGATTAAATATCAAAGTATAAAGTTGGTTTTTTCAAATGTCTCGAACTAATTTAGACATTTTATTAAAATCCTCTTTTATTCTAGTAACTGCATAAAATAATTTACATATTTATCACGCAAATCGTGATAGCAATATATTTTTTATAAAATATTTATATTCCTTTACAAAAAATAAATCAGATTTTCAATCTTATTTGATGTTTTAGAACAGGGGTAGATAACCTTTATAGATCAACGTGCCATTTTTTTCTAAAGAAATGCTAATAAGGTATACACGTGCTGTAAAATGATTTTGACTTGTGATTATTGGAAAAATAATAAAACTAAATACTAACAACTCAAAAATCTTTATTTACAACAAAAAATACATTTTGTATTTTATAGTAGTAAATGCTTTAGTTAAACGTTTAATTTAAATTATATAAAGTACCATTAGTGTCATCCCTGCTATTGCAGATTAGATGACAAATAAATTATATTATATTAAGATAGGGTGTAAGATGTTACTTTTAGCGGAATGCATACTGAATTGGAGTTATCTACCAAATGGTTTCTAAGCGAGTCTGTAATGAAAAAAATTATCTGTAAAAAAAGGTGTCGTATGCATAGGTCGATGAAAATATAGTTAAAATAGCATGAGTCTGCTTCTTCAAACAGTTAAACATATCTGAAATAGAGTTTAATATTTCCAAAATTTCGTTGCTGGCATTTTTAATTATATTACTTGTTAATATCTTTTTGTTTCAATCAATTCTAACTTTTTCTTTGTTTCAATAAATTTTTGAACCAATATTGAACAAGACTAGAAATCAATAAGTTGCATGTCAAATTCTTCAACTTCCAACGCCGAATTAGGGCAAGTTCAGTTTATCAAATGATGTTACATCAAAGTATATAATAAAACCGAGCATTTCTGAAAATTCTTTGAACTGAGAAAATCTCACTGAAAATTCCTTGATTGAAGAATCAATCGCTGTTGATCGTTTTGATCGGTAGCATGCTGAAAATATTGTGCCAGTGCCATCAATGACACGCGTGCCAAAGGTTCGCCATCCCTGTTTTAGAATAATGATGTACAAATTAGAATTGAACAACAGGTTAAAAATCTTATTTGTTTATATAAAAAAATTGTTTTTACAGAAAAAAAAGCATTTTTCCATTATTATGCTTAAAAACAGTCCTTTGTTTTTTCATCCCTTTTAGATTAAAAAATTACATTAAAAAAGGATAGGGGAGGTTCAATTAAAATAAAAATCCATGTAAAGTACCTAAATACACTCAGGAACATTGAAAATAGCGACCCAAGAAGAAAGCATCGGATTGAAATGAAATTTAATACACATAATGACACAGATGAGAGATTCACTTGATCTAAAAAACAAGACAATTAAACGAATAAAGGGTGTGCAACGACACAAATACTGGGCAACTTCAATAGCGCGTTGGACCACCTCCAGCTGCAATACATGCCACCACACGGTCCGACATTGAGTTGATTAGACACCTTATGTTGTCCTAAGGCATATGGGCCCACAAATCCTGAACAGACAACTCTAAATCCTTTACAGAGTGACACGATGGCATCTGCCGTTTTAGCTGATCCCACACGTGCTCTATAGGGGACAAATCGGGGGAGCGGGCCGGCCATGGAAGAGTCTGAAAATTACGTAGGAAGTCTTGAGCAACTCTTGCTGTATACGGACGAGCATTATCTTGCTGGAAAATTGCCCCTGGGAGACCATTTAGGAAAGGTCCTACATGGGGTCGAAGAATATCATCAACGTAACGTTGGCCCGTTAAGGTTCCACGCATCACAATTAAAGTGGACCGGCTATCATAGGCTATGGCCCCCCCAGACCATTACACCAGCTGTGCGGGCAGTGTGACGTAGAACAGTGTGGGGGGAATGGTAGCGGTCACCAGGGCGCCTCCACACCCGTACACGGTTATCATCTGTCCCCAAAACAAACCGGGATTCATCACTAAACACAACCTTTTGCCAATCTGTGACATTCCACATTGATCTGGCTTGGCACCACTGTAGACGCAGTTGCCGATGTTCCGGTGTTAAAAGGAGTGCACGGAAAGGGCGCTTGGATTTAAGATTTGCTTCTGCAAGGTGTCTGAAAATTGTTTGTGGAACAATTGCTACACCTACGTCTGCTCGTATCGTTGAACAAGTCACTGTGGGGTCCACAAGTGCTTGCCGCACGATCCTTCGATCCTCTCTCCTCGTGGTCTTCCTGGTCGCTCCCGACCCGGTTTTCCACGCGTAGGTACCTTCTCGTGACCACTGCTCCCAACAATTTCTAACGGCACACTCCGAACGATCCACCTGGCCAGCAACACGGCGCGTCGACCAGACTGCAGTTTTCATCCCGATGATCAGGCCTCTCTCAAACTCGTTTAACAGTGAGAAATGTCTTCTAGAACGTTTACCTGGCATGTTTCGCTTACCAATGTCTTCATACAATCGGCGGGTAATCGTCACGTTTATGAATCTTCGAATTTGTGCTGGCTTATATAGCACCCTCTTCCTGATTGTAGCGCCACCTCGGTGTGTATGAGCATGCGTATTGGCTCAAGACTTGGATCATTTGCATATCACATTACGCTGCACTTATTTGCAAAGTTTCACGATTGTACTTAGCTTCCTTCTTGGTTCTCTATTTTCAATGTTCCTGAGTGTATATGTGAGAAAAAAATTTAAAAATATTTTCTTGAATTTTAATTTATACTTAGATTTTTCATAGTATAGAATTTCAAATTTCTTTTTAGCTTAAAATGAAAGTTCCTGATAAAAGACTTCAGTTTTATCAAGAAGAAATACTTGCTATGAATCTTGATTGCAACAGTCTGATCGTAAAATTATGAAAAAAAAAAGAACTAGAAAGTCTGAATGAATTTTTACGACTCGAATGGTTAAAAGAAAATCATTGACCGTGTAATTGGAATTTCTCGATTCAATTGTTTCAGGTTTCAAATAGTCTTCTAGGTCAAGAAAAGTGAAATTGTGAAGAAGTCTGTGATTGAAGTCTTTAAAAATCTGTTAGTTTGTGAAAAAAAAGTTTTAAAAGTTCCATAATTTTATTTGGAAATTGTTTTTCTCGATAGTTCTTTGGAACTCAATTTAGAATCTCTCTAAGAATTGACTTTTTTGCTTTTGAAAGCCTGAATTCATTGCTGTCCAGTGACCTTACGCAAAGAAATATGCTTAATAGAATTCTCTTTGAACCCTCCGAAAGTAATTGCAAATACTCAACTGACATTTCGTTTTACTGCTTGAAGTCACAGGAGAGAATAAATTAATTTCCTGTTAACTATATATAAATCTTAAGTGATTGACAACGTTCGCAACTGGGATTTTTTTTTAAAAAGATCATAAATGAATAACGTTTTTTGATATTTGATTTCAGAATACACATATGCAGTTGTTTTACGAATATTATTCCAAAAAAATTTCAATGAAATTTTTTTTGCAAAAAATTAAGAAAATATCATTTTTTTTTATGAAGAATGCTTTCATAATATTTTGCCCATATATAGCTAAGACCAAGATTGGGCTAAAAATTTTGAAATACATAATTTAGAAGTGAAATTATTCATATATTATTATATCAGAGTAGAGAAATTTTAACAAAAAATACCCATTATTACTTCAATCGATCGTAAATCTGCGAGTAATGCAAATTTTTTTTCGAAAATGTTTGTTCAACCCCGGTATAGAAGACATAGCTATAAATAGGTGAAATACTATTACTATAGAAGCAATTTTAATAAAAGGAGGATGTTTTAAAAATACAACATTCTTCATTTTTTACCGAAAGAATTGTTTTTACCGTAAAATCTGACGTATAACACGCACCTATAAGTTCAAGCTGCATTTTTTTAACTTTAAGGTATATTCTCCGTATAACACGCACCCCCTTTCTTGTGAAGAAACCTGCAATGTTTGTATGTTAGCAATGCTGTTATGTTTTATAGCCATTTATTTGAGGTATTACAACAGGATTTGAAAAAAAAATAGTATATTTCTAGAAATACAACCCTTTAAGATCATAAGGTATGATGGGTTTTTTATTTTTGAAGTTATCATTTTTATACCCGGCGTATAACGCGTATCCATAAATTTCCATCTTGTTTTTTGTGTTCAAAGTGCGCATTATAGACGGATTTTACTGTAAAATTTTTTTTTTGTAATAAAATACTTAAAACAATTATATTTGTGTATTCTAACTCAACTGACACTAAACATCAAACAACTATTCACTTTCTCAAAATCACGTTTGGAAAGTAGTCAGTTATATTAAACAGGAATATTGGCTAAGCACTCAAAATTTAAGATTATTTTTAAAATACCTACGATTTTTTTATTCGTTTTACAAAAATGCGTTTTTTTTCTGTACTTTATGAAACGCTTATAAAAAATTTTCGTTACTGGGAGATTAAACTAGGACCCATATTTAGTGTAATGAATCCAGGATGTTTAATTACTATTCAAAAAATATGTCAAATTATGTTTCCTTTCTATGACATGATTTTTTTTTGATTTAGCAAATAAATTTAGTTATAATTTCCCCTGATATTCTTTGCAATTTATTTTGAAAATTGTTCGCATCAGTTATCTTTAATAGTGAGACTTAAGATGAAACTGATATTTTACATTTTATTGCATTAACAGCTTAATGGTTTAGTAAAATTTTTCTAATTGATAAAGGCATTTTATAGCATTATTAGATAAAGTTAATAGATATATTTTCTGAAAAATACTCCATAAAAAATTACGTAAGTTTCTTCTGTATGGAAATATTGCGTAACACATTTATACGAGAATCTCATTTCATTATCAGTTTAAAAGACAAATTCATAAAAGTTTAAGATTTTATGATGATCTTATTTTGAACTTCTTAACTGTTGTATCACTGTAAGAACAGATTCTGTTGGTTACATGATCTAACCTCTTCACAATAACGTATAATTAAAAAAAGAGTGTATGTGCTTATGACCACACGATAAAAGTAACTCATAAAGACCACACTCATAAAGTAATATTTTTTGTGAATTAATTGTATTCTAAGAAGGAATTAATAGGTTTATGGTAGCTGAAATAGGCTATAAATACTTTAGTTCAGATTTATTTATATACCTAAAAAAACTCGGATCATTCGACATAATAAAATTGAATCTTAATTAAAAAAATCTACTAAAGGCTTTGATTTGTCTTTTGAAAAATCTACATTAAAATCACCACTTAAAATAATAGGCAATTTATTCAACAGAATTGATTCGGCTTCAGTGTAGGCGACTAAATTTTTGTGAATAAATTCGATAATTTTCTCTACACTTTGATTTGGTGAAATGTAAATAGTAACCATTAGAATGATTTGTCCATTTTCTGCTCTACATTTCGCTGCACAAATTTCTCCGATACATGACTCATTAAACCCAAATGATTCAGTAGTATTGTTACCATTGTTATGAGCGCTACAAACCCGAGTGTAACAATGCTTGACTTTTTAAAACGCATCATTTAAGTTCACTCTTCAGTAAAACGCACCTAGAGAAGTTATCACTTCAAAAACGATAGTAAAAATGCCAATTTTTTACACAGGAAGTTCTATAAAATAAGATTATTAAAAAAACGCTATTTGAAATATATTAAAACTATTTGAAATAAAAGTTTTTCTGTGTGTTGGAAATTATTTTTTCAATGTGTTACTTTTGAGTTCTTCAGCTTGAAAATATCTTGGGCATGAGAAATCTCAGCCTGTCATTTTGACGGAATCGAGAAGGAAAGTTAATAGTGACTTAGTCAAAGAAAGTAAAACTTCAAATATCATTTAACATTTTAGTTTGCTTCTTAGCTTTAAGAGGAAATAAAATAAAATAAAATATGGCGTGACATTACCTTTATTCTTTTAATATAATAATATAAGGTTTTTAGGGCAAAATTTGGTGTAAATGTTTTTGTTGATTTATGACATGTTATTTTAATAAAAGTCTCATATATGTGTCGAATTTCTAAGTTTTTTTTTATTAGCTTTAAAATCTTTATTTTTTTCAAGAAGAACCTTCACTTTTTAGTACATTTCTTAGTTAAATAAGTATAATTTGTTGTAGTAATACGCTTAATTCAGCGTTTCTCAAACTGTGAGGCGCGCCCCCTTTGAGGGGTGTGATAACTCTACGAGGGGGGACGCGAGCTTATTGAAAAGTCGAAAACAAAAGGTTATTTAAAAAATTTTCTGAAAGTAAACGAACAAAATACTTTCTGATATAATAAAATATAGAACACACATTTACACTGATATAATACATTTTTGAATAAATCAGTGCTGATCAATGTATATTTTATTATTAATTTAACAATACTAAGTTAAGAACAAGTTTGATATTTATCAGTGGCCCCATGGGCTTGTATTAACACTTATCTGGATAATTTATACGGTTTATAATTAATTCCTCAACTGCTGATTAAAAGTTAAGCGATTTGCTCGCCAATACCACCATTTACCACGTAGAAGATTTTGATGTTTTTTGGAGGGGAGGAGAAAAGAAATAAATAAGCAAATCCTCTGAAATAAGTAAATCCTTCGCAAATACTGTCAGGGTCCTTTTATTGCATTCCAAAGCCTTCGGAATAATTTTATGGACAGAAAAATCGTACTTCGGAAAGACGTATATATACGCCCAGAAAATTAATGCTTTGGCTGAGCGAGACGTTTATATACGTTGGTGGCACATAAGAGGTTAAAGTCATATTGTAGCTTTGGTGTCAAGGTATAGTATTATTGAATTCAATGCATTGCTTTTGTATGGAGGGGGCGCGATGAAAATGATGATTGAATAGTGGGTCGCGTGTATTGAACGTTTGAGAAGCGCTGGCTTAATTACATTAATTTATAACTGTTGTCCGTCGCGTTTTTAAAGGTATATAAAAAGTTTTATTATTTTTTTAAAAGTAAAAGTTTTTTTTGTTTAAATGTTGCTGATTCAGTATTAATATTTATTGGTAGTGATTCCTTCAAATTTCATAATGTTGCTGAATAATGCAGGGTGGTACCAAATTCATGAAACAAACTTTAAGTGTAAATACAGGGCATTGTACAGGTTACATTGTAGAGTGTTAAACAAAAAAAATTGTTTACACCTCTTCCATTTTCAGCGAGTACAAGCTTTGAATCCATCAGACTATCTTCGCCGACTGCCAGTGGGTTGTACATAAATGTGCGTTGCAGCTGGACTTCATAGCTAATGTGCCGAACAGTTATTGTAAACATTACACTTGTCAACGACGTTTTCAATAAACACTCTTTATTTCCTTTCCTTTCTTATTTTTTGTGTTTGTGCCCCCCCGCGTCATTTACGCCAGTACATTACTATACAATAAATTATTGCTACAATGTTCTGTACCTAGCTTTAAAGTTTGTACCATGAATTTGGGACCACTCTGTATTTTTAAAAATAAGCATTCAGAATTTGTTTGGACACCTTAATGAGACTTTTTAATGTTGATCAAGAAATGATTTACCTTTACGTTACTGAGAAAATTGCTAGAAATTGAAAAGAAATATATATATATATATATAAATAATAAAGTCTGTACTCTATCTTTTTAGTAGGTTTTTAAAAAGGGGCATTTTAGTTTTTCCCTTTATTTATTTAGATATGAATTTATTGCTTCAAAAAATTATTTGTATGTTTATTTATATATATATATATGAGAAACATCTTTCTAAAATCCATTTTTTGCGGTTAATATACTGTTTTTAATATTTGATAACACAAAATGTAATTTGTTTTGAAGCTGAACTTTTCAAATTATGAAAAATATTTTAAGAAGGCTTTTTTCATAAAACATAAATATACTGATTTTCAACAGAATAAAATATGTTCCATTAAAAAAATACTTATCAAGTAGGAACAAATTGGATCAGATTTAGAGAATTGAAATGAGACCTCTTTTTGTAGGTATTCCTTGAAGTTAGTTGAAAAAAATATTTACCAAAGAGATAATTATACCATATTAGAAATAGTACCAAATAGCCTTCTTTCTGAAATATTGATAATTCCCGCTGAGAAAAAGTTTAAGGATTTGAAAGAGTTTAAAGAATTCTTATCAAAGGATCGAATTGTTGCTTTATTGCTCTTTGAATGACTATAACAGAGTAATTCTCTGAAATACCTTTTGTACTCTTTCAAGCACAAAAGAATTTTCTCTTTAAGAATCTGGTAAATCTCTACAACTTTCTACAACTTATTTGAGTTTTATAAGGACTCCACATCAACTAGTTGTATAGTTAAATATTCGAATATTTTTGCTGTAATATATGTAGTGCCGTAAAAAACTTTTTTTCTGTCTGCTGTATTTACTCGCATGCTTTCTCTGTAGTATTGTTAACTTAAAAATAATAAAATACAATGAATTAATTTGGATTTAAGGCTGTTTTCGCCACATGTACGAAAGCGTGAACTTGACGTGGAACATATTTTCGGATAGAAAAAAATTTCTCAATTTTTATAAAAATTTGTGACATTGTAACACTTGCATTTGTTTACAATGTAGCGTTTTTAAAATTTCAAAACATATAATAAATGATTAGATTTTCTTTTTAACATGTGAAGGGGTTTCATTTAGCATTACGGTATAGGAAAAAAATGCAAAGCACATTTTATAAAAATAAAAAAAATGTGTTAACTCTGATAAAATAAGTGATTCTATACAGGATAGTGTAGCCAGAATATAATATTAATGTTTGAGTACTTTTATAACTGAAAAAAATATTCCGAATTCTGCCCCTATTCTTTAACATTAGCCAAAGATAGCCTTAATAATTTGAAAATATTCAAAACGAAAACAATTCTATCGTATTTTATTCTAAATTCTGTAAAAAAGTAATCAGATTTAAATTTAAATTTAAAAATATCAAAAAAAATCTATAAAATGAGAAATTTAATTATAATTGAGAATATTTCAGAATTCTCTTTTTTACATTACCAATTTAAAGACTAAAATAATGCGTATAGACTTTTTAAAGAAACATTTTAATACACTTCAATAAAAATCGTATTAATAGCATTTTAGCAGGATATATGTGGTGGTAATTTGAATTACAAATTATGAAAAAGTAGAATTTATATATAGTTGAATATTAATCAGTATTTAGGGCGTATTTAAATTAAAGAGTGTATTAAAATTAATCATAATCTCTGAGAAACATTAATCTAAATGTTATTTACAAAAAATAAAATAGATTTTAAATACAAAATAATTTTTGTTATGGTTATATTATTTCATAAATATTATATATTGTGTCCCACATTATTATGCATCATTAAATACATAGATATCATACGTTGTATACCCCATTATAAAAACTTTATTAATAATTAATTAATAAAATTATAATAAATATTAGTAATAAAAATTATTACATAAATATTATCCAGCAGTTACATCTTAAATAAAATACATTTTTTTATATCAGTTTTAAATAACATCGGTAAATTCGTTTAAATTATTTAACAAATTTTGCACTCGACATTGTTTTCGTGTTTTATTTGTTATATTATGTAATTAAATAGATTTTAAATAAAATATAAAACTGATTCTTGTTTTGAGAATTTAAAAATAGGCTCCCTATGACTGAAAAAGTATAACAGAATTGTCATTAATAATTGTAGATTTCGACTGAAAATATATGCGACTTTAACATGAATATTATGAAAATGTTATAACAAACAATTTAAGATAATTAAATATTTTACAGTAAAAATTGATAAATTTAAATCATTTATTATTACTATTCTTAACTAAAAATAAACCACTAGAAGAGATAAAAATTAAAATTCTTGTAAATGCTGAAGGGGTTTGATTAATATTTGCGAAACTACTAGATCTGAAAAAAATGTTTTACATACGTAAATTGATTGCATATCTGTATATACACCACTCATGTCCATAAATTAAGGATAATGAAGTTCAGGCAAAAAAAAGACAGAAGCAAAACAAATTTGACTTATTTGTAAAGTCTATTTATTAAAAAAAAGGCAAAGAGCAAAAGAGATGCTACATGTTTGACATAATTAATAAAATTTGCGATTTTTACTCCCTGGAACAAATTTTAAAAAAGAACCAATTCACAAAAAACAGTATAACATGGTTAGTATGATGGTTAATACGGAGTATGTCTCCCGGACGATGCAATACAGGCCTTACAACGCCTAGGCATGCTGAGTATCAAATTATCAATCTGAGCTTTGGGAATATTACACCACTCATCAAGCAATGCCCTCCGAAGTGACGGTAGAAAGGTGAGAGGGGGTTGATGGGCTTCAATTCGTCGGCCAAGCATATCCCACACATGCTGTATTGGAATCAAGTCCGGTGAGCATGCTGGCCAATCCATACGTGTGATATCCTCCAATTGAAGGCATTCGTATACAATGTTCACACGGTGATGACGGGCGTTGTCATACATAAACAGAAATTCAGCACCCATGGCACCCCGCCGAAACAAACGTACATGTTGTTCCAGAATGACATCCCGATAGATGTGGCCTGTCATCGTTACACTCTGAACATGCATGTCAGTTCTGGAACCAAGAATAATTTCTCCCCAAACGAGCCATCCTGCACCACCGTAACGGTGTCGTTCAATGGTGTTCTCTTGTTGGTAACGTGTACCTGGCGCTCTCCATATTAATGTCCGGCGAGAATCATACTGCAAACTAAACCTAGACTCGTCAGAAAACATCACACAAGACGACTGTTGTGGTGACCACGATGCAAATGCTCTCTACTCCAGGTTAATCGCAGGCTACAGTGAGTTGGGGTAAGTGGAACAAATCTGACAGGCCTTCGAGCATATAGACTAATGTGCCCTAAGCGTCTGTACACGGTCTGCCTTGAAACTGTCGTAACGGTAGCTGAAGAGAGCTGGCAAGACAGGTCTGATGCTGTGCTCCGTCTGTTTCTTTTGGCAGTAACTGCCAAATATATATACCGGTCCTCATTCGGCGTTGTAACTCGGGGGTGACCTGTGCTGTAACATCTACTCACATTACCATCATCTTGGAATCGTTGCCAATGCCTGGAGATGACACTCTGGGTGATTCCAAGTTCCTCGGATACTTCCAGCTGGGTACGTCCACATTCCAGTCGCCCAATAGTTCTACCACGTAAAAAATCATCCAAATGCTTCCTTTGGGCCATAACTATGCGGTTATTGCACTGAAAGGCTTTTAAAGCGCTTGTGAACAATTTTACTTTTTTGCCACCATTCCTTATATACCCCTCTCTTACACTCTCGTCATTGTGACGTACTATCTGCATCATCTGGTGGTTTCCTGTAATTTGCATATTCTTCTTCAAGATGTGTGTGATAATTCTACAGGTGAAATTTCTATTTTAGAGTTCAATTTCTGTGTGATTCTGAATTATTCTTAATTTATGGACATGAGTGTATAAGCCGCTGAATTTATTTCTCTACCTTATTTTGTAAGTTAAAAAAAATGATTATTTACATACATGATTGCAATATATTGTAGAAAAATTTAACCACAAATTCTAGTATTTAACGATTATAGCGATTTTTGTTTAAATTACTGAAATTGGAACCTGCTTTTTCAAACTCTACTATTGGTTCACACTCTCCCTGTATATATATATATATATATGTTCAAATTTTCAATCGTTAATAAAATACTTTTTATTTATCCACTCAAGTACAAATACATTTTTTAAACTTGTAGTGAATGACACTTGATGTTGATACAGTTTTTTCAAATATTATAATTCATTCATTAATATATATATATATATATATATATATATATATATATATATATAGTAATAAACAAAAATACTAGTCCAACACCATTTACAAAATGGAAAATCGCTCGTTTTGTTCTTGTAGCGCAATGGCTAGCGCGGGACTTTTAATCCAAAGGTCATGCGTTCAAATCTTACCTGAGATGGCATAACTTCTAAAAATGGGATATTTGAATTAATAAATAGTAACAAACAAAAATAATCAACACCATATGTAGAAAGAAAAATCTTTTTCTATTTTGCCACTTAATATTGGAATGCTGTCATATGTATATACATATTTATATTAATTTAAATTATTTAATAAAACGTAACTAAAATAAAATGTTTCTTTGTTGACCTAAGTAGGACTTGACTTTAATTTTTTTATATATTACTTGTGTGTGTGTGTGTGTGTGTTAAATATCTCTGATTACTAAGCAATTGTAGATAAGTATTAAGTTTTGAACTTCTAAAAATGTTATCTTATTTTTTTCAGTTATACTATTCCAATATAGGACTTTGAGGAACAGTGTACGTTAATTCCAGTTCGAAAAAATCTCGAAGAAAAATGGCCTGGTAGAAAAGTAACATTTTTTTGTGACATTAACTTCAACAAGTAATTTTGTTCGAAGTTTTGTCCTAGTTGTAAGGAAAATTGGGAAATTCTTTTATTGCCCTAGTAAGCAACACTGGTGTAAAATCTTCACAAATGGCGCCCTGTGAAAAATAGCTGAGGTATTTTTTGTTGGTGTTGCTATTTCACGGTCTTCAGAAAAAAAGGATAGAAGAAAAGAAGTTCTAGGTTGTTTAGATTCTTTCTACCCCTAATTCGATGCCACATGCTGTGACACTCAAGAACGAAGAGTAATAAAAAACTTTTCTTTGGTAGCATTCTTACACAACTGTGCACTGATGTCCACCTGAAGAGTTGAGGAAATATTAATACATCGAGATAAGAAATAAAACAATAATAATTTTTTTAATTGAAAGTGTATTTTATTTTTTTCCAACAATTCTTGTATCATTTCTGAGTATTCATACTAGGATTAGTTGTTTATTCTAAATAAGAAATTGGAATCTTAAATGTTGTAATACAGTGTTTCTCAAACTGTGGGGCACACCCCCTAGGGGGCGTGATAATTCTGCGAGGGGGCACGAGCCTATTGAAAAGTCGTAAACAAAAGATTATTTTTTAAAAAATTATTAATTTACTGAAAGTAAACAAACAAAATATATTCTGACATAATTAAAAATAAATACGCATTTACACTGATATAATAAACTTATAAATGTATCAGTACTGTACAATTTATTTCATAATTAGTTTAACAATATTATAAGAACAAGTTTAATAAATTACCAGTGACCCAATGAACTTTCCATAAAAAAATTATATACAAAATTTAACACATCTTGATAATTTGTTTGGTTTATATTTAATCCCTTAACTGCCAATTTAAAGTTACGCGATTTGCTCCTCACTGCCACCGTTTTCCACGTAGGCTCGCCACTTAATTGTGACGTATTGGAAGGGGAAAGAAAAGGAATAAATAAGCAAATCCTCTGCGAAATAAGTAAAACCTTTGCAAACACTGCCAAGTTTCTTTTATTGCATTCCAAATTCTTCGGAATAATTTTATGGGTAGCAGTGCATAGAAAAGATAGTATTTTGGAAAGCCGTATATATACGTCCGGGAGAATTAACGCTTTGGTAGAGTGAGACGTTTATATACGCCGGTGGTGTTTAAGAGGTAAAAGTCGTTTTGTGACTTAAGCGTCAAAGTATAGTATTATGAATACAATATTATTGTAAAGAAGGGGGACGCGAAGAAAATTATGATTGAATATTGGGTCGCAAATATTGAAAGTTTGAGAAGCACTGTTGCAATATATATAAACTCAATTTTTTTCAAATATCAGGCTAAAGAGCTTGAAGAAATATAATTTTTCTTATGTGTATACAAATAAGTGTTAATAATGAATCAATTTTAGATAAAAGTTTATTAAATAAAACAAATTTTTCTCATTTTATTATCCTATTGTGATTTAAATAATGATAATCCTACGGTTGAGTTCCAAGTTTTGCGACTACAGAATAAAAATCGAGCCGCGGTTTTGACCCCTGAATAAAGAATGACAATTACACAAATACGTCAAATTCAGATAATTCTTCATTCTTAAAATCTTTACGTGATATTGATACAAAAATACACACACGCACGTGGTTGGAAAAAGGACATACCTTGGGTGAAATACATTTTTGCTAGTGCTCATACAGCATTTGGAAGTCCTGCTGATTGTCAGATTTGCAACCATGTGTAATGGCTCCAGTTATGTTGCTTTTATTTTCATTTATAACACAAAACGGCGTGCCCGAAGCCTTTTTTTCTTTACTTGGTAATAAAGAAAGTTAACATGAGGGTACAAACAGGTTTGTTAAAATTTCAAATGCACTTTGGATGAAGCATTGTATAACCATTTGGGATGAATATGCAAGTGTAAATTATTATGCAGAAGATACCATTTGTGACATCCAAGGACGGTTATGGCGAATGCAATTTTTTAAAAACGATGAATAATGTAATGAAAACACTCCATGTACACTCGTCTTCTAGTTAAAATAAAGACCAAGCAAATAAATTTTTGAGAAAAAAAATACCTCCACCATCGTTTATCCTTTGTCGGAGATTTAAGTTTTTAAAAGGCCAATATTTTATCAGCGCACCTTTATTTTTACAAGGTAGAGTCGCAGTACACCTTTCTTAGCATTTCGTAATGCAAATTTAAACGCCGGAGAGTTTTTCCAGAAAATACATGTTTTCTACATTGTAAAATAAAGAAAACTATCGAGAAAAAAATTATCTACGCTTGCAAGTTTATTAGGATCATTTGGGCCAAACTCACCTTAACTGGGATGTTTAATAATGGTTGAATGAATTACAAATGAGATGTTGTTTTAACTACCAAATATTCCGGCTCAAAACGCACATCTGCACTTTCAAGCAAAAACTTTTAGATATATTCGCTGTGTAAGAAGTATTTTTATGAGAAGAAACCTGAAATGTATATGTCAATACTCTTATCTTTTGTAGTCTAGATATAGTGTGGGAGTGTATAATAAAATAAGGCAGTGAAAATAAACCTGAAATAATTGAAAATTCATTTAAAAATGTAATATATCTACCAGTCTCTGACTGACCGGAGCTAATCTTTTATTTATTAATAGTGTTACTGTGACCAATCCTTCAGGATATAGTGGCATCTAGATCAGATCCATGAGACCATTAACCTTAGAAAAGTCCAGCACCAGAAGTGGACTCGCACATGGAAAACTTCCAAAGCTAACCCCAAGCAATCGAGGATATGTTCAGGGGAAGCTGGCAATAGGTGACACTTGGAGTAAGTCTGGAAAACCTTACGCAGATTCGAATGTCATGCATTTCAAATGCCCACTGAGCAATCTGGACACAGCCGTTTGACCATTTCTGTTTACGTCAAATTCCAAAGCACTACTAGGGCCTTTCCTACTAATCCCGGGATGGTCGGGAGCGGCTATCCAGACTTGCTTGTCCTTGACTTTCATTAAAGATTAAATCTCTCGATATGTGTGCGAGTGCAAAATCAGTGGTCTCAACCTCAGAGCAGCCTCTTTTGGCCAAGAAATCTGCGACTTCATTGCCGGGAACGCTAACATGGGAAGGGATCCACTGAAAGTGGACGACTCTATATTTTGCTATGGTTTTGAGCTTATTGATTATTCGAATGCTCACGAGGTCTTCCACACGAGTCCAGTCCTGTAGGTGTTGAATGGTACTACGGCTATCTGTGAGGATCCAAGTGTTGCTAGAGTCAGTTCTGTTGAGGATGGCCTTTAAACCCTCATCTATAGCAATTAATTCACTTCTGAGGACTGAGCAGTTTTCTGGGTTGCGTCTAGAAAGCCGGATACAAAGCTTCTCGATGAAGGCACCACTCCCTGTGCGATTTGACTAGACTTTACTACCATCAGTGTATATCAATATGGTATCACTCGGAATAACATTTATGAATTTGAGAGCAAGCTGTTGTAGGTATTCGGGCACGTCTGAGTTTTTATTTGAATGGGACAGAAGTCCAGTGTGGAAGTGAACTCCAGGCAAGCCCTCAACCGGGTTGACACAGGGTCTCAGAGATGTATTTTATTAACAGTGATAGTAAGAAGATGAAACATTATTTGATAATGTGCCTGAAGATATAACGGAAGGAGAAACTGACGATTTTTTCATAATATCCAATAATGGAAGTCTATAAGGTATGTCACTTTATAAAATAAACAGTATATACGGAAATCTATTTTTATTTTAATTCCTTTCTTCGTTTTGAAAGATATCATTTTAATATAGGGCGCATACCGCCCAACCACAAATTCCAAACTTACTTATGCGTTAAAAGTGAACGTTATACGACAGAATACACGGTATTTGTTTTTTTGGAGTGGGGGAGGAGAGGAGTAATCGACGCTTCAAAGTTTTAGATCCTTCTTCATATAACAAAGTTATTTCCACGACATTAAACTTACAACCAATGTATAACAAATTAACTGAAATGAGAGAAATTATAGATTTTTGAGAAACATCTGTTATTCCATACGAGGATATTGCAAGGAAAAAGATTCACCTTTTTTATTTTTTTCAGTTCCTACTAATAGTTCACACTCTCCCTATGTATATATATATATATATATATATATATAAGGATAATTAAATTAGATTAAAAATTAAATTCCCTATCTAGCACTTGACTCATCTTTCTCAGTCCCCATATTCAAGTATCAAACTAATCACCCTTCCGAACATATGGCCGAGCCAATAAACATGTCTAATTCCAGATCGTTAGATTTAATAGTCAACATAAGTCAGCATTAACTTGCAAGCACCTTCTTTAAAGCAGCGATACTTACCATATGTTTTTCAAGTGTTATCCACTTGAAACCACCACCATGGCGTGTTTTTTCCTTCCTGCTCTCGGTCAGAACAGATGTACAAATGAATGAATGAACATCGTCTTTTGACTTTTCTAACTTTAATCTGATTCTGTCTTAAAAATCATGACAGAATTAAAGCCGGCATTATTTACTTGCTAATATAGTTCGAAATGTTTAACTTAAATCAGTTCTTAAAGTTAAAGAATTTAAAAAAACGAGCGCAAATTATGCCAGCTATCGAAATAAATGTTGCGAATAACGATTACGGGACTCCGTCAAACGATATTTCTCTCTTTGCTGAGGACGTCAGATTGCCGGAATAAAAAATAGTACGGAAAAAGAAAAGCGCTAGTAATCCCCGGAAGAACATCGCTCTTAACACCTACAAGAATGCAGTGTTTACCGCCGAACGTTATTTCTACCGTTGCTGAAGACACCAGCAAGTTTGCCATGAATGAACCAACTTTCGAATGGCGGAAAAAGAAAAAAAAGGGGAAGCGTGAATTCCCTAACTCCATGATGAAAGATATCAATCCCTTCCGCCATAATAATAATAATAATAAAAAATATGTTCTTCTCCGAATGGTATTTTGATTTAGTTCCAGTGATACAATGATGGAAGGACCAACAGTACCAGAAAAAAAATCTTTTTCGCCGGAAAGTCTGCACGGTAATACTGTGAAATAGTGAAGCAACAACATTGAAAAAATAAATAAAATTTTACTAGTGAAATAACGTGACAACAGCATCTGGATTAACGTTTACGAAGGGTTTCTGGCGCTGCAAAGTGGAGGTCAGTTAAATTGTATATTTCCAATTTTAGTAACATTGAAGAACTGAGTTTTGCTGAACAGAACTTTACGAAAAAGAATAATATATGATATGATATGGTATTTAATTTTTATAATATTGTCACGGAGTTCGAAAGAAGTACACAGTTCAATTAAACAAACAATTAGATTTATTCTAACGCTGGGAGCTCGATACAACACTGGACTGAGAACATCCCCAACTGGCGATGAACTCTGCTTTTATACACTTCGGAATATTCGAGAAATACCCAGTATGCACTCTAAAGAATGATCTGGATTCATCTAGAACCTAGAGAAACAATACATTAAAAACGAGAACAAAATTCCAGTCTTTGGATAAATCTGCCGGGGCCGGGATTCGAGCCCGAGATCTGAGGAAGTTCAGTCCAACGCTCTGCCAACTCGGCTATCGGGACTTGTAGCAAATTATGCGTGCGGCATTGCTCCCCTCGAAAAAGAAGACAGCGCCCCGCTGTCATTTTGTTCAAGGGTCTTTATTCTGGAACGAGTGATGGGTCCTTTGTATGATTCTTTGGGAGGAATATCCTCGGTTTCGATTTGCTCGGCGGGATCATGGTACGGTTTCATACGCAGTACATGGACAACTTCTCTTAGTTTTCTTTTTCGTGAAGCAGGATCAAAATCTTGTACTGCGTAAGTCACGGCTGATAAACGGCGTAGCACCTGATATGGTCCGAAATACCTTCTTAAGAGTTTTTCGGAGAGACCGACTTTTCTCACTGGAGTATAAACCCATACGAGATCTCCGGGAGCGTAGGACACCATTTGGTGTTTGGAATCGTAACGTCGACGATCTTTGTCTTGAGCTCTCAGAGTGTGCACTTGGGTTAGCTGTCGTGATTCTTCGGCTCTGGCTGCTATATTGGTGATGTTATTGTCATCAAAATCGTTAGGACAGAATGGTAGCATTGTATCTAGTGTCGTTTCCGCTTCACGACCATGAAGTAAATAGAACGGCATAAAACCTGTGGTCTCTTGTTTAGCGGTATTATAAGCGAAGGTTACAAATGGTAGAATTTCATCCCAATTTTTCTGCTCTACATCCACATACATTGACAACATGTCGGCCAAGGTCTTATTGAAGCGCTCCGTCAGTCCATTTGTTTGGGGATGATACGCCGTTGTGAAACGATGATCAATGTTACACAAGTCGACGAGAGAGGAAACAAGTCTGGATCGAAAGACGGCTCCACGGTCTGTGATAATTACTCGAGGAGCTCCATGCCTGAGGACAATTTCTTCAAGTAAGAACTTCGCTATTTCGTCGACTTCGGCTGTCGGCAAGGCTTTTGTTATTGCATATCGCGTTGAGTAATCCGTGCAGACTATTATCCATTTGTTTCCATGAGCAGACTTTGGAAATCTCCCAAGGAGATCAATTCCAATGCGATGGAAAGGAGCTATAGCTGGAGGGATGGGAACTAAACGTCCAGGTGGTCGTTGAGGAACGGATTTTCTCCTTTGGCACTCCCGACAATGCATGACATACCGAACGACATTTCGGTACATTCCCAGCCAGTAAAATCTCTTGCGAATCCTGTCATAAGTTTTCGCGAAACCAAGGTGTCCTGCGGTGGGGGCGTCATGAAAGTGCCTTAGTATGTCTGCTCGTAGATGTTTAGGAATGACTGGTAACCACAACTTTCCATCTGGATCAAAATTCTTCCTGCAAAGGATACCGTCGATGAATCTGAATTCTTCGTTTTTGGATGAGTTGCTCAAAAGTTTTAATTTCGCAAGGTCTTGATCTTTTTTCTGTTCCATCGCAAGGTTCATACTCGTCGTGACTGCTAAAAATTTGTCTGGTGTTTCCGTTTCCTCTTCCACTGGATTTCTCGAAAGAGCGTCGGTGTCACTATGCATCTTACCGGTTTTATATTTTACGTCAAAATCATGCTCTTGTAGTCGGAGGGCCCATCTGGCAAGCCTTCCTGAAGGATCCTTTAAATTCATGAGCCAGCACAAGGAATGATGGTCAGTTAAAACAGTAAAGTGTTTTCCGAATATTTACGGCCGGAATTTGTTGGTAGCCCATACGATGGCAAGACATTCCCTTTCTGTGGTGGAATAATTCTTTTCGGCTTTTGTCAGAGTTCTAGAAGCGTATGCTATAACTTTCTCGACATTATTCTGAATTTGTACTAGGACAGCTCCGATACCGTACCCGCTTGCATCAGTATGGATTTCTGTAGAAGCTCTTTCGTCGTACATCCCCAATACTGGATCCGAAGTAAGTGCTTTCTTAAGACTGTGAAATGCTTCTACCTCTTCAGGACCCCAATGAAACTCCACGCCACTTTTCAGCAACGACTGCAAAGGTTCGGCGAGATAACAGAAACCTTTAATAAATCTTCTAAAGTATGAACAAAGGCCAAGAAAACTTCGTATGTCATGTATATTCTTTGGAGTGGGAAAATTTCTTACGGCTTTTATTTTGTCGGGATCGGGACGAACGCCATTACTAGATACAAGATGGCCTAGAATCTTTACTTCTTGGGCAGCAAAAAGACACTTCTTTGAATTTAATTTAAGACCAGCTTCCTGAAGACATTTTAGAACAAGTCTTAATCGTATAAGATGGTCTTCAAAAGTTTCTGAGAACACTATTATGTCATCTAGATAACAAAGACACATACTCCATTTAAAATGGCGTAGCAAATTGTCCATCATTCTCTCGAAGGTCGCAGGTGCATTACAGAGACCAAACGGTATGACTTTAAACTCGTATAAGCCTTCGGGGGTAATAAATGCCGTCTTTTCACGATCCGCTTCGTCTATTTCTATTTGCCAATAACCAGATCGGAGATCCATGGAAGAAAAGAACTTGGCACCTTTCAGGCAGTCGAGCGTATCGTCAATACGAGGCAGAGGATAAACGTCTTTTTCGTGACGCTATTCAGCTTGCGATAATCGACGCAAAAACGCCAACTACCGTCTTTTTCTTACGAGCACAACGGGTGATGACCAAGGACTTTCAGAGGGTTGGACGATACCTTCATCAAGCATTTTCTGAACCTCTTCATGAATGATGCGTCTTTCAGTCGATGAGACTCTGTAGGCTCGTTGGTTGATTGGAGCATGATCACCAGTAAAAATCCTGTGTTTCACATTCGTCTTCGCGGCTGTCGACTTGTCGGTCTTCGTGAAAAGCCCAGAAAATTTCCGGAGTAGTTCGGATAGCTTGTTTCTCTGTTCGTCACTTAACTCGGGTGACATCATTAACGAACAATTCATCTGTGACTCCGAAGTTTCTTGCTGGTCATACAAGCAACCTGATGTGTCGGAAAAACACATAGATGCCCTTCATTTAGTGGTTCAGCTTGGCCTATGCACATTCCTCTAGGGATGATTTGGTTTCGGAACTGCAGGTTGGTAACCCAGACATCACTTTTTCCGTTACGATATGTGGATACCATGGACGGTGTAGCAATATTTTTCTCGAAGAGCAAATGTTTGCTGCCGTCTAGAACTACATTTATGTCTCCTCGGGTTTGATATCCTGATACTGTTATTCTAGTTAAAGAATGCGGCTTCAGTGTATAGTCTCTGGTGGCATACAAATTCCAGGCGTCAGGCGCTGTGGAGTCTCGACAGATGTCTTCTAGAACAAGTTCATTTTGTCCACAGTCTATAACGGCTTGAGACGCCTATAAAAAGTCCCATCCTAGGATGACGTCATGGCTACAATGGGACAAAACAATAAATTCAAAAGGCAGTTCTCGATTGTTTATACGGACACGTAAAACACATTTCCCTATCGGCCGAACAAAATTTCCATCCGCAACTTTCAGCATAACGCTCTTGGCATCAGCAAACAGAACTTTCTTTAAAAATCGGCGATACTTATCGGATATGACAGAAAACGATGCCCCAGAATCTACTAGAGCACGTATCGGCTTCTTATCTATTATTACGTCTAGTTGGTTACCAGTCATCTTGGCGGTCGACGGAGGATTTCCAGTACACGCGGCCTCACCTCCTTGGAAGGTCGCTCTCCTTAGTTTTCCTCGCTCCTACGGCCTGGCGACTGACTGGATCGGCGATATGGCGACGGGGATCTGTAACGACGTATTGGGGATCGGCCTCTCGTGGGACTTGGCGTAAAACGGCGAGAAGAGTTTGGTCGGCGTATTTCTTCTTCAGTGCCAACGTCGTCGAAGTTCCGTCGGCGGTTTCGAGAGTTGTCAAAGACAGCCTTTCTCTCTCGGCAGTAGCGCATTACATGTCCAGGACGTCCGCAGTGGAAACAAACAGGTCTGTTGTCAGCCGTTCTCCACACATCTGTTTTTCTTGGTTCAGGTGGGAATTTCTGAACAGGAGCTCTGTATTTCCTGGTTACAGCGGCGTATGTTGGTCGTGGTCTAGTTTCTGTAGGTTTTGTTGACACTGGGGCCAAAACCCTTTCAACTTCGTCTTGAACGATCTCTTCTAAGGATTGGGGATCGGAGTCCAAAGATTCTTGCGTCTGGTTAACTAGTCGATGGACTTCTTCTCGTACGATTGTGCGAATAAGAGAGACCAAATCAGTCTCATCCGTCAGGGATGCAACCGGTACGACGTTTGGAAGCCTTTCAAATCTCGGTCGACCAACTCTCTTCTGCTTCATATCTTCGATATAGTTGCACCATTTGATAAAACGTGCTGTGTCGTTTATTTCTCTCGTCAATAGGGCCTGATAAATATCCTCAGCAACACCTTTCATTAGGTGTGACACTTTTTCGTCTTCTCTCATCAGAGGATTTACCTCTTGGCAAAGTCCTAATACACTTTGTATGTAGGACTGTGTACTCTCGCCTGAACGCTGGGCTCGGCATTTTAGTTGTTCTTCTGCCCTTCTCTCTGGTATATTTTTGACGGTCACCGAAAAGTCCACTTAGTCCATTTGTAAACGCTTCCCAGGAATCTAAGGCGTCTTCGTTGTTGACATACCACTGTCTCGCAGTACCGTCAAGAAAGAAATAAACGTTAGCCAGGCACATCATGTCATCCCACTTGTTAAAGTTGGCTACTCGATCGTACTCTTTAAGCCATTTGAGAGGGTCTTCCCCAGGCGCTCCTCGGAAGGTCGATGGGCTCCTCCATTGCTGTAACGAAGGTGTTACTACAGCGGGCTTGGCTTCTCGCTCGGTCGGCATTTTTTCCTCTTCCTACTATTTTCTTTTAACAGTCCGAATTCGGGGGATAATCCTCTTAACCGGAGGCTCCTGCGAAGGTTGTCGCTATTATCCACGTTTGACGTAATTGTACCCCGCGCCTCCACCAAACTTGTCACGGAGTTCGAAAGAAGTACACAGTTCAATTAAACAAACAATTAGATTTATTCTAACGCTGGGAGCTCGATACAACACTGGACTGAGAACATCCCCAACTGGCGATGAACTCTGCTTTTATACACTTCGGAATATTCGAGAAATATCCAGTATGCACTCTAAAGATTGATCTGGATTCATCTAGAACCTAGAGAAACAATACATTAAAAACGAGAACAAAATTCCAGTCTTTGGATAAATCTGCCGGGGCCGGGATTCGAACCCGAGACCTGAGGAAGTTCAGTCCAACGCTCTGCCAACTCGGCTATCGGGACTTGTAGCAAATTATGCGTGCGGCATTAGTCTATAACGGCTTGAGACGCCTCTAAAAAGTCCCATCCTAGGATGACGTCATGGCTACAATGGGATAAAACAATAAATTCAAAAGGCAGTTCTCGATTGTTTATACGGACACGTAAAACACAGCGAGAGGTACGGGGATCGATACCCCGCGCCTCCACCAAACTTGTCACGGAGTTCGAAAGAAGTACACAGTTCAATTAAACAAACAATTAGATTTATTCTAACGCTGGGAGCTCGATACAACACTGGACTGAGAATATCCCCAACTGGCGATGAACTCTGCTTTTATACACTTCGGAATATTCGAGAAATACCCAGTATGCACTCTAAAGAATGATCTGGATTCATCTAGAACCTAGAGAAACAATACATTAAAAACGAGAACAAAATTCCAGTCTTTGGATAAATCTGCCGGGGCCGGGATTCGAACCCGAGACCTGAGGAAGTTCAGTCCAACGCTCTGCCAACTCGGCTATCGGGACTTGTAGCAAATTATGCGTGCGGCATTAGTCTATAACGGCTTGAGACGCCTCTAAAAAGTCCCATCCTAGGATGACGTCATGGCTACAATGGGATAAAACAATAAATTCAAAAGGCAGTTCTCGATTGTTTATACGGACACGTAAAACACAGCGAGAGGTACGGGGATCGATACCCCGCGCATCCACCAAACTTGTCACGGAGTTCGAAAAAAGTACACAGTTCAATTAAACAAACAATTAGATTTATTCTAACGCTGGGAGCTCGATACAACACTGGACTGAGAACATCCCCAACTGGCGATGAACTCTGCTTTTATACACTTCGGAATATTCGAGAAATACCCAGTATGCACTCTAAAGAATGATCTGGATTCATCTAGAACCTAGAGAAACAATACATTAAAAACGAGAACAAAATTCCAGTCTTTGGATAAATCTGCCGGGGCCGGGATTCGAACCCGAGACCTGAGGAAGTTCAGTCAACGCTCTGCCAACTCGGCTATCGGGACTTGTAGCAAATTATGCGTGCGGCATTAGTCTATAACGGCTTGAGACGCCTCTAAAAAGTCCCATCCTAGGATGACGTCATGGCTACAATGGGATAAAACAATAAATTCAAAAGGCAGTTCTCGATTGTTTATACGGACACGTAAAACACAGCGAGAGGTACGGGGATCGATACCCCGCGCCTCCACCAAACTTGTCACGGAGTTCGAAAGAAGTACACAGTTCAATTAAACAAACAATTAGATTTATTCTAACGCTGGGAGCTCGATACAACGCTGGACAGAGAACATCCCCAACTGGCGATGAACTCTGCTTTTATACACTTCGGAATATTCGAGAAATACCCAGTATGCACTCTAAAGAATGATCTGGATTCATCTAGAACCTAGAGAAACAATACATTAAAAACGAGAACAAAATTCCAGTCTTTGGATAAATCTGCCGGGGCCGGGATTCGAACCCGAGACCTGAGGAAGTTCAGTCCAACGCTCTGCCAAGTCGGCTATCGGGACTTGTAGCAAATTATGCGTGCGGCAATATAGTTGTGTTATAAATGAGATATTTTCTTTATATTTTAATTGAGAAAACAAAGTCTATAGGTTTAGTCATACAAAATTTTGAGAAATTTTAATATACTTCTCATAATTTTATCTTAAGATGTCGAATGAGTTAAGAGTTATGATAGAAATTGGTGTTTTAAAGCGAAAGATATAAATTAAGTTTTTAGAAAAATGACTAATGAGAGAAATAATACTAGAGATATTAATTTTAATAAGAAACAAATGTAAAGTCAAGTTGTATTCTTTTTTCTCCATTGAATTCAATTGTTTTGTTAATTATTTTATTCAGCAGTAATCTTATTGCATGTCATTTAATTTTTTTTTATTTTGAAATTGTGTGTTTTGATATACCGGCCATATATCAGGATTCACTATTTCTTAAAATTTTTCTTATCTAAAATTAAAATTAACTTAATAACTTGAAGTCTAATTTTGGATATTATACAGTGGATAAGGGAGAATACAATCATTATAATTTTGTATATGTCTCGAAACATTAAGAGGACAAACTTGTTTAGTTTGATATGTACACCTCTCATTGTTTCTTATTAGCATCCCTGAACATCTGTGAGTTGATGACGCAGATTTCTCAGAGAGATGTGTTCAAAATTAAGTAAGGTGATACAGTTTTATTAGTGAATGTGTGATGCAAGAGAAACTCAAGAATTTTTGTCTATGAAACGTATTTTTAGAAGGTTACGGAAAGATTCAAAATATTGCATTTGATATTAATTTACAATGAATATTGTGAAAATTTTTCAGAAATACTAAATGTTATTATTGAAGTGAGTCCACTTTTCCGACTCAAAATAATAAAAAAGAGCTCTTATATTCTTATATTCTTATAATTTTTATATTTTATAACGCATATGAAATAATTGCATAGAAGTTGTGTGTTATACACCGTTTTCATGTTACTAATAAATTCATTTTATTAGTGTCTATATTTTTTTTATCTTTTTAAAAAATTGTATTTCATATATGCAAAATGTGTGTAACAATATAAGGTATTACTACGATGGCGCCAGAGTAAATTTTTATACAAAATTATTATTTTAACATTTGTATGATTTCATGTATTTTTATATTTACTATCTTATCGTTTGATATATTATTTTCCAACATAATTTTTTGAAAATATCTGCCAGCTATAATACAAATCTATTATTATGAAGGAATAGGAGGAAACGCGAGCTCTTATTCTAGATGTCGAATAGATTTGAACAAGCTAATCTTCAATTATATGTATGGAAATTCATGTTTATCAATTGATATGTTGGAAGTGTCCTTACTGTGTTTGCTGTTATAGTTTCGTTTATTGTATTGCATTTTGATTTTAGTATTCCTATTGCTTAAATACTTCTACTGTGTTAATATGTCTTTCTAAATAATGTTATGTATTGTTTTGTGTTTATTGAAAATTGATTAAGTTTGTAAAGAGAGAAAAAAACCACGCCATGACTCCCTTTTAAAATTGGGGGGCAAATGTAAGGATAATTAAATTAGATTAAAAATTAAATTCTCTATCTAGCACTTGATTCATCTTTCTCAGTCCCCATATTCAAGTATCAAACTAATCACCCTTCCGAACATATGGCCGAGCCAATAAACATGTCTAATTCCAGATCGTTAGATTTAATAGTCAACATATGTCAACATTAACTTGCAAGCACCTTCTTCAAAGCAGCGATACTTACCATATGTTTTTCAAGTGTTATCCACTTGAAACCACCACCATAGCGTGTTTTTTCCTCCCTGCTCTCGGTCAGAACAGATGTACAAATGAATGAATAAAGATCGTCTTTTGACTTTTCTAACTTTAATCTGATTCTGTCTTAAAAATCATGACATATATATATATATATATATATATATATATATATATATATATATATATATATATATATATATATCTTGTTCAAATTTTCAATCGTAAATAAAATACTTTTTAATCATCCACTCAAATTCAGATACATTTTTTAAAACTTGTAGTGGATGATACTTGATTTTAATACATGTTTATTAAATATTAATTCATTAATTAATGAATAATTAGAAACAAGCAAATATAACAATCCAATACTATATATAAAAAGGAAAACCGCTCGCTGTGACCCTGTTGCGCAATGGGTAGCGCGCAGGACTTCTAAACCAAGAATAGTTTGTTCGAATCTCACCTGGGATAGCCTAATTTCTGAGAATGTGATTTCCTTTTACTATACTATTTTATTGGAATAACTAAATTTAATTAATGAATAATTAGTAACGAACAAAAATAATAGTGAAGCCTTTTACATAGAAAGAAAAATGAAAAATTGCAAGGAAAATCGTTTTCTATTTGGCTACTTAATATTGTGATTTGTGAAATGTATGTATATATTTATATTAATTGTAATTATTTAATAAAAAGTAACTAAAATAAAAAAAATTGTTTACCTACGTAGAATGGACTTTAAAATTTTTTTCATATTACTTGTTTTCTCAGAAGTTGATGATGCTGTTTTCAGTGTTATTCTTTAAATATAAATAATGCAAATGATAGTAGAGATTTCATACTTAAGAAATCTTTGCTTCGGAGGAGATATTTAACAGGAGTTTCTATAAAGCATTTTATTTCCCATCTTCAAGAAAATGGCCTATTACATGAATTATTGCTACATAAATGATTTCAAAAAATGAGGTACTTTAATTAAAGTTATAAATCTCTTAGTATAGGTAGCAAGTACCTAATTTGAAAATTTTTCAAAGATACCCAGAGCTGGACTTTCAAACTTCTTCAAACACGGTGAAAATATTTTTCAGAGAAAATATAAATAAGTTCATTTCAATAAAATACAAATATCCTTTAGATGACTGTCATAAATTCCAGATGTTTGACATTATTAAATTTGAGCTTTTCGTAAAATGACATCTGTTTTGAACTTCTTTCAGTAATAGCTGTCATGGTTTCTCCGAATGTTCATGACAAGAATTTAGAGTTAGAATATTAATATTGTGCTAGATATGAAATGCTGGAATTTTTAGAAATATTCTCTAGATGCGCAGTCTGATTTTAAGATAATTATGAAGCGAAGTTATTTTGAGATTTTTGTTAATGTAAATGAGAAAAACATTCATTATCTATCGAAATGTATTATAATTTTGTAAACAAGCATACATTTTAATCTACATAATTAAGTTTCCTATCTTATTAGAACGTTGAAAAAGGAGTTGGCTTCTGATGGTAAATGCTCTCTCTCTCTTCAACTCACTCTCACACACGCACGCGAATGCGCTCGTGAAGTTTTGATTTTTATATATAGATTACTACAAAGCAGAGATAGACATAAACATTTTTTAATGAACTAACCTGGATATAGAAAAGATTTTTGTATTTATTGAAAATATTAGATTTAAATTATGAATTTAAGTATTTTTCATTGAGTAAGCATTATTCGGCCCTTATATATGTTAGCATGTATAGAAAACAGCAAATGTAATATTTTCTCTTTTTTTGTAAAGAAATAGAAAACTTAAATTGTATCACTGTCCTTTTTTTTTTTTTCTTGTAAGAAAATACCTCAACGTATAATATTCTTCCTGGTTTATCTATTAAATATAATTTTAGTTTCTGTTCTTGTTGTTGTGGCTAATGCCACCTGTCTGACGTAGTCAGAACGAGGTCCACAAAATTCATCGTGGCAAGGGGCTAGAAGTACGCCTGTCGTTGGCCTAGGCCTTGAGCACCATACAGGTGATAGTACGAATTAGCTTGGCGGAATTCTCCGAAGGAACGATAGATGGCGACACCATCTATTTCCACCTCCACAATTTTGGCATGAAACTGAAGGGGAGGGAAATATTCTCCAGTCCCCTGCACTCGTGATTGAGCCCACAAGACTTTCGGACCCACTGATTTAACGAGCACGTACTCCGTGTGTACTCGGAGGGTATTTGGTGGCATCGGGCATCGAACCCAGGCCTTCTGGTCTGGAGTCCGATGCTCTAACCACCAGGATACCCACGGCCTAAGTTTCTAACTCATGCTTATGAAGAATATTTAAAAAAAATGTGCTGTTTTTTCTTTGTATAAGTGTGAAAAGTAATCTAACCGTAAAATTACGTTATTAGAAAGGTAATAATAATAACATAATAATTTAGTTATTATGAACTTGTTATAAATGTAAAATATATATATACAATCAGTTGTAAATATGCAGGGTGTCCTCGAATGCTACGTACAAACCTGAGGAGAGATAGAGAACATCGTGAAGAGCCATAATTGCATCGGAAAGCATGGGCGGAGAGCGGTAGGTGACTCAGTACGCGATATGGCAAACTCGGCACATGTAGTTTCCTCATTTCAGACATGGACAGCGTGTGATGAACATGAATTGTTAAACGAATGCAGTGTTGGAGGATTTCCACTTCATCTACGACCTAGTCAGCGGAAATGGACATGTTGCTGTTTGGTTGTATGGGGAAGGATATCCACCGAGGCAGCAAACGAATCATATCAAACGTTCGCTCAGGTTCATTAGAACCTGGTTGAACATGGATCTTTCAGAGCCACGATTGACGGCACGCCCGTCAATTCTGAAATGGACCTGGTTGCACGAATATCTATCGTTGCTGTTACGATTCGTGAAACACACCCGGTATTTTCGAGCATGTCCTTCAATCCATGTCGCGTCCGTGTCGTGCGCTCATGCAAGCCAATGACTGCAATTTAAAACACTTGTGATACTTTTAATTTATTATTGTTTTTGTAATAAAGCGTTTTACACTACATTCTGTTTTGTGGCCTTACTGTCTTTGTGTCTCTTTATCTCGTTAGGGTTACGTTTCCAGTGATGATTTCCTATGTAATTAAGGTGTCCTACAACGTTCGGAACCGTGATTTTAAAAAAGCGCATAAATGGATAACTTTCATGATATTTAGTGTCACTTAGATTAGAATACATGTATAAAAATTGTTTTAAGGACATTTTGTCAAGAAAAATTATTTACATACAATATTTCGGCAAAAAATAACTTAGAATAACCTTTTTTCAAAATGTTCTCCTTCTGTAAAAAATGCTTCTATTATAATAATATTTTGCCTGTATATAGCTCAAATCTCTGTACAGAGACTCAACTATGAATTTTGAAAAATTCACATTATTTTCAGACTTACAACCAATTGAAATAATGATCGACGTTTTTTTCTTAAAATTTCTCCCCTCTGTTGTCGTAAAACATGGATAAACCCACTCTAAGTTATATATTTCAAAAATTCTAGTTGAGCCTCTGTAGAGAGGTCTGACCTATATACAGGCAAAATATTATTATAATAGAAGCAATTTTCACAAAAGGAGAATATTTTGAAAATGGGCCATTCTATGTTCATTTTTTTCAAAATATTATACTTAAATAATTTTTTTTATAATACTATTCTTAAAACAATTTAATGTACATTTTCTGATCTAAGTGACACTAAATATCATAAATATTATCCACTTATACGCTTTTGCAAAATCATGGTTCCGAACGTAGTCGATACCTTAAGACTCCTCAGGTTCTTCTCTATCACCCGTTCAAGTTTGTACACCACATTCGGGGACATCCTGTATTTAAAAAATAGGCTTCTGTTACAGAAGAACAATTAAATAACTAAAATGCAAGTACATGCATCTTTTGTAAAAAGACTTTTGTACTCACTCACATATATACACTTTTTCCTGACATAAATCCTATTTTGATGCAATGCCACTATAATTACGATTATTGTTGATCAAACAAAAAATCCCATCAATGTTATTTTTCATATTAATTAATATTTATAATAGCATATGAATGTTATGCATTCACCAGTGTTACGCAAGAGTAGAATATTAATAAAAATTCCGCTTTTATCGAGACACTTTTAATGCTTTTGTTTCTCTGTTTAGTTGTCCTGGCATGGAAATACATATATGGTACTTTATAAGACATTAAAATTTTATTTTTTCCAATAATATGATTGAAAAATGCATGTTCATTTATAAAATGGGAAGTAATTTACCAACTAAAATGTAAACTAAGTTCTTATGTTCGTGAGATTCTTAGATCTATTGCACATCACTGGAGATCTATTAATAAAAGCGTTGACAATTTACACATTATTATAAAAATCGGCATATATTTTATAAGCAAATATATGCCGAATATATATATATATATATATCTGACCAAACTGGTAGTGGTATCTTTATCGTTACGCCTCAGGAAAAAATGTCTTTGAAAAAACGGAATCCAGGCTTCTGCTTAGTTTTCAGAAGTGAAATAATGGCCAATGATATGGGACTCAGGTCATTTTACCTAAGAATTACGGGGATCTTTAGATTCTTTCTGATAGCCATAGTTCACTTCAACACCTTTGGTAGAAACCCCCTCAGTATAGAGGGCGCTGCTTGTAAAAACATGCTTTGCTTACACCAGAGATCTTGTGTACGTGACCGAGTGCAGACGCACTCCATATTCCATTAAACTTATTATTTAATCTTACACTTGTCTTCGATGATTTATTGAATTTAATCGAGTCTAATGATTGTGATGATATGAGTGTTGATTGATATAAAAGCATTCTACCACTGATTAACTGAACCACTGATGATCGTAACAACCTTTACAAATGGCTTATTGTTGGCGACAATATCAGTGTCTCTATCTTACACAAACTGAAACAAATGTTGCTGCACCATAACATCCATTTTCAGTTGATCACATCTCACGTTGAACTTTACGGCAATGAAATGGTGGGCAAACTAGCAAAGGAGGCTACAATCTTCCAATTCCCTTCACATCCCTCCTTACCTACCTGGAATTATACTCGTTAAAAAAATCTCAAAATTTGGAGGTGTGGAGGGTGTTTTCCACTCACCATTGGTATGCAGGTAATGGACCCGGTCTGGCCCTAGCCCTCAAGTGTGACAGATGCTCCCAGACTACATTCTCTCGTCTTGCTAGTGGTCACATCAAGTGACTCTCATTCTCAGCGAATGAAAAGGTATTTTCAATCTGTGCAAGGTGTCAAGATCAACAGGCTTCCCCCGAATATATCTCAAAAGCAAAGATATCTACACTAATCCCCTTCTTGTACTGGACTTTTTAGAAGTCAATGATTTAAGGTATCCGACTACGTTCGGAACCGGGATTTTGAAAAAGCATATAAATGGATAATATTTATGAAATTTAGTGTCACTTAGATTAGAAAGTGTATATAAAATTGTTTTATGAATAGTATTACAATAAAAAAATTATTTAAGTACAGTATTTTGACAAAAAAGGAACATAGAATGACCTATTTTCAAAATGTTCTCTTTTTGGGAAAAATGCTTCTATTATAATAATATTTTGTCTGTCTATAGCTCAGACGTCTGTACAGAGGCTCAACTAGAATTTTTGAAATATATAACTTAGAAGTGGGCTTATCCATGGGTTTACAACAGAGGGAAAAGATTTTAAGAAAACAACGCCGATTATTATCAAAATGCATAAGTTATCAGATGATTTTTTTTTGTCATTTCAGATTATTTTTAATATTAGCCTCTTAACTGGTTTAGCTGTACACCGTACGGGATACCGAAAGTTAGCTATAACCGGTTTGCCCGTACGCTGTACGGGCATTGATATTTTCTTCTTTCTATCTTTGATTTGCACGCATTTTTATTCTTGAAGTGATATCATTAGTGTGGAAACTTTTAAGAGATGCATTTTGTCCATGGTACTGAAATACCTCTCATACGGGATTTTTTTTGTAGAGAAGAAGGCAATGTTTCACTGAAGGCAGGAATTTAGATTCTTGAAAATATTCGATAAAGAACAGGGAAAGGCTAGGCAAAATGTGCAATTTGATGCTTGCGAAGAAATTAAAGTGGAAAGATAATCCATAAAAGCATATATTATCTCTGTCACCATATCAATGTAAGAGGATTATATATACACCATGCTTCAAATTATATCTATCTATATATGTACACAAAATCCTCAACCGTTTGAAAAAAGGTATGGAGATGAATTTTCTTTTTCTTAAGTATGAAAAAATTTTTTGTAAAGTATATGAAAAATTCTTCATAGCATGCAGAATGTTCTTATAAAAAGCAAAGATTCAGGGTTTTTGTGCTATACAATTATAAAATAAAAATAGTATGAAAGCTTTAAATTTAAAAAATGAAATAAAATTTGTGACGGGCTTTCATCGTGGATTTCCATTAATATCCTCTTGGGGTTCTCTGGGGCCAGAATGGCAATTATTTCCAACCAACTCGAGAAGAAAAACGTGAGAATGCAAATTAGGAATCTTATATATAGTAGAAGTTTAACGTGCACGAGGTGGCTATGGGAAATTGCTGTATGAGGTCTATGTAATCTGTAAAGTTAGATATAGTGGTCAAATACGCGCGATTATTTGGTAATACGAATTGTATCTGCTCACTCCAGATTGACTTCATTTGATTATTATTATTATTGTATAAAGTGATTAAGTTAAGATCTTAATAAACAAATATTAATATAACAGATTTGCGTGATTCTTCGTTCTTTCCTGCAAATACAGTTCATGAAGATAATGTAGAAATGGGGCATTCAAGGGTACATGCCTCACAAATTCTTCCATCAAAAGTAATATGTTTAGTTATATGGTTTTGAATATGTGATTTTTTGGGAACATTTTGAGCAAAAAAATTGACTGCTTAAGGCAGTTTTCTCAAACTTTTAATATTGGCGACCCAAAAACAATACATTGAATTCAATAATACTATATTCTTAGGCTAAAAATACAATACGACTTTAACCTCTTAAGTGCCACTGGCGTATATATACGTCTTTCTAAAGTACGATACTTCTGTGTACTACTATCTTTAAAATTATTCCGAAGGTTTTGGAATGCAATAAAAGGACCTTGACAGTGTTTGCGAACGGTTTACTTATATCAGGATATTTCTTTATTAATTTCTTTTCTAGCCACCCCCTCTCTAAAACATTGCATATGTATACCTACGGTGAGAACGGAGGCATTGGGCGGAGCGAATCGTGTAACTTTTAATCGACAGTTAAGGGATTATTTATAAACCGTTCAAATTATCAAGTGATGGGGGGCCGCCTTTCCATAAGGATTACAACAGTAATTTGTATATCGGCCCTGTTGTTGTTTACAAGCAGAGGAATTTCTGGGAGTGCCTCTCACCCCACCGAAAAGGGTGACGCATTTCCCACGCCTGGAAGAAGGCAATGTACCCATAAATACATCATGATATGGGATGTTTTTTGGGAATTTCCCGCGTTTTGGGGGAGTCATGGACCGCGGGAAGATATCCCTCCGCTGACTTCAGACCAATCAGAAAAGCTGATTGTGTTTCGAAAAAGAATCCTCTCCAGAATACAGGGTAAACCACCGCGAAATATAAGCGCTTGCACGACGAATTTAGTCACTCTCTGACACGAATTTTATCACCGATTTTGGTCTGACGACCCCTTGACAAATTGCCGCGATTGGAGAATCGCGAGATGGCCACACCAAGATTCCTCTCTCTCTCTCAGATCCTAATTCAGTTAAGTAATCATGTATATCCTTAGTATTTAATATAATTTCAATCTTATTGTAAATAAATTAAGTGTTAATTTAAAGAAAGGCTTTTTAATTTAGTGTCCTGTCTTATTTGTCTTTAAAAGATCTAATGTTTAAATGTAAACTATAGTGTGACGCCAAATGACAAATTAGAACCTGGGTATTATAAAATGGATAACGAAATAAATTAATCAATTTAACATTAAGTTAACCGGGCGTCGCATTATAATGGTGCCGTGACCAGGATTTTAAATTTTTTTTGGTCGTTAGAAAAATTTTTTTTTACATCCTTTGAGTTAGAATTTTTTTTTACATTTTTTTTTGTAAACGTTTCTTGATGGATCATCAGGACAAATTTTCATCTCGTGTGCTACTGTGTATTTTATGTATTGCTTGAATTTGATACTCTGAATTTTTTTTCTTGCAGTTTTGTCAGAGAGTCCGGGGTGCAACGATGACGCAGGTACTTGTGCTCTTTAATTTTTTTGTTCTCTTCCAATATTGATGTGAATTTTTTTTTCTCTATGCATGTATTTACGCGAGAGCCGATTAGTTAAAAGGTAATTCGGCTCGTTAATACAATTCCGCGCTAAAATATTTGAGGAGACTTAATTTTTTTACAATTTTACGCTTCGTCATTTCGAGAGCACGCATTGAATGATACCTGTCTCATAGCTGCACCTTGTTTCATGCTATGTTTTATGTTTTTTTTTTAGTTATATCAAATTTTGTACTCATTTATTTAATGATTTCCTGTTATTTAATGAATTCCAGTTAAATTTTTTTTTATGCAGTTTGTTTTATGTCGTGACTTTATGCTTAAATGACATAGTGTTGTTTGTGGTTAATATCAATTTTAACTCTAGATAAAATATTTTCATGCTGTGTGTTTTGTGCACTATCTTAAATAAATTTGTAATGCAAGTGTTATTCAATGATAATGATGTACGTACGTCAATTTTTTAATTTTAGTAATTTTAAGCTTTAATTTATGTTTGTGACAAAGGTCAAATTTTGGGGTCTCTGGACACCTGTCATGAAATTTGAATGTTGTTATGATACATACATATTTTAAATTTTTTTTTCCCTATTACATAATTTGTTTTGTGATTATTATCTAGAATTTCAATAATTTTTTTCATATAAAAGGTTCCTTTATTGAATTGTTTAGTTTATGCTGAATTGATTGTTTATAACTGTACTTTCTGGTTAAATTTTTATTTTTGCATAGAAGATCAATTTTGGTAGCAGCATTTTTTGTTAGAATCAATTTTATTGCTAAATTGTGTTGGTGTATTAATTTTAAGTGGTTGTGTATTACTAAATGATGATAACATTGGAATTTATGCTTGTTAAGATATGGATAGAGATGGTTGTTTGAATATTTTCTATAAGATATTAGGTTGAAACTTTAATATGTTTTTTCCCGCGCATGTTTTTTTTTTTTATGTGAGATGATTGCTAACTTTGACTTAAAATTTTTTTGTGTTGCCGTTAGATGTTTTAATGCTCTTCTAATTTCTGCGTTGTTGTTTTGCTATAGATTTGGAATTTTTTTTTGTTGTGGTTTATTCAGGGGTTTAGATTAATTGTGGTTGTTAAATTAATGTGCAGTCAATCATTGTCTCGCTTGTGTGCTAAACTGTATTAGGAATTGAAGGTTTTGTTTGTCGAGATAGTATTTCTGTTGGTTTAGATTAATTGTGGTTGTTAAATTAATGTGCAGTCAATCATTGTGTCTCGCTTGTGTGTTAAACTGTACTAGGAATTGAAGGTTTTGTTTGTCGAGATAGTATTTCTGTTGGTTTAGATTAATTGTGGTTGTTAAATGAATTTGCAGTCAATAAGTGTGTCTCGGTTGTGTGCTAAACTACTAAGAATTTTGATTTTTGGCCGGTCGATATTGTATTTTTTTTTTCTCGTTGGGGCTAGGCTTGCATGTGTTGAATTATGTCAGTGCGGGTGGATTATTTAACTGAGTGTTGATGTTGATCTAATTTTTTGTTCTGGATTTTAGTACGTAGTTCTGCTTGTTATTTGGTAAAAAAAGTTTTTTTTTGTTGTTGGTCAGCTAATGGTGTGAAAATGTTTCGTCCATTCGTTTCGAAAACGTGGGGAGAGCTTTTTTTCCGCACCCTTTTGTCCGGTATCCCCCCCCCACGCGCCATCTAGTCTAGGGCGGGACACTGTTTGTTGATTGGAATTTCTGTTTATTGGTTACTCCTTTTCGTAGGGACTCCTCCCCGCGGGCAGCATAATTCAGGGGTGGAATTTTTGGATGTCGGATTCTTGCCGCCTTAGGAGGGGTCTTCCCTTCGCCCCCCACTGCTGTCGCGACAGAGATTCAGCAAAATTTTTCCGATGGGTTTTCGTTCCCCACCCCTTGTTTCCTGTTTTTACGTTACGGTGCTGTTGCTATGAGACTCGAAACTCATAAATTTTTTGGTTTGAAAATGTTGGCAGAGGATTGGGCGTTGTTGCTATGACAATTTGAAACTGTCGGAAGAGGATCAGGCGTTGTTGCTAAGAGAATTTGGAAATGTTGGACTAGGATTGGGTGTGAATTTTTTTTTGTTGTTGTTTCACTACTTGTAAGGAATTAGATAAGTTTGAGTTATGGGGATTTCGTAGAATATTTGAGAAAGTTATTTGAAGGAGATAGATAAAGTTTGCACTGATGAATTTGTTGAATGGTTGGGAAGTTTTTTTTTATGGAGATAGTTGAGTTTGTGTTCAAGGTGTACGTTTATTCGATGGTTGTTTTTTATGGAAATGGATAATTGAATTGAAGGGAAAGTCATGGTTTATTTGAGAAAATTGTTTGATGTACAGAAGGATATTTTGAGTTACGGATTTTGGGCAAAGGAAATATTGAGTTGATATAATTATACGGTATAATTGAGAAAGTTGTTTTGATGTAGATAGGATAATTTGAGTTAATGATTTGGTACAGTTCCGAGTAAATAGTTGATGAACATGGATAAGTTGAATTAATGGTTGTGTGGTATATTTAGGAATGTTTTGAGATGCATTTAGGAAAGTTCGAGTGGAAGATTATGCGAGATTTTTGTGAATAAGTTGATGAGCTAAGATGGGTTTTGGTTATTGATATTGTGGAGAAGTCAATTAATTATTTGAAAGTTGAAGATATATAAGTCTAGTTAAGTGTTATTGAGATGTGAGATTTTGTGTAAATAAGTTGATGAGCATAGATGGTTTTAGTTAATGGTATTGTGGAGCAGTCAATTGATTATTCGGTAGTTGCAGATAAGTTTAGTTAGTGTTATTGAGGCTTCAAATGTGTACGATCGGAGGTAAAAGGCAATTTTGGATTATCGAGGAATCATTTTAAGGTTACTGAGAATTTTAGGTTGTTGTTATAGAATTGTACTTGAGTTATTAATTAGAGGATTTTCGATGAATTGAGTTAGCGGTATTGTTGTAAATCGACGATCTTGTGTTGTTTTTTTTTTCGTGTTTGTATATTTGTTGCGCGTATGGTGAAACAATTTTAGTTTTTTTTAATATTATTTGGACTTGTGGATACATTGTATTACGAGGATTGTTAAAAAGTTATGTTGATTAGTTAAGCGATATTTTTTTATATTGGAAACTGTTTAATTCTGTGTAACACTTGCAATAATTTTCTTTTAGTTAAATTACTTTACTCTGTATGTATCGCCTCATATGACTTGGGTTGCATATCAATTTTATGTTTTAAATTTTTTTTTTTTTCTGAAATTTTCAACTGCACTTGTGATTTCTGGAATTCATTTCTCAAATGGAAATTCAAATGTATTGAAGGTGGAAGAAATTTTTTTTTTTCTCTTTAAAGTTTCTTTTAAGCAATATTAATCGTTATAGTTATTTTTTTTTTTTACAATCGGATTTGCAAAATTTTTTTTTTTATCTTAAATTCATTCTATCTCTTGTGCTGGCGTTTGCGGCATGCAGCAAATCGTTTGCGCAGGGAATGGCATGTTTTTTTTTTTTTTTTTTTTGTTGCATTTGTAAACAGTGGGGGTGCATACTGATCACATGCGCACTCACAGTTTGCGATTCTAAATTTAATCACAGTAATTTTTTCTTAATTTTATTTGTAACCAATGCTCGTAGTGAAGTTTTCTTTTAAAATTCCTTAGGCTACTCAGCATTCTTGCAGGTTATAAATTTTTTTTTATCATTTATACGATTAGTTAATTTATAAAATTTTAATTTGCAAATCTGAATTAATTCCGTTAAATTTTTTTTTTTAAACTTTTATTTGTAACCAATGCTTGTAGTGAATTTTTTTTAATTTCTTAGGCTACCAAGCATTCTATGAAGTTACAAATTTTTTTTTTTCTCCACTTATGCACACTCATCATTTCAATCTCTAATTTTTTTTTACTTTTACTTAATTATTTTCATTAAATATTATCAATGCTCTTGGTAAACCATTGAAATTTTTACGCTTGAGTATGTAAAGAGTTCTGCTAGTTTTTTTTTTTTTGGTGGTCTGGGACTTTCACTTCACATTGGTCGTGTCAAGATTTCGATGTTAAACGATTATGAAGTGTCTGTTTCTGAGCGCCACGCTTGAATTGTATGTAAATGTTTTCACTGGCGTTTATTTCTTATCAATGTATTTTGTTCAACACTCCTAAGTGTTGTTTTATTAGTTGCGCAGTTGTTACATACGCCAATTTTGTATTCTTACGTGTTATTTGTCTTAATATTTTTTATTATTTAGTGGCACACGATTCTTTGTGATTGTTTAATTATTTCTATTTGTCAGTCTGTGTCTGATGTTTTTGTGAATTGTTTGGGTGATCCATTCAGTAAAATTTTTTTTCTCCTCTTCGTACATTAACGTCATTGTAGTTGTTGATAGTTCATTTGGTTTTCCCTCACGGAATAGGTTAGGAACTTCAGAAATTGATTGTATTTTTCTTAACATTCTTATTTTCATTTTATGAGCGGTGAGAGGAGTTGGAGATTGGTGCTTGGAGTCTTCAAGGGTGGTCACAAAGGGCCAAGTTTAATTTTTTTTGCTCATAACTGTTGTTTCATTACTAATATGGTTTCCCTGGGAGACAAGGTTTTTGTTCTTTTTTTTTTTTGCAGTTTAGCAGATTTCTTTAGCAATATCTGAGCGACGATGGAGCTGCCAACATCATGGACGAACATGGACAGAACCCCTCATAAGACGTGGACAGCTGATAGTGAACCAGGAGTCTACAAATTTTGTTCTTGACATAGACATTTGCCGACGCTAGGACAATTCTGTATTTCGTTTGCTTACTGAAATTTTTTATTATTATTATTCATTTTGGTTTTGTTAATCTGAGAGAGGGGAGTGATGGGGGGCCGCCTTTCCATAAGGATTACAACAGTAATTTGTATATCGGCCCTGTTGTTGTTTACAAGCAGAGGAATTTCTGGGAGTGCCTCTCACCCCACCGAAAAGGGTGACGCATTTCCCACGCCTGGAAGAAGGCAATGTACCCATAAATACATCATGATATGGGATGTTTTTTGGGAATTTCCCGCGTTTTGGGGGAGTCATGGACCGCGGGAAGATATCCCTCCGCTGACTTCAGACCAATCAGAAAAGCTGATTGTGTTTCGAAAAAGAATCCTCTCCAGAATACAGGGTAAACCACCGCGAAATATAAGCGCTTGCACGACGAATTTAGTCACTCTCTGACACGAATTTTATCACCGATTTTGGTCTGACGACCCCTTGACAAATTGCCGCGATTGGAGAATCGCGAGATGGCCACACCAAGATTCCTCTCTCTCTCAGATCCTAATTCAGTTAAGTAATCATGTATATCCTTAGTATTTAATATAATTTCAATCTTATTGTAAATAAATTAAGTGTTAATTTAAAGAACGGCTTTTTAATTTAGTGTCCTGTCTTATTTGTCTTTAAAAGATCTAATGTTTAAATGTAAACTATAGTGTGACGCCAAATGACAAATTAGAACCTGGGTATTATAAAATGGATAACGAAATAAATTAATCAATTTAACATTAAGTTAACCGGGCGTCGCATTACAAGATAAGTGTTAATTTTTGTTTATAATTTTATTTATGACAAATTCAAGGGGTCACTTAAACGTTCTTAACTTAGTATTGTCAAATTAATTATAAAATACATGTGTGTAGTACTGATACATTTATAAGTGTATTATATCAGTGTAAATGCTAATTTCATTTTTTCTACGCCGGAATGTATTTTGTTCGTTTACTTCCAGTAAATTAATAATTTCTTTAAATAATCTTTTGTTTTTGCCTTTTCAATAAGCTCGCGCCCCTTCTTAGAGTTATCATGCCCCCTAGGGGGTGCTCCCCACAGTTTGAGAAACACTTGTTTAAGGGGTTAAACGTGATTTTATTTGGTACTGATCATGATTTTGATTTCTTTACTTTATTTGATCAATACATGGACCATTACCAGCAACGTTAACATGTTGCCCAGTAAATAATGACAAGATACTTTATCTTCATTATATTAGTAATAATATCAAAATTAAAATCCCAAACATGAATTTTAAGCTCTATAAAACTTGAAATATCAGAAGACACAAAGTTTTAGTATAAATGCAACCTGTGACAGGCGAAGTTCTCTAGTGAAACGCAGCAGTATCCATTTCTTCCCTTATCTGAGGAACGAATAGTGGTCACGCTAGAGCCATTAGCCGAAATTAATGTTCACCATTGAATTGAGTCTCGAAGACCGTTTTCCTAGGAAACTCTTGCAACTAGGAATTTCATTAACTCCCATAAACGAGCCAGACGAGAAGATAATAAATCCTTTTTATCTAGAATATCGATGGGAGTTTTCGAAGTGAATAGTTTATTTAGTATATTGCATCAGATGAGCTGAAGTTTTTCTTCGTGGTTTTCTTTAATCGCGATTGCCAACAATTAAATATTCTAAACAGCAGTCATGACTTGGCAGACATATGCATATTTCTTCCAGGATGCTTTTGTCGCTGTGAAAGAATATGTTAATTGTCTGGGAAGATTTATTTTCGCAGCAGCTGTTACTTGAGTTGCATTCACCATCAAAATGTGAGAAGTATTTGTTTAGTATTTATTCAGAAGTATTTCGGTGGTGGGGAAAATGTGCCAAAGTGAGAATTTGCTAAAAAGAGTAATGAAAGTTTGGTATAAACAGAGAAATATATATTGAGATAAGTTTTTCACTAAGAAAACATGGTATGATTTATTAAAAGAATTTAATAAATCATATCAAGGTTTTCACAAATGTTTGGGTTTCCCTTCATGTATTATTTTAAATGGTTTTAGTGCTTAAAATACCAATAAGTACCCAAAATACAATTTTTAAAGGAAAACTTAAAAATTCATCTATTAACCTTACAATGCTTCTCCGACTGCAACAATTCACGCACACACATGAAACTTGATTTACAAGTTTGTCGAAACTATGTATTACAAAAGTTGGTATAGGTTTTGTGATAACATGATTGATTTTCATGGAACACATTTTTTAATAAATGCTTACGGAAAATTCCTTTCAAAATTTATAAATTCTGTATTGAAATATTTGTTACAAAAGAAAAATATTGCTTTGACCAACTTTTGTTACATGTATTGATAGAAGTAGTTAAAAAAATATCAAAACATTTGGCACAATAGAAAATAAGCGTTAGCATTTCAAATGAAGAGCTGGTGATTTTTTTTTGAGATAAATTTGTTTAAAGCTTTTGATTTTTGATATGAATAAAAAGTTATCATTTAAAAATGGCAATAAGTTTTTTGAAAATTTTCTGAAAATAATTTAATTTTTATAACCTTTTTGAAAAGAAAAACCAGTGCAATTTAGAATTGTGATACACGTCTATATAAAAGAGCGCAGATTCTCATCCGCAAAAAACAAAACGAAAATGAAGATTAAAGGCAGAAAGAATAAAATGTTCGTCGAAAAGGATTTGTAAGGAACTTTTTCGAGGTTAATTAGCTTACATATAATTGTGCATAACGAAGAAAAATAGTCATATCGTTGATTAAGTGTGTGTCTCTTTGCCATTTTATATAATTTAATAATGATTAATTGCTAATGGGCGGCGAATTGATCATTAATCATTGCAGACCTGGTACATCTCCAAGAAGCTGGTATCACGTTTTAGTGCGGTGCCCTATAGGCGGATAACAGTCGCCGCAGGTAATTTTGACGTTCAGTTTCCTCCCTAGAGGGAGGCATCTGAGCTCTGACGATGCGAAACTGTACCAGGATTTAATTTTGCCGAGAGCATCCAAGCCAAACAGACACTATAGGGATCTTTTACATGCCGTATAATCATATGACATGGCAGCTGTCGATTTTCTGCATCATGAAAATCCCCCAACTTATGCCGGGGTCGAACCCGCAACCTTGGGTGCAGAGGGCCAGCGACAAACCAACCACGCCACCCAGCCGGCATTTACATAATATTAATTAAATGAAAAAAACCAAATATATTAACTATAGGCATGACATGACGAAAAGAGCCCTCACTCCATTTTTTAATAATTGTGTTCATTTTGAAAAAGGATGAAATGGAGAATACTTTATTACAGCTTACATTATGGTAGATCAAGGATGGGCAAACAACGGTCCGCAAAGTTTTTTTGTGGCTCGCCAGGACAGAAAAATCCACTTTGAATTTAGACTTCTTTCCCATGCGCAATCAAAGATTCGTCTTGTTTTTCTCCCGTTAAGAAAACAAAATTTCTTTATTAGGAAAATAAAATACCTAAAATGTGTTTCTACAAAGAGATCATCTGCTGAGTTTAGAGGACGAGGTCAAAAGGTCTCAGGATTTTAAAAAAACGAGTCTAAATTCAATTTTCTAAATTTATTACTGCTTATATTGATACAGCACTTGAGGAGCTACAGCTTGAACTTATTGACTTGAAGTCAGATCACAGTGTGAAGGAAATGTTTTATCCTATGACATTAATTGACTTTTACAAATCTTTGTCTGCTGAAAAATTTCTATGTATGAAGAAATTTGCTGGGAGATTGTTCTTTATATTTTAGTCGACATATATTTGTGAACCAAGACTTCTTGCATGAAGATTAATAACAGAAATGGTGTTAAACTTAAAGGCTGATTTGGGCCAAGTAAACAAGATTTAACTTAAGGTGGGCCGCATGGGAAATCAAAATTCACCGAAAAGTAGGCTTATTTCGAATAATACATCATAATAAACATATATACAAGAAAAATTTAATATGTACATTCTGACACTTGACATCTCTTATCTCCTACTATCTTTCCTACTTCTGGAGAAGTTCTGATATATTTTATTTTTTTTTATATTATTGTATAATATATTGACCGGGCCGCAAGTTTGACACCCCTGAACACAAGTAAATATAAATGCAAGTTGGATGACATTAACTTGCAGGCTGTGATGAGAATTTAAACAAGCAATCTCACTCTTAACTTAAAGAAAAAAAAGAAGACAGAAAGTGTGACAGGGTTTATCCACATTTCACGACAACAGAGGGGATCAATTTTAAGAAAAAAACGCCGATAATTATTTCAATTGGTGGTAACTCTGAAAATAATGTGAACTTTTAAAAAAAATAGTTCAGACTCTCTGCAGAAGTCTTTACTTTATATAAGCAAAATGTTATCATTTTAGAAGCAATTTTATAAAAGGATAAAATTCTGAAAAAAGGTTATTCTAAGTTAATTTTTTGCCAAAATATTGCATTTAAATAAATTGTTTTTGTTAAAATGTCCTTAAAAAATTTTATACATGTATTCTAATCTTAGTTACACTAAATAGCACAAAAATTATTCATTTATACGCTTTTTAAAATCACGGTTCCGAACGTAGTCGGATACCTTAAGGAATATTTCTTCCTGTGGATTTCTAAAAGTTTCGATTTCAGTCAGAATTTAGCTAATATAAAAGTCACATAGGCAGCTTTTATCTCTAATTGTTGGAAAAAATTTCTAGTGCTTTATGTTGACGAAAAACCTTTTCAATAAATTATTTAAAAAAATCGATTGAGAAATCTGAATATAAAACGAACAAGACATCTATATAGCACAAAATATCTTTAACGAATTTGTTCTGCCTCATCACTCGCTGATTGCGGAAAAATTTCTAGAATTTGGACACGAAAAATTTGTAATAAGCAAAGAAAATGTTGTCAAATCTCCAAAGTGTTGGATTCCAGTATATTTGATAAAGCCGAAACAAATTCGACACTTTAGTAAGAAACTACTACTTGTGCCAAGAAGAAAAGTTTCATTTTACTAAATCGAATTCCATCTTACGGAGACGAAAGAGCCCTTAATCTTATTCAACCGCATATTTGAGTTCTCTTTTTTGTTGCTTTAGTAAAAAAGGTCTCGATATTTAAAATAGGACATCCCCTTTAAAACTCGTCCTATCTTTTGAAGGTTTTTCAAACGCAATGTATTTCATAAAAACGAAGAAAGTGTTTGAAAAAAGTATTAGAAATCGAGTTATATTCGATAAAAATGATTCTTCTGAATTCTTAAGTTAAAGAATTTGAAAAAGATATTTAAGTTTTGTAAAAAAAGATATAGAGACATTCAGTAAAAAAAAATATAGAAAAACTATGATTTCGTCTATTCGATGGCATGATGTTTGTAAAACCTAATATTAAAGAATTTTGTAATATTAAAGTTTACATGAAAAATCAAAACTTTTTGATATATTAAAGTAATTACAGTTGAACCTGCTTTTGTGCAGTAGATAGGAACCGCATAAAAAATCGCATGGAAAATATACAAAAATTTCGTAAATTCTTACGTATAACAAACTAATTCGAGTAAATACTACAAAAAACTTTTTGTGTGCGTTGGATAGGGGCCTCATTCAAAAAATATGTCAATTATTTGCGAAATTTATGTAAGATTACTTCCATAACAAAATAAATAATTAAATATTACACATGGAAACATTTTAAAAACATAGTTTCTTAGTGTATATACGGATAAGTCTTTAAAATGCACATAAATAATTCATCGCTACTCATCGTAATCCAAAGTCCTGTTAGGAATAAGTTCAAAATCGCTTTCGTCACTGGAAGGTGCAATTTAAATTGAGTTATTTTTTGGCAACATAAAGTAAGAGATAAGTTTTTGTGACGATTGATGAGTGGTCAGTTGCTTGTAAAGGATGTTTTTTAGAGGTATAGAACTTTAAATTGCAATAAAACAACGATGTATTAGTCGATTGACATGAATTTTTTTAATTCGAAAGATAATCTTGTGGCATTACATTTTAAATATGATTTCTGGCATAGGACTGCCACGGCTGGCTCGGATGTAGTCCAATCTGGACGTCCAATTTTCGATGACTTTTTCCAACATTTGTGGCCGTATATCGGCAATAACACAGCGAATGTTGTCTTCCAAATGGTTAAGCGTTTGTGGCTTATCCGCATAGACCAATGACTTTACATAGCCCCACAGAAAATAGTCTAGCGGTGTTAAAACACAAGATCTTGGAGGCCAATTCACAGGTCCAAAACGTGAAATTTAAACGTGTCTTTCAATAAATCGATTGTGGCACGAGCTGTGTGACATGTTGCGCCATCTTTTTGGAACCACAGCTCTTGGACATCATGATTGTTCAACTCAGGAATGAAAAAGTTAGTAATCATGGCTCTATACCGATCACCATTGATTGTAACGTTGTGGCCTTCATTATTTTTGAAGAAGTACGGACCAATGATTCCACCAGCCCATAAAGCGCACCAAACAGTTAGTTTTTCTGGATGTAACGGTGTTTCGACATACACTTGTGGATTAGCTTCACTCCAAATGCGGCAGTTTTGTTTGTTGACGTAGCCATTCAACCAGAAGTGCGCTTCATCGCTAAACAAAATTCGCTTATGAAAATCGGGAACAACGGCTATCTCGTTTTGAGCCCATTCGACGAATCTACGCCTTGCTTGATGATCGTTTTGATGAATTGGCAAACCAAACTGAGAATAAATCACTTGACAGCTGTTAAATGGGTCGCCATCTTGGAAAGCAATGCCAACTTAAACTTCTATACCTGGAAAAAACACTCTTTAAATGTCACGATAACCAGCTATACATGATTGAAGCCCTTTTTGGAATTTTATGCTCCTTTCTTAACTGGTATCTATTTTAAGAAAATGCTTTTTTAATTTGTTGGAAAGCTGGGACACTGCATATTTTTATCGACTCTCAAAGAATTTGGTTTCTTGTACGTCTTCATACTTTATCAAATTATTGATAATGTCACTGTCAATGAAAGTTTCGTCTTCAATCAAGCGCAGGCTACTGGAGCGTTGAGAGAAAGCAACTGAATGCGCATTGTCGGGAAACTGTTTATAACAAATGAACAGAGCGTCATGAAGTGTCTACATTTCAGTGGCGTAAAGTATACCCCTGCATTGCGGGGGGAAGGACTCTAGAAGCTTAAGGCTTGAATAACGCTAAATATGTATTTACGTATTATTTTAAAGACGAAACCTGACTTTCAAGGGAGAGGGGTGTCCTAACTATCTCCGTTACACCATTAGTTAGGGCTGTGGTAACCCAGTGGTCAAAGTATCGGATCATGGCAGATATGTCATGAGTTCGAGCTTGTCGAGAGCTGAAACGTCCTCCCGTTGGTGTGGTGTGGTAGTTAGGAAAGGGAGGGGGGTGCCAGCTCAGGTGTCGTCCAAGTCACTTGACCATGGTTCAAAATTACGTGGTCCGCCGCCAAAAGCCGTCGTGTAGCTAAACAGTGCGACGTTAATATTCACTCACTCACTCATACGCCGCTAGTCAATAGATAGAAAACATTATAGTGGTGCCAAAGCCATTGCAATTCATACACCGCATTAAAAAAATATCGCACAAAAAGGAAATCGCATAAAAAAAGATCATACAAAAACATGTTCGAATGTATATACAATGCACCAAGTATTAATACTAGGTAATCTTTTCAGTAAGTCGTGAACAACAGTTTAAATTACACATCTATTCTTATAATAATTTTTTTTTATAAATGAGTACTGAAAATTGTTATGTCCAATTATTAACAAATACTAAATACTCTTTTCTTACAGAATATATATAATCTACGGAAAGAATTTCCACAAGAAACACAATTTTTACTTATATCTTTTCTTCTATCATAATGGAGGGATATCGAACTGAATAGTGGTCATAAAATGTTTTCGTTACTTTTACGATTTGGCGAGTGAAATACTTATTTAGCTCCAAATGTATACATAAAAATTGAAAGTTTTGAACTCAAAAAATAAAGTGATGTGAATGAATGTACCATAAAGTTTTAGGATTACTTTTGTTTTTAAATAAATAAAAATAAAGCAAGCAAAATTGGAAAAATTGATTGATTGGACAAGCAGAATTTTGTGATATTTTCAATTCCTAGTGTGTAGAGTACTCTCAAAATATCGGGTGTTCTTGATCCTTACGCCTTATTGGCTGCTAGAACATACTATTGCATTTCATTCGTCAGTAGAAATATCTTCTAGTATTTCTTCTGTCTTTCCAGAATTCCTCTCCGACGAGAAGGAGCTAATTGAGTTTTTGGGTGTGTTCTTACTTTGCTCTCAACGTACCCAAAGTGCATTAAATGAAAGTTTTTTTACATCAGATATTATTATAGAATATTAGTAATTCAAAATAAGTGAAACTTAAATAAATAATGGTTATTTAGAATAAAGATACTTTTACATTTGATTCTTTTTTAGTTTGATAAAACACGCAAAAATATCACTTAAATTCTTTTACATTCTTAATTGCTTGCAATTAAAGTATCCGACTACATTCGGAACCATGATTTTAAAAAGGCGTATAAATGAACAATTTTCATGGTATTTAGTGTCACTTAGATTAGAATACATTTATAAAACTCTTTTAAGGGCATTTTGACAAAAACATTTATTTAAATATAATATTTTGGCAAAAAATTAACTTAGAATAATTTGTATTCAAAATGTTCTCCTTTTGTGAAAAATGCTTCTATTATAATAATACCTTGCCTGTATATAGCTCAGACATCTGTACAGAGGCTAAACAATGATTTTTGAAAAATTCACATTATTTTCAGAGTTACAACCATTTGAAATAATTATCAGCGTTTTTTTCTTAAAATTTCTCTCCTGTTGTCGTAAAACATGGATAAATACACTTCTAAGTTATACATTTCAAAAATTCTAGTTGAGCCTCTATACAGAGGTCTGAGCTATATACAGGCAAAATATTATTATAATAGAAGCATTTTTAACAAAAGGAGAATATTTTGAAAATGGGTCATTCTATGTTCATTTTTTGTCAAAATATTTTACTTAAATAATTTTTTATTGTAATACTATTCTTAAAACAATTTTATATACATTTTCTAATCTAAGTGATAGTAAATATCATAAATATTAACCATTTATATGCTTTTACAAAATCCCGGTTCCGAACGTAGTCGGATACTTTAAGGAATTCCCTAATGCAATTTACAATACATTTACAGGTGACTGTAATATTCTGCTTAGATTTTTCTTATGAACTTATTTGTTATAATTAAATTGTATTATTAGGTTATTTCAATTGGCTCTCGTAACAGACTTAAAATTCCACAAGAATCATAACAATCACAATTGTAAGATTAAGAACTCATCTCTAGAGGGATATGGAAATCCATCCTGATGGAACAAGATGTTACATACAAAACTCTTCGGAAATCCAATCGCTCACACCAAAACATATCCTCAAGTGCCTAGCCCAAAGACACTTAAAAAAAAGGTCGATTTAATTCCATTCATGGACCCACTGCGGGAGATCCTCTATTAGCCAAGATGCTCCGGAATGGCCAGGCGTAGTTGCTGCCACCTTCAAGGGAGTCTAGTATTTTTAACACGCTTTTTTAAGTTTCACTTGTATGTAATGGAATCTTTGGACTTGATTTTTACCCACTTTAAAAGGTCAGATTAATTCGAAAGTTTGCACACTTGTCATGGACCGATGACAGTACAAAAGTTTCATAATTTTGTTCCATTGTCCTAATCGGGATCCTAAAAAATAAGGATTTCGAAATTTGGCGACTAATTGCATATAAAATTTCTAGATTTGGTAACTAATTCCATACTCCATTTCCAAACTGTGCGATTTATTCCAGATTTGGCGACTAAAAGACCCTATCCCTTAAAAAGGTGCAACATAAAAATGAAAACGCTTGTTATTAATACAAAGAAAACAAAAACAGTGTTCTTTATATGAGAAAGCAGAGGGTGGGTGTGTTAGCAATTTCTTACCATAATATAAGTCTAGTTTTTCTGAAAATGGAAATAAAAAAAAAAGGCTCATGTATATGAAAAAAAGTTATGTTCTAACTGCTAAATATTTTTTATTATTATAAAGCAATACTTTTAGAAGTGATGATATGAATTAACATTATAGCAATACGTTTAAAAGGTGATAAGTTTATGTTATAACTGCTAAATATTTTTTGATTTTGATAAAGCAATATGTTTAGAAGTGATGATACGAATTAACATTATAGCAATAAGTTTAAAAGGTGATACATTTATGTTCGAACTGCTAAATATTTTTTTTATTTTGATAAAGCAATGCGTTTAGAAGTGATGATGCGAATTAACATTATAGCAATACTTTTAAAAGTTGATAATACGATTCACATTAAGTATTTCTTCTTACACACTTTTATTAGTTAGATAAATTCAACAAATAATAAATAATAGTCTTAAAAATTTAAAAATAAACAGGTTTTTATTGTAGATTGAACGAAAAAATGAAAAATAAATTATAGTTTTAAAAACACTAAAAAACATGATTTTATAGTGAATTGAACTAAAAGTAAAAAAGAAAATTAATGTCATTTGGGTAAAAGCGTGAGGGGGTTTACTACAGTTTTACTCTAATTCAGCATTTCGGATAGAACTAGTAAGAAATTATAACAATTAATATAGAGCACACCCCACGCTTTTACCACAATGACATTAATTTTCTCGTTAATCATTTCATTCTTATATTAAGAATTTTTTTCTTTACTTTTTAGTTCAATTCACTATAAAAGCGTATTTTTAAGTTTTTTTTAAACTATAATTTTTTGTACTTTTTCTTTGCCAAATGCATGGATTAAAAAACATTAGATAACTAACTTATTTTATGAAATTATTAGAAATTTTTATTATTAGATAATTATATATTTATTTTTCTCGCTTTTTATGTATTATTTTTTAATCATTTTTTAAATTTATTTTCCGAAATTTTTAAGTCTTTTTTAAATTTAATGAAAAACATTTAAAAATCTAAATATATATTTTACTCTTTATCCATTTTTATCCTGTATTTTACAAAATAATTGGGAATTTAAAAAACAACAAGTCTCGATACTTTGTTCACACACAAACTAGCTAGCGAATAAGCACTCAAAACCTTCCTTTTCGATAATATTTCAGAGGGACTCTGAAATTTAGTCTTTCAAGAGATTCCCGGGGGAAAATTCTATTATTTCTCGAATCAGGAATCAAATCCCTTTTATTTATTGTCTAAAAAGGCGGAAAAGTGCTCAAAGGAAAAGAAAATCTTGAGACCTAAAAAAGTAATATTTTTAAAGAATTATTCTATTCTGCGTGTGTAAGAATTTTAAAAAAATGCATAAACAATGCTGTTGATTGAGAATAGAACAGCTCTAGCTAATAAATTTAAATATCAAATGGATCCTTTGTATTGTTAGCTCAGTGAATGTAGTTTTGTATGTTTTTTAAAGTTCTTTTTTGGTGTTTCTAATGTAACGCAAGCTACTGTGTCTTATTAAGAGTTTTTATGATGATTGAAGAAATATTTTTTCTCAATAGCGTCTAAAAGAAACATATTTGCATATTTTTTGTTATGCAAAGTTATCCTAAGATCTTGCGTCAATTAATTGAATACATGTATATATATATTATACGAAGAAGCAAGGAAATTAAAAAACAGAAAGTTGTTTACAAATGCGATTGAGCATTTTCGGAGTACATTTTACACCTTGCTTGAAAGATTTTTTTCTTTTTAATTTGGCTGAATTCATTTAATTAATTTTTTTCAGCTGTTTTATCTTTTTCCAATGAAAAAAGGAAAGATTTCTATTTCTTTACAACTTGAGACTTCGTTTGATCAGTTATGCTACAAAAACATTTATAATAATTAAAAATAAATACATTTTTAGCTTAACTTTAGAAAAAACTTATAAGTAAATAGCTATAGAGAAATTGCAAGAAAATAATTTAAAAAATATGATTCGCTTGTTGTTTTTAAAAATCAATAATGTACAATTGTTATTCTAAAAAAATCAGCTAGCATTTATAGATACAATAGATTTGTGTTATAACTCAAATTTATTTAAAGAATCTTTAATTATCATTTGAATAAAAATATATGATAGTTAACATAATTATCTGAAATTGAAAAATTTCTTGGTTATAATATTTTTTAAAAAATGATTAAGTTGTCATAACTTCATCATGAATTCAGAAATTCAGTGAAATATGATATTGTATTCTAATAAAACATTAAACTTATGGGTTTCATTAACCCGGGAGCAGACCAGCATTCGATGCTAACGTTAATGGTCGCGCGCGGTGAAAGAGTCCCCCAATACTTTTTTTATAATTAATTTTACTGTACACGACAAAAATCCTTATTCTAGTGAATAATTTAATTAAGAGAAAGTATACTTACCAACTTTTAGACAGGGCCGCTTTTCCACTTACCCACACTAGGCACATGCCTAGGGCGCAAAATTTTTGGATGAGGAACGATTGGAATGAAGAGCGAAAAAAGAGAAAAAATTAAAATTACAGCAAAAGAAACATCGCCTATCAAATCATGTACACGTTGTGTATGTGCGCTGAAGTAAGGAAAATATCTACTATGGAATAGGAAAACCGTAATAGTTTGATGTTGCTATGCACTCAAAAGGATAATAAAGGGTGTTTTTTTAGAGGTATAGAACTTTAAATTGCAATAAAACAACGATGTATTATTCGATTGACATGAATTTTTTTTATTCGAAAGATAATCTTTTGTGGCATTACAATTTAAATATGATTTCTAGCATAGGACTGCCACGGCTGGCTCGGATGTAGTCCAATCTGGACGTCCAATTTTCGATGACTTTTTCCAACATTTGTGGCCGTATATCGGCAATAACACGGCGAATGTTGTCTTCCAAATGGTAAAGCGTTTGTGGCTTATCCGCATAGACCAATGACTTTACATAGCCCCACAGAAAATAGTCCAGCGGTGTTAAATCACAAGATCTTGGAGGACAATTCACAGGTCCAAAACGTGAAATTAGGCGGTCACCAAACGTGTCTTTCAATAAATCGATTGTGGCACGAGCTATATGACATGTTGCGCCGTCTTGTTGGAACCACAGCTCCTGGACATCATGATTGTTCAATTCAGGAATGAAAAAGTTAGTAATCATGGCTCTATACCGATCACCATTGACTGTAACGTTGTGGCCCTCATCGTTTTTGAAGAGGGATTCCACCAGCCCATAAAGCGCACCAAACAGTCAGTTTTTCTGGATGTAACGGTGTTTCGACATACACTTGTGGATTAGCTTCACTCCAAATGCTGCAGTTTTGTTTGTTGACGTAGCCATTCAACCAGAAGTGCGCTTCATCGCTAAACAAAATTCGCTTATGAAAATCGGGAACAACGGCAATCTCGTTTTGGGCCCATTCGACGAATCTACGCCTTGCTTGATGATCGTTTTGATGAATTGGCAAACCAAACTGAGAATAAATCACTTGACAGCTGTTAAATCGGTCGCCATCTTGGAAAGTAATGCCAACTTAAACTTCTGTACCTGAAAAAAACACACTCTTTACAATGTAAATTGATTGCAATTATGTCATTAACGATTTTGAAATGATCAAAGCTTGATGAGAACCTTTATCGCGTACAAATGCAATGGCAGTGATTACACAAAGAATAAGGATGTCTAAAATAGATAGTCATATAGAAACACGGATAGTAATATAAATAGTAAAGGGATAAGAGCGATGATAATTAACAGGTTAATAGCATTTCATACAGTATTGATAGTCTAAACCAACGATACTAAACCTGAGGCCCGTGAAACGCATGTGGCCCACCGAACCTGTTTAAGTGGCCCGGTCATGACCCATTGCTCTGAGAAATTCTTTTATTTAAGAACAATGTACTAAAAATTAGGTGGAAAGTTCTTTGACAAAAAGTCAAATATATCGATTTTGCTTTTTTGAAGTCAATGTCGTGAGGTTGCGCATTGATATTTTTTCTATTTGTAACTATAACGGTTAGTGATAACAGACAACAGTGCAGTAGGGTCAATTGTATGGGTGGAACTGGTTTTATACAATCTTTCATACTTTAAAAGCGAAAAATATTCGAACGATTTAGGGGTTGACTGTTTTGTAGAGAAAAACAAATATGGATGGGTACTTGTGTTTGATTTATCACAAAGGTACTGCATTTAAAAAATACCAATAAACAGGAATCATTCAAAGACACTTTTCCTCCAGGATCATTTTCAAGTTGTGATAAATAGGTTTTATTGAAAACAGCAAATAGTGTTTTTTCAGGGGTAATGTCACAGCAGTAACAAAGGCATCCTATGAAGTTTGTTATATTATATTATTGGTAATCATATGAAACTGTTTGCTGATGCGAAATTATAAAAGAGTGTTTCTTAAATTCTTTTAATTTAGTGTTAGTGACAAAAATAAAAAAAAAATGTATAAAATAATAATTAAAAAAAAGTAAAACAGGAGTTGTAATATTTGATCAATTGTTCTCATTTTAAATTTCCAATGTTATCTTGGTCCTAAAGCATTTCTCACTCCCCTTTTATTCTCATGTTGCGGCCCGCGTGAAATAGCTAACATATGCATGTGGCACAGCAGAAAAAAAGTTAAGTACCCCTGCTCTATACTATAACTGCAAACGATTTTATAAATTTATTGTACTAATTCACAAAAAGGTGGGTGGCCCCTGATGTCGTAAGGCAGTGCTTCTCAAAGTTTCAATATTCGCGACTCAATATTTAATCAAAAGTAGTTTACCTAGTTTGAAAAACGCTGCCGTAAGGTAAGAAATGAACAAGAGGTGCCAAACCATGCCACTGCTTTTTCCTTATGCTGCTGGTTGCCAGTCCGGGACATGAAGGGTTCATAGTTGGAGATTAATGGAAAGACTCTCCAAAGAGCAAAAACGAAGAAAGGAAAAAGAGCAAGAGAGTTAAGGGAAAATTTCTCTCGAATAAAAAAAACTGGCAAAGAAAAAATAAAAGAACACTCTGGAAATAGTAGAGAGGGCGTAACAATTTGAAGTGCCTAGGGAGCCAGGGAGGTTACAAACGGCCCTTCTTTTAAGGACTTCTCATTAGTTCTTTGATAATTTGAGATAAAATATCAGTCGAACTGAACCAAGAAGTTCCAAATGTGCGTGACTTTAATAAAGGACATCACAAGAATGTTATTTGAAAGTAAAACTTTCATATTTTGTTCAAGTTATTGTAGTTTTATTGTCCTTTGAAGATCGACAAACAGCATATTGAACTTTTTCTTTCTTGTGTCTTTTTGACAGGGTGAATAGTGTTTTGTGATACACTTATGGCTTCATATTTTTCTTAATGGAGTTCTTTAAGTAGCAATTGAAAATTTTCTTTTCAACTCAAACATTTCATGTTCATCCCTTTTCTTAAATTTACTCTCGCTATCATGAATAATATGCATTATTTCAGCAGGTTCTTCCCTTGCTTGATAAGTTTCAACTTCTTCGATTGAGATCGATCACATATGCCTATTTCTTTTTTTATATTCTTCTCATTTACATTTATAAACCATAATGTCGTACACCACAGCAATAAAAATCCCTAAGTGGTTCACAAGGGAAAAATGTAGCATGTTCATTGAAAATATTTTGGAACAAAAGTGATTGCAGCGGGGAACTCAGTCAAAACAAGTACCTTAAGATAGTAAAAAAAACCGTTTGGCACTCCTAAAAAAGAGAGAGATATGTGACAAATGCATTTTAGTTGCCATGAAGACTATCAGATAGGAGGATATTGTCACGGTCATTAGTAGCAAATGAACAGTTTTCCCAGAACTAACGATTTCACGAGCCTAGGGTAATTATGTACCTCGCGCGACCACTCCCAGGTTAAACCAAATCGAAACTTCCGTTTCAATAAGAACAATCTACTTCATGGTATTTTCTAGTATTCAGAATAAAAAAAAAAGAATAATTATAATTCCAAGGATAGACAAGGTGTATTTATCATTTACTAGTTTCCTTAAGTCGAAGAACTATGTGCTCAGAGCATTTTAGAAGCAGTTTGTTGTGGATGCACTTCCTTTATACAACACAAAAGTAACTTTGTGTTGTGGGATAATAAACACTTTTTTTTATCCTTGATTTTTATTTCTTTGAGATTACAGTCATTGGTCAACAAACGTATACGGCATACTAATGCATTCGCTTCATTCGGCATTAAAAATCTATATTGATGACCACTTGGGCTTTGGTGGTATTTCTGGAAGCGATGTGCACATTGGGAGACACACCTGATGGTATATTTGACATCAAGCTTAGGAGTATTAACTATTGTTCTGTTTTTAGACTAATTGCAATTTATTGACACTGCTTCTGACCTTGCCTTTTGGAACATTTGGATTTTAACTGACAGTCGTGCTTCTATACGGCATCTTTCTCGTTGGACAAAGGGGATATGAAATCCTAAATATTCTGGATATTGTGGTTTGACTTTCTTCTAGACACTCTATATAATTTGAATGGGTTCCCTACCATATTAAATTTAATGGTAACGAGATGGCCGATAGTTTGGACAAATCTGCCACTGCTAACACCTTGCGGGGTGACACTTGTCTAACTGTGGCTGAATTCTCCTCTATTAAAAGGATACAATTAAATGCACTTTGGAAAATACCCCCTGTTCACCCTTGGTATTTTGGGAAAACCTCGTTAGAGTCACCAACTTAATATTCCTAGGGATCAGCAGACGGCTTTATCGCGCTTTTTTAGTGGCCACATCAAATATTTTACTTTTCAACACATGGCCGGAAAGTCTTTTCAGAGTGCCATAGGTGCGAGGCTGATCAGGCCTTTCCCAGTTATATTCTTAATTGTTGGAGTTTTACTTTTGATGAGATTTTAGGAAATCCTGTTTAATTTCTGGATTTTTTTGAAATATTTGGTTTTATGGAGATTGGAGAGGCGCAAGAATAAATTCAAGCTGTGCTATACTGTACAAAGCCGGATTGTATTTTCTTTAAAACTTTAATGATTTGAGACCGGAGGTCAGCTAGGCTCGCAGCTTGAACTACAACCGACGTTTTACGTCAAGATATTTCAAACCACTCAAATGACGGTTGCTTTGGCGCTCGCCAAAGTAACAAAAAATACAAATGGTAAAGGCTCCCTAACAGACATGGTGTAGCTCAGCTACACCATCTGGGATAAGAAACAACAACAACAATGTATACGTCAAAGAATGCTTGTTGTGAATCATTGTTGCCCAATTACGCCCTACCTGACTTTCAACAGAGAAATGTGTGCTCTGATACGCACATGCACGCATGCATTCACCCATACACACTACTTTTATTCGTATTAAAATATTTTGTTCACTAGGTTCTTTTTCAGAATTTCACAACCTATCTATGCAGAAAAAATGTCTTCTTGTACATAGATAAAGAGAAAAATAAAATAAAAAATAATTCTTATATTAAGTTCTACCACAAGGAGAATGAAGTTTAGGTGTTTGAGCTCTTTTTTATGGTAAAAAGCCGAAATAGCTTTCGTTAAAGAAAAACAAGTACTTTAATACTTTTTAACATTTTTTTACGATGAGAAGACACCTACTAAATAGTTACAAGAGAAAAAACGTCAGGTACATTTAACAGGTTCCTTAGCACTTGAATGTCCTGGATTACGATTATCGTCTACCGGTGTCATTTCGACACCGTGATACAAAATATTCAAAGTAATTGTTTTAACTAAGTAATTGCAGGACTGCTGTTCACTAGGGTTCAGTTTTAAGACTTTTTAATATTATTTCATGTAAATACCATATATTATGATCCTTTATATAAAACACTGACGTTGGCATTATGTTTAGCGAAGCTTGTTGGACAACTGCTTTATCGCAAAACATTTCGAGTCACAAATCTGCCAGGAACTATTATGCAGAATCCATTCTGTGTTATCCCTTTCGGCATATATAATAGGATTTACTGGAATACTATTAATTGCATCTGCATTTTTGTCAGATTCTTCGCAGTCACTTTCACTTAATCTTATGTTTTTATCGGAATCAAAATCCAATTCATTTTCAAAAAAGCTATCGCAACAAATTAGCAATTTATCAGGGCTTAGACTTTTTCTACAAGCTATCGTATCAGGATGTAAGCTCTGCACTAAGTTCAATATTCGAATGAATTTTTTTTAAGTGCAGAGACAAGCAAATGCTATATAACGAAGCATTTAGACACAAAAATGTTAGTATAAGTGATTCATTTCCGCTGTGAACTCAATAACACATCATTCAGGGTCAAATAAATGTCCGATAGGAGTTTGGGAAGTTTGTTTTACTAATAATATCTACTTAGTGAACGAAATTTTGTTGAACAATTGCTATCTATAATGATAAATTGCTTTGGTGTAGAAACGACACCAGTAGACGTTCTAGGTATATTTAGTTGTGAAATCACTCCTAATTAACCTAGAACCACAGAAATTTTTCTGTGTAATCACTATGGAAAATGATTAAAAGTGACGAAAAATTTTCAAATTCCTTGCAAAAGTGCGGAAAGAACAAGGTAAAGAGGCTCCGGTGTCCAATTGACTGTCGGAATTACAGTACACGTTAAAGCGGAAGATGGAAAAAAAAGCTTCGATCGGATTGATTCGATGATGCGGGGAGAGAGAGAGATGGGATTTTGAAGCTTTTGCAAAATGTATATTGTATTATTCTTTACTCAGTACTTATTTATCAGTTTTAATTTTTGGTTATTCATATTGTCTAAAATCACTTAACCAAACTTGAGTCGTTCCAATTTGTCCAAAATTCAACTTCTTTTTGGCAATATTAACTTTTGAAATTATTATTGTTTAATTATTATTCTCCTGATCTCCATACAATAGAACATCTTTTAAGCATATGTAAGTCCGTATTAATAATAATTTTTTTCTCTGTATAAACGTGATCCCTTTTGTTGTTAATTTTCTTTTATGTATATATTTATTTTATTTTTCTGTTCTTTAAATTCCTAGAAATTTTTGTATGTGGAGTTTATTAAATAATATACAACATATAAAATGTAACAAAAGCAGTAAAAGAAATATTTGTAGAAGCTGAAGCAAAAACCTATAATGCTATTCTTAAGAAGATATTTTTTTATTTAGGATATAGAATGCTGTTTCTAGGAATTATTGATAATTTCTTGGACTCCCTTTTCTTTGAAGACTTACAAGGAATTGTTTGGAATAATTAATAAGCTAGAAATATTTTATTTAAGAAGTGAAATGTTATCCAACAAAAATGGTACTTTCATCTTGTTTCGCAAATACATTTTCGCTTCAAGACTTGCGAAATAAAAAAAAAAAACAAAAAAAAAAAAAACAGAAATAAATGAAATATGTTGTCTGGACCGATATTGATCTCTCCACTTAACAAAATATTTTGCTGATGGAGACATAATCCTTGTTTTTTTGCTACTTTGTGCTAGTTAAAGTAATATTTTCGTTTACTATTAAAAGCAAAATCTTTGTAATTTTGATAATGGTGTATTTAAAACAAATGATTTCTTGCTGTATATTTAAAAAATAATATATTTCAATTTAAAACAATGATGGAAATGATAATTTACGATAAGACATAAATATTCTCATTAAAGATACTTATGGAAAAGAATTTTATTTATAAGGGAAAGTGTTTTTATTCATAATATTTGGAAAAATAGAGTTCTGTTTATGATATTTACAGGTTGATCTTTTTTATGTAAATGCCAAGTAGAGAATTAACAACCACTTACGCAGATTCTTCAAACTGCAAGGAAAAGCAAATGCAGTTATATCTTGGGTCAGCTTATCAGCCAGATCTGAATTCATTATTTCTATACGGCGCGTGACAGTTCTATGCGAAAGCTGTACGTCTTTAATTGCAGAAATAATTTCATTTTTGTTTTTGAATGAATCAAAACACCAATCCGTTGTTTCAGTTTTTTTTATCATTTCTCCATTTGCTAAAGGATTACTATGTTTTGCTAAAACACAGCTCCCATGAAAAGATGCAACCGTAGTATTGGGTTTAATAAAACTTGATTATTGTCTGATTAATTGTGATTTAAATTCTTTTAATTTTGTTTACGCAATTCACTTTTTAAAAGAAAATGTGTATAAAAAATTTGATGTATTTTTTTAAAATGCTTTTCAACGTTTACTTTTTTAGAAGTTCCACACTTGCATAACATATATAGCACACACATTTTGCATTCACTATTGTAAAGAAAAACTGACGCTTGTTTTCGACATTATACGCTTCTTTAAAAATATGACAGATTACTATTTTTAATACAAAAACACAAGTAACTTAAAATATTCAAGTTGATTGATTGAACAACTATGAATGAATGCTGGACCTTGGAGTGTGGACGTTTTCAATGCAGCTAACATATGTGAAACAATGCATCTGTAACCGATATATGTTTTTAACGCTTTTTCTGCTGGGTGCCACGCCATCGCGGGACGTAACAAGAATCCAATCCCGTTGAAGCGTGAGGTGTGTGGTGATTTTTCAGTAGCCAATTCCGTGTTATTGAGGAAAGAGCTATTTATTTCCCCCTTTAGTCAGCGTGAGGGGGGACCCATTTCTACGACTAGCATCGCAGTAATCGCATCCCCCAATAGTTGCAAATAATGTGAGAGAATTTGTTAAGCATCATCGTGTTCTTCCAATAATAGTACATATGTCGCCTACACATAGACGCATGCATTGTGAACAGCCGATGCTCCAGTCTAGCTGGCGTCGGTGTTCCACAAATATATATCTTTTAGTAGCATGTCTTAGGTTTTATGGAAAGATAGTCACCTTAAAATGTCTTGGTGGTCTCCCGGTGGATCGCGATCGACTAAATGCCCACTCCGGCATTAAAACATCACAGGAGATGTTTAAAATTGCTGCCATTGGCTTGTATGCACGCACGATACGGACGCGACATGGATTGAAATGGATGAGACACGCCCGGTATTTTCGAACATGTTAATGTTCAAAAATATCGGGCGTGTTTCATGCATCGTAACAGCAGCAATGAATATTCGTGCCACCCGGTCCTTTTCGGAATTGATGGGCGTGTCGTCAATCGTGGCTCTGAAATATCCATGTTCCGCTAGGTTTTAATGCATCCGAGCGGAACTTTGATGATTCGGTTGCCGCCTCGTTGGATATATTTCCCCATACAACCGAACAACAATTCATAGATTTCCGTTGGCTGGACCGTAGATGAAAGAGATATCAGCCAACTCGGCGTTCGTATAATGATTCATGTTCATCGTACGCTATCTATGTCTGAAATGAGGAAACCACATTTCTGACCTTGCGAGCTCACGTACTGTACCACCTATCGCTTTCCGCCCACGCTTTCCTCTGTAATTATGGCTCCTCACGATGATCTCTACATCTCCTCCAAGTTTGAACACGGCATTCGGGGACACCCTGTATAAAGATTCTCAAGGATTTTCTGTATATTACTTTAGCCTTTTTATTATAATTTGTATCATTAAAGCTATAGTTGATACTGTAACACACTCGCACGCTTTGTTATTTTAAATTAAAACTGTATTGGTTCATAAGCCATTGGTCGTCAGTATTTATTAGCCAATTAGAAGTGTGTTTACATCTCCGAGGCTTACAGATTAATATGTATCATTCTGAAAAAGGAATGAATTTAAACAATCTAGTTGGATTGGTGGCTTAGAGGTATTGAGTCCGTTTCCTAAGCCAAAGATTTTGGTTTTGATCCCGGCTGGTGTCGAAAGATTTTCTGGATCCTAAAATCGTAAGCACACATGCCATATGATTATGGGCAGTTGAAATTTCTCCTGAGAATCAATTTGGCTTCGGTAATCTCATAAAATTTAAGTCACAGCAATTATTTAGCATCCGATGCGAGAGCTTGAATTAAATTAATTTGTTGGTTTAATTACTTTGGTATTAGAGTCCCCTCTAGATGGTGCCATCATGAAATGGCTCTCACTTTTGGGAATTCTCTGTGTCAGCAAAGTTACCAATATGTAAACCATTAGAAAAAAACATATTTAAAAAAAAGTCCAACCGTTAAATTTTTAATGTTTTAAAACTGAGCAACACACAATCGTTATTTCTTTTTTTATAAAGGAAAGCTTTGTTCAATTTTTTCTGAATTGTTCCCTTCTCTCTTATTTGAAATACGTCTTTTTAGATATTACGAAATATTTTTACATTCTTAAATTAAAAAAAAGTTTAGATCAATTATTGGAACATACTATGCTTAATCTCACGAAATCAATATCAGTTTCTTAGCTTAAAAATAAGAGTAAAAACTTTATTGCCATATATTCAGCATAAACAATCTAGGAGAATAATATCTATAAAACAACAAGCTAAAAATATTACATATATTTCGTTTAAATAGATACAATATAGGAATATTACTGGAGTTTACTCTACGAAATCTGAAATTCCTTCTTTTGGTTTACTGCAACAATATTAAACGAAGAGAAAATGGAACTTTAAATCAAACCGAATAATCAAGACAGCTAAAAGTATTGTGATTTTCGAAACGGATGTGAACGATCATATCAAACACTTCCCTTCGGATAATCTCGAGCACATACCACTTTTCTATTCTTAATGGACCAATGCTTTTAGGAAATGTTCTTTTGCTGATGGGAGCATAAAAGAGAAGGATTAACGCGTCCACAGAGTCAATGACTTTTCTTCGAATACGTATCATTCGTACAATCATACTTATCGACTGGGTCTAGGGCAGGAAACACTCTTGTCTTTGCCACTAAAGTGAGTATATTAAAGAAGCTGTATATTTAAGTATCTTGAAAGCCTTCAGCATAAAAGATCGATGCTTATGAGTTTGGAAATACTTGCATTGATATCCATTTTATAAATTTGAGGTTTTTGAGCGAGTTTTTTAAAGCAAAAGAAAGAAAATAATTAAAAAATCATGGTTTTTAAGGGTTTTTTTGGTTGCTTACGAGTAAGTAATTCTGCATAAAAAATAATGATTTCAAATTTACAAAAATTTAAATTTACTTTTTAATGGATAGCATGTAAGATTTGAACATTCGTGTATAATTTTCATTAAGTATAGAATGTTGAATTTGAATCAATATTATTTGATTTTTCTCCAGTTATGCATATTTATATATAATTTGCTTAATAAATATATTTAATTCTTATGCATTTTAATTAATTAATAACTAATCTATGTTTATAAAGGAGAAAAACGACTCCATCATTCATCACGAAATTTCCGGACCTATTAGACCTATAGACTTGAAATTTGGTAGGCAATTTCCTATTTGGGAGTAGAGATCCGCTAAGAACGGATTTTGTGAAAATCGACCTCAAAGGGGCCTTATAGAAAAACACTCCCGTTTTTGAACTACAACAGCTACAGACTTGAAGTTTGTTAGGCATGTTTCTTTCGTAGAGATCCACTACAAAAGTGGGTTTGCGAAAATCCACAACTATTGGGCGTTGGGAGTACTTAAGAGGCGTTATTGATAAATATTCCCGTTTTTGAAAAATTAGACCTACATCCTTGAAATTTGGTAGCTATGTTTCTTTCACGGCGTAAATATTCTTTACAAAAGAGGTTTTGCAAAAATCAACCTTCAAGGGGGAGGCGTAAATGGCATTATAGTTAATATTCCCGTTCCTGAACTATTAGTTCTACAAACTTGCAATTTGGTAGATATGTCCCTTTCATGATGTAGAGATCTAACAAGAAAAAATTCTACGGAAATCGACTTCTACTGTGGTGTATTGATAAAAAAGCCCCGTTTTTGAACTACTAAGCCCTAAAGTAACGGTATTTGGTGTATGCATGTTCCTTTTGTTTTGAAATCCTCTAACAATGGGTCTTACAGAAATCGTCTCCTAAGGGATGTTAGGCGGCATACTGAAACAAAAATTTCATTTTTGAGCTATTACATTAAGATTTGAAATTTGGTAAGCAATTTTCTTGACTTGAGTAGAGATTCACTGAAAGTGGGTTTTGAAGAAATACACTTTGGAGTAGGAAGTTACGATAGCGTAAAAGGTAATTCTCTTTCTAGTTTAAAAATTTAAGTTCTGTCCCTTTAAAATCAAAGTGAGGAGGATTATGAGAATGTTTTTCAATATAAAAGAACGTTTAATGCTAGGACTCGGATATGAATAATACACATATATACACTCAGGAACATTGAAAATAGTGACCCAAGAAGGAGGCTAAGTACAATCGCGAAACTTTGCAAATAAGTACAGCGTAATGTGATATAAAAATGATCCAAGTTTTGTGCCAATACGCATGCTCCTACACACCGAAGTGGCCCTACAATCAGGAAGAGGGTGCTATATAAGCCAGCGCAAAGTCGAAGATCATAAACGTGACGATTACCCGCCGATTGTAGGAAGACTTTGGTAAGCGAAACATGCCAGGTAAACGTGTTAGAAGACATTTCTCTCTGTTAAGCGAGTTTGAGAGAGGACTGATTATCGGGGTGAAAACTGCAGGTTGGTCGACGCACCGTGTTGCTGGCCAGGTGGATCGTTCGGAGTGTGCCGTTAGAAATTGTTGGGAGCAATGAACACGAGGAGGTACCCACGCGTGGAAAAACGAGATTGGAGCGAGCAGGACGACCACGAAGAGAGAGAATCGAAGGATCGTGCGGCAGGTGCCCCACAGTGACTCGTTCAACGATACGAGTAGACGTAAGCGTAGCAATTGTTCCACAAACAATTTCCAGACACCTTGCAGAAGCAAATCTTAAATCCAAACGCCCTTTCCGTGCACTCCCTTTAACACCGGAACATCGGCAACTGCGTCTACAGTGGTGCCACACTAGATCAATGGGGAATGTCCCAGATTGGCAAAAGGTTGTTTTTAGTGATGAATCCCGGTATATTTTGGGGACAGATGATAACCGTGTATGGGTGTGGAGGCGTCCTGGTGAGCGGTACAATTCCCCCACACTGTTCTACGTCACACTGCCCGCACAGCTGGTGTAATGGTATGGGGGTATAGCCTATGATAGCCGGTCCACTTTAATTGTGATGCGTGGAACCCTAACGGGCCAACGTTATGTTGATGATATTCTTGGACCCCATGTAGGACCTTTCCTAAATGGTCTCCCAGGGGCAATTTTCCAGCAAGATAATGCTCGTCCGCATACAGCAAGAGTTGCTCAAAACTTCCTACGCCATTTTCAGACTCTTCCATGGCCGGCCCGCTTCCCCGATTTGTCCCCTATAGAGCACGTGTGGGATCAGCTAAAACGGCAGATACTATCGTGTCACTCTGTACATGATTTAGAGTTGGCTGTTCAAGATTTGTGGGCCCATCTGCCGCAGGACAACATAAGGTGTCTAATCAACTCAATGCCGGACCGTGTGGCGGCATGTATTGCAGCTGTAGGTGGTGCAACGCGCTATTGAAGTTGCCGAGTATTTGTGTCGTTGCACACCCTGCATTCATTTAATTGTCTTGTTTTTGATGTCAAGTGAATCTCTCATCTGTGTCATTATGTGTATTAAATTTCATTTTAATCCGATGCTTTCTTCTTGGGTCGCTATTTTTAATGTTCCTGAGTGTATAAAGATTTAACACGCGTTTTTTAATAACTATAATAATAAATCTAATAGAGGCTTAGACTTACGTTTTACTTTTAACTTAAATATTTATAGAATTTGATAAAGTCTGATATATAATTTGGAGTTAAAAATAAAATAATCCTTTTTTTTGCTTGCCTAATAAATTCCTTTTTATCTCCGTTTCAGAGCTATAAAATAAAGTCAGTCTCAGTTATACGTAATAAGGGTTAATTTAACAGAAATGAGAAGAAATTCTACCTAAGAAACAGATAATTACCTGTTGTCTCTTCACGTGTTTGAAACATTCCAAGTTAAGTCTACATCCGCTGTACATTAGTAGGGTATGATGTTTTCAGTATCAAAGAAAAATGGGATTCCCATTTTAATGGATTTCCCATTTCAACTTTAATCTCTTCTATTCTTGCTGTTCATAACTATAATATTTTATATTCACAACATCTATTTTTCCTGTTCACAACATAAGTCTATAACAATCTTGCATCAATTTGAAATTTATCTGTTTTGTTGTCTTAATTTTTTTTAAAACCTAGCTCAAAAATCGTTTCGAATTCTGATGCTGAGTTTTACGGATAAACGAAACATGAATTGCTTTTCAATTCCTACTATTAGCACACACTCTATATATTTATTTATTTATCTTGGTGGAATTTTCAATCGTTAATAAAATAAATTTTAAAGCGCTCCATTGAGCTGAAATTTTGTATACACGATTTTTACTTTGGATGACAATTCAGTAATATAATTAAAATTAATACAAATTAATTGAGTCAAACTAATTATTTAAAGAATTACAAATACAGCTAAGTTGGCATAATTTTTGGCGACTTGTGTCAAAACTTGAAAAGGTTTTTTCTCACATTTTAGAGCATTCAGTTGAACTGAAATTTTATTAACACGATTGTTTTGGAAGACAATACGATACTTTAATGATAATTAATAAAAATTAATTACCACTTAATGTTGTGATTCTGTCATATGTACACTCAGGAACATTGAAAATAGCGACCCAAGAAGAAAGCATCGGATTGAAATGAAATTTAATACACATAATAACACAGATGAGAGATTCACTTGATCTCAAAAACAAGACAATTAAATGAATGCAGGGTGTGCAACGACACAAATACTCGGCAACTTCAATAGCGCGTTGGACCACCTCCAGCTGCAATACATGCCGCCACACGGTCCGGCATTGAGTTGATTAGACACCTTATGTTGTCCTGAGGCAGATTGGCCCACAAATCCTGAACAGACAACTCTAAATCATTTACGGAGTGACACGATGTCATCTGCCGTTTTAGCTAATCCCACACGTGCTCTACAGGGGACAAAACGGAGAGCGGGCCGGCCATGGAAGGGTCTGAAAATGACGTAGGAAGTCTTGAGCAACTCTTGCTGTATGTGGACGATCATTATCTTGCTGGAAAATTGCCCCTGGGAGACCATTTAGGAAAGGTCCTACATGGGGTCCAAGAATATCATCAACGTAACGTTGGCCCGTTAAGGTTCCACGCATCACAATTAAAGTGGACCGGCTATCATAGGCTATGCCCCCCACCAGACCATTACACCAGCTGTGCAGGCAGTGTGACGCAGAACAGTGTGGGAGCAATTGTACCGGTCACCAGGGCGCCTCCACACCCGTACACGGTTATTATCTGTCCCCAAAACAAACCGGGATTCATCACAAAACACAACCTTTTGCCAATATGTGACATTCCACATTTATCTGGCGTGGCACCACTGTAGACGCAGTTGCCGATGTTCCGGTGTTAAAGGGAATGCACGGAAAGGGCGCTTGGATTTAAGATTTGCTTCTGCGAGGTGTCTGGAAATTGTTTGTGGAACAATTGCTACGCCTACGTCTGCTCCTATCGTTGAACGATTCACTGTGGGGTCAACAAGTGCTTGCCGCACGATCCTTCGATCCTCTCTCCTCGTGGTCTTCTTGGTCGCTCCAGTCTCGGTTTTCCACGCGTGGGTACCTTCTCGTGTCCACTGCTCCCAACAATTTTTAATGGCACACTCCGAACGATCCACCTGGCCAGCAACACGTTGTGTCGACCAGCCTGCATTTTTCATTGCGATGATTAGGCCTCTCTCAAACTCGCTTAACTGTGAGAAATATCTTCTAGCACGTTTACCTGGCACGTTTCGCTTACCAAAGTCTTCCTACAATCGGCGGGTAATCGTCACGTTTATGAATCTTCGAATTTGCGCTGGCTTATATAGCACCCTCTTCCTGATTATAGCGCCACCTCGGCCTGTATGAGCATGAGTATTGGCACAAAACTTGGATCATTTGCATATCACATTATCCTGTACTTATTTGCAAAGTTTCGTGATTGTACTTAGCTTCCTTCTTAAGGGGTGTTGGAAAGCTATATATATAAATCTTATTTTTTTCACAATTTGAGATTTTTACATTTTCAAACTGTATAGATTTTAACCTTTCTAAAAATACCTTACTCTAACCGCTGGGGCATTTAGAAGCCTTTAAAATGTATTTTTAAATATTCGTTGAATTTGGGACACGCCCATTTTAATGGCGAAAATTGTAAAAAAATTACTTTGTTTTTGTTTAAAAGTATAACGATTGATATAAACCAAAACATGTATCTTTTATTTTAAATTGAGTCTTTTCTTTTTTTATTTCCCAGCCGATTAGAAGTCTCACTGTATACATTAAAATCAATTTTTCTCAAAATGTAAATTTTAATGTGCGATGTACCTTTTCTGAGAAACTACTGTTCACAGGTATGTAATTTTTTATGAATTATTTATAATGATGTCTAATATATACTAAAATGAGCTTTTTTTAAAACACTAAAAAATTTAATTTTTACAAAAAATTTCGCAATGTTTGATAAAATATTTCATAATTTCTTAAAAATTCAAAATTAGCTAAAAGCTCATTTTAGTATAATAAGATAGGTGTACTTTAGAAGTATGAAAAATTTCAAGCATGTACATAAAACAGATTTTGAGAAAAGGTACATCGAAAACAGCCAATTTAACATTGTCAGTATAGAGAGAGAGAGAGAGGTTTCCAACTCTCCTTAAGTTGCTATTTTAAATGTTCCTGAGTGTATATACATATTTATATTAATTGTAACTATTTAATGAAAAGTAGCTAAAATTAAATTTTTCTTTGTTGATCTAAGTAGGAATTGATTTATTTTTTTTATATTACTTGTTTTAATGTAAATTTATTCCCTCAGGTGTGTTTACTCTGAATTTCAAGCAATATGTTATTGAGTATTATACACATATTCGAGGAATCTTTGAACAGAATGTAGAGTTGACTCAAATGCTTTGTAATTCATTTTATGGAAAATAGTTGGGATGTGGGAAAATGAAAATGTTTACAGTGCCACTTATCTAATAATGCAAACAGAAAACCTTGATATTTTTCTGGAGATACAAGGATAATGAAAATTCAAAGATGAAACCAAGTGTGAACACGGTGGGAAACGTTGATTTCATGGGAGAAGATTTGAGAAAGTAGATATATATCAGAAGTATGACCAGAAAGATAGGAAGTGAAGCTATATGTTAGGGTGGGTCAAATTTTTTTTCTCAGAATTTCAAACCTACTTATGAGGGAAGTTTGTTCTCTTCTATGTAGATGAAGAGTGAGGTAAAATAAAAAAAAACATTTTTATATTAACTCTTAACTTCTCAATTTTTTAAATTTCTTTGAAAAATTGATATCAGCTAGTTCTCAAGTAATAATAAAATGGATATATATATATATATATATATATATATATATATATAAATTAAGCTGTTTTAAATTGAATTTCAGTCATTTTTTTGTTTGTTGCAGAAGTGCAACATTGCGCAGTAGTGCTGTAAATTACAAAAACTTTTTTTATGTATGAGGATTTAATTATTCATTGTTATAAATTGCTTTAGCCTTACATACAATGAAAATTTTTTAAAGCAGCTATTGATTTTGTTGTAACCAAGTCCTACTTTACACTTTTCGCACACCAAATCCATAATTTCTCTTGGGAGCGTGTCATCTCCATGGAATTTTACTACTTCTTCATTCAAGGATATGTTTTGATTTTTCCATAAAAAATTCTTTGACAATGTTTTATTATTCTTAAAAGTTAAACTTAAAAAAGGTTATCTGACTGAAATATTTCGATCTAATTTATTATCATCATCGGATTTTTTTATATTCTGAATTGTATTTTGTGAATCAATACTATTTTCACAGTGGCTATCCGAATCTTAATAATATGACACATAATCAGGTAAAAACCAGCATCCTCATCAGAATATTCAAGACCATCCTCACTTAATTCGTCCGAATTATTCATATATCTATCAATTTCATCTTGGGTTAGTATACGCTTTTTAGCCATGTCAAAATAGTAACCAAAGACCAATGTTGCAGACCTGCAACATATAATTAAAATCAAATTTCTTTCGAATTTTTTCCATTAGAAAATCAAAATTACTTTTAAATGAACATAAAATGTTTAAATTTCTTACCTGGTAATTTATTTCGTCAATAAACTAGAGGAAGCGTAAAATATAACTGATTCTTTTTATAGCAAAAACACAGTTCTTGAGGCATCAGAGATTTTTCTAATTGTTGTGATTTCTGGAAAAAATGTACTTCCATCTAGTGATAAAATTAGCATGAATTTCGTCGCAGTAATATTTTTTCTCAGATAAGTGATTTGTCGGTAATTAAAAAATTATTGAGTCTGTTAAGTTAAAATAAATCATACGTTGCAGAAATGCAACAGTGGAAAGTTAAGGGTTAAGTACTGTCACAAGGGGGATGAAGTTTAGGTATTTGGGTTTTTTTTATGATAAAATTCAAATAAATTTTTCTTAAAGGAAAGCAAGTATTTTAGTAATTTTTAACAATGAACGCAATGAGAGATACTTACTTAATAGTTACAGGAAAAAAACTGCTAACGTTTAACGTTTTCTTTAGTATTAATATTTTCAAACCTGTTGTTGAAATTGCAATGCATGATAAGTGAGAGAGGGGAAAATGCTCGAATCGAATTGATTCGAGAAAACAGTTGCTTTGAAATGTTGCAATGGACATTGTACTACTCAGAATTCAATTACAAGAATCATTGATTTTGGTTAGTCTATCGAAGAAAAATGATTTTATTTTGAGTCTAAAATCGTCTAACTAAAATAGTATTTTCTCGTTTTTTAAAAACTTCATCCCCTTTGTGGCAATAATAAATTTTGAAACTATTTTTTTAAATTTTTTTTCTTCCAATCTCTATACCATAGAATATCTTTTTCATAGACGTATATGTTTCGATTAATATACATTTTTTTCATAAAACTCGATCCACCCTACTATATGTATTAGGTGGTGCATGTTTACTTTGAATTATTCAAATGAAGTTTCGTAATAGCTTTCTAAAACATTGCTAACAACCATTTATTATAAGCACCTTTTCATATATAGGAAATCTTTTAGAAAACAAGAAAACGCGTAATTCGCACTCTTGTAAAAGTAATTCACTAAAATAAAAAGCTTGGTTTTCTTCAAAAAATCAGTTCTTAATATGTAGAAGTTAGCAAGTCTAAATATATTTTGAGAATTTAAAATAAGCGAGATTGAAAGTTCATAATAGCTGTAAAAAAGCAATGATTCGTTAAGGTAAGGTATAACCTTCACCTTTAGCGATAACGAATGAACAGCGACTCTCTTAGGATAGTGAAAAATCTCTCTCTCTCTCTCATTACCCTTCTCCAATTAGTAATTGTATTCAATAGAAATTAACTGGTATTTACCCGAGAGTGGCAGCGTGGGGCACAGAGTCACACCAAGCTCACGAAATCGTTAATTCTAAAAAACTGTTTACTTTTAACCAATGACCTTGACAGTATTCTCCTATATGACGATCTTCATGGCAACTAAAAGATATTTGTCACATATATCCCTCTTTTTTGGGAGTGGCAAACGTTTTTTTACAATCTTAAGGTACTTGTTTTGACTGAGTTCTCCGCGCAACAACTTTTGTTCCAAAATATTTTCTATGAACATGTACATTTTTCTCTTAATGGTTTTTATTGCTGTGTTGCACGACTTATTATGGATTATAAATGCAAATAGGCAGAATATAAAAAAAGAAGTGGGCATCTGTGATCCCTATTGAAGGAAGTTGAAACAGATTAAGCAAGGAAAGAACCTTGTAAGGGCGCCCCCCTCGGTTGCCCTTCTCCTAGATCAGGCATGCCCAACCCGCAGCTCATGGGCCACATGCAGCCCATTTGGAGACTTTTTGAGGCCCAATTGAAGTTTTTGTCTATATTATTTTAGACATTTAAACTACAGACGGTAGAATCGAAAATATCGTGTTTTGACCCAGCCCCACCTCTCCCAGTGCAGTTTTTACCGAAATAATTTTTTTCCCTTAATTTGACTTCCAAGCAATTGTAATAACAGGTGTTGATGGATGAAGGAAAGCATATGAGCTTGGGTATGTTATTCCTCTTTCAACGTGAACTTCGTAAAGAGTGAGTAGTGTATTTAGTTCTGTTTGTCAGAGAAATAATTTATGTCTATACTTTTAAGTTCAGATTAGTAGTCTTTTTCTTGTTTTCTTTGGCAATGAATGCATCCCATGATGGATTTAATAAGTTGTCTCAGAATTGTAAAACCAGCTAGAAGAAATGTAAGATAATTACGGCACTAGAATAAAGATGTTTTATATTTTAACCTTCTGAAATTATGTAAATTTTTTTTTTTTATGATATGTTTTATTCACGGTGTATTAATTTACATCATACAATAAGAAACTAAACATTTGGCTATCGGGGAGAAAAAAACCCTTTTTTTGTGAAGCAGTGTAATAATTACAATGCTGTTCTTCTTTGCTTAATTGCCTTTTTGCATTTGAAATAAAAATTTTCAAAATCTAAATCAGTTATATGCAGACATTCTGTAACACAAGTATAAAATGTGAAGATGTTACGTACATAGTTGTTATACTACGTAACCTCAGATGGCAGCATAAATCTACTGTAGATAAGAACCTTGTAGGTTAAGAGACATTCTTCCACCAACAAGTGCAATCGGTCGACTTTCAACTTTGTTGTGATTGTGATCCAGTAAAAGGTAAACTTGCTGTTTTTTGATCATATCAATAATTATTGAATAAATTTCTATTATGTATTTATTCGTCATGGCTGAAAGAAAAATTGAAAAGAAGAAAAGGAAACTTGAGGTTGAAAATAGACAGTTTCAAAGTGAATGGGAAAATTTGTACTCTTTTATTCATAAGACAATGCTGTGCATTTGATTTGTCGTCATTCAATTTCAATTTTAAAAAATCATACAACCTTAATAGTCACTATGAACAAAAAAATGGAGAAATTGATAAACTTACTGTTGGCGAACGGAAAGCTAAGTTACAGTCTTTGAAGAGCAATTTGACATCTCAACAATACATATTTCATAAGCAAACCGCCCAATCAAATGGTATTGTCAGTGCTAGCTTTCGAGTATCCCACATCATTGCTAAAAATATGAAGCCTTTTACAGACGGTAACTATATCAAAAACTGTCTAATTGCCGTAGTTGAAGAAATATCTCCAAAAAAACTGGATCTCTTTACTTAAATTAGTCTGTCACGTCAAACTGTAGAAAGAAGAACAGAAAACATTTCACGCGAGATTTGTGCATCGCTAAACACAATTACAACTAGACTCGTATATTTTTCACTGGCTTTGGATGAAACGTCAGATATATATGATACTGATAAACTTGCTATTTTTATTAGAGGTGTTGATAGTCAAATGAATATTACTGAAGAACTACTCGAACTTGTGAGTTTGAAAGGTACTACCACCGGAAGAGATATTAAGGATGCTGTCATAAATTGCGCGCTAAGTCGTCGGATAGATTTGAAAAATCTTGTAGGCATTGTAACAGATGGAGTCCCTTCAATGATTGGAAAAAATGTTGGTGCTGTTTCATTAATTTTCGATCACACCAAAGCCTTAGGAAACAGTTCAAATGATTTTGAAATGTTAATTTGTCATTGTTTTTTGCACCTCGAGAATCTATGTGCACAAGTGTTAAATATGTCACATGGGAAGAAAGTTGCTGTCAAGGTAATTAATTCAATTAAAAACAATCAATTGAAACATCGTCAATTTGAAGAATATCTTAGGGAACTGGAATCCGAATACGATGATATCATTTATTACACCAAAATTCGGTGGTTAAGTTGCGGAAACTGCTTATTGCGATTTTGGAAATTAAGGGAAGAAATTAAAACTTTCATGAACAATAATATTCATAATATAAGTGAACTTTCGGATGACCAGTGATTTCTAGATTTATGATTTCTAACAGATATAACAATGAAACTGAATGAGCTAAACCAGAAGTTACAAGCTGAAAATAAGTTGATTACCGATTGTTATCAAGATATAAAAGCCTTTGTAGCAAAGCTGCAGCTTTATGAAAATCAATTGTGGTCAAACAATTTAACTCATATTTACCTATGTTAAATGACTATAAAAGTGACCATAAAACCTCTTCAAATATTCTACGGAAATAAGAAAACAACAGATTCTCCTACATACAAAAGTTTGAGGAAATATTTGCAATATTTTTAGCTCCATTTAATGTAGAAGTGGAATCAGCGCCTCCAAATTTACTAATGGGTGTAATAGTATTTCAATCAGGCGAGATCTAAAAAGCCTGTGCGAAAGAAATAAGACTGAATATTATCAAAAATATATCCTCGAAGATAAACTTCGAAATTTAAAAAGATTGGCTATGCGCATTATATCAGCATTTGGAACTACTCATCGCTGCGAGTCATTTTTTTCCAAATTAAACCTGGTTAAAACAAAGTATCGCAGGAGGTTGCTCGATGAAAACATGCCCAATCAACTACGATGCACTAAATTATCCGTTGATATTAAAAAAAAATTCAAGTGAAATACAAAATCAGGTATCACATTAATCATAAGGTAATAAAATATTTTGAATGTTGACGATAGTAAAATATTTTTAATAATTCATTTTTTATTTTGATATGTGCGGCCCACCTCAGTTTAGAAAATTTTTACTTGGCCCACCAACTGATTTAGGTTGGGCATCTCTGTCTTAGACTAAAGTATTCAGCAGGGACGCTTTTCCGCTTAGGAACACAAAACACTGCCCAGGGTGCAAGTAATTGGAGGGTGCAAAAAGGGGAAAATATCGAAACGTATCACCGCCTAGCCAGTTATGAGAGAAGCAGAGTAAAAGACGCAAAGTGTAACATTAAAGAAAAGCGGAATGACTATGGTATTGCAAAAGAGTGTTCGATCATAATCAATGAGTGTATCATGGTCCATAATAATTCATTTGAAGCATTCCATTGAACTTTGCAAGATTTAAACGGAAATGAGAAAATATTCTACTGTGCGATAATTTTCGACGAACGTCACTATTTATTCCTTGCTCTACTTTTGCCGTCGAGATTGTTTAAAACGATCGTTTTTATGGTGAAACGTCGAGGCACTTTAGTTAACCATAAATATTCAATTACAATTAGTAGATGATCCATCAGCACTAGTATTTTATAAGCAACTGCTGGATATCAAAAACGTGAAGAAGAACTGCATTCTAATACTCATTGCATGCAATTTCCAGCTAATTTCAGTACTGTTGTTCAGATACAAAATAATCTGTTTGAAAAACCCTTAAAGAATATATTGAATAATTATGTAGGTAATGATTGGCTCAATAATAGTGTTATTTTGGCAGTAAAGATGTTGATGTTGACAAAATTAGCTTCCAGATACAGCATTTGTTGCCATGTGATCTAATGCCTTTTAAATTAATCGATATTATTGTTGATGAAAACGAAACCATCAGTAAAATGTTTTTACTTTGAAAACGTGTTTTCCAAACTCATTCATTGCCCCCACATTTGACATTTAGGGCTAATTATTTAACTTATCTCTAATAACATATACTGTAGCCTTATTTACAGGTTTTTTTATAATATTGTTTAAAAGTCCAAAACTGCGTACTCTTTTCGTTATGGTTTGTTAGTATAGATACATTGTTTAGAATATAATTGAATCATTAATCATATTTGTTATCCAAACAATACATGGCTATCTTAACAATAATAAGATACTTCTCTTTGTTGATTTGATTGTTTTAATATTATTCTTTATATATATCTCTCTCTTATTTAATACGAGTGTTTTGTTTGAAGTCGCCTTGAATGTTGCTTATGTTCGAAAATCTTGTTTTGACTATCAAAAAGTGAAAAAGTTCAAGCTGCGAAAAAATTCGAATTAGAAGATCAACAAGGCAAGGTAATTTCCTTTTTGCCTCATAATATAACTTATTATTATTATACATTAAACAAAACACAGTAGTACTTTAAAACTGAAAATTTAAAACAGTAAATAACTTATTGAATATATTTAAATTATACTTAAGTAAAATGAAAAAAATATTTTTAATGTATTAAGGACAGAAACAATTTTAAATAACATAAAGACAATAAGACATTAAACAATGCTGAAGAAGTGTGAATGAAAATCTTAGTGAAAAAAAATTCATACATAAAACTTTCAATTGTAAGGAAAAATTACGCAAAAAGATGTAGCCTAAATTTGTCTTTTCAAGCACTTTAAATAAATATAACTTTTTTTAAAAAATGCATATTTTTCTAATAGTTAAAAATAATTAATATTTAGGAATAAATTCCTTAACTAGGCGAAACACACATGCTGTGAATTGTAAACATGAAATTTCAAGTGAATCGGATTATAATCTACGTTTACATCATTAAAATGAATATCTTAAAAACTTTCAGAATACATGAATTAAAGACATTTGATTTTTAGTTTCCTTTATTTGATTGTGCACTTGAAAAATGTTTTGTGTGCGTGTTAGTCCTTTATACAAGTAGTTTTCTTATTCATGTTGTTCATGCATTTGCCGAAATATATTGTCCCTTTACCTTGCAGCTTAAAATTGTAGAAACTCTTTTGTTGCTACTTAGATGTTATTTGAGTTTTGAAATTGAAATTGTTAAATTACTTTTTATTTCTGAACATTTCTCGTGGAAATTTGGTCTGTAACAATAATATCGTACTTGAATATATGCCAACAATTTTTAAAGTGAAAAAATATTACTACTGGATTGGTATTCTGGTCATACAACGTGGTTTCCCATCTAATTTTCATTAACTGATCCTTTCTGGCGTACTTGTTTTCGGTTGAATGTAGGTTGGCAGATCTTTTCTATTTTTGGTATCAGAAAATATTATAACTCCATTTTAAAACTCGAAGTTAGTAGTAGGCTTTCTCTATATTTACGTGATAAAAACGTATGAAGTATAACACGCTTATTTTTAAACATTCCTTTAAACAGTGGATAATGTCATAAATTTTTACTATTAAAATTCCATTGTTTTTTATTATGCTATTTCAACATATCATAACTTGTATAGCAATTGGCGTGATAACATTTTCCGGGACTGAATAATGGTGATGACATGAGCCTTTCTATCTCAAAAGAACCACTTTAAGTTTTCTTATGCTTTCTTTTTTAGTAAAGCTCTATATTGAAGATAAAGAATGATCCAGAATCGAACAAGCAACTACAGAACCTGACAATCAGTACATTTTTATATATTGTATGTACACTCAGGAACATTGAAAACAGCTACCCAAGAAGGAAGCTAAGTACTATCGCGAAACTTTGCAAATAAGTACAGCGTAATGTGGTATGCAAATGATCCAAGTTTTGTGCCAATACGCACGCTCATACACGCCGAGGTGGCGTTACAATCAGGAAGAGGGTGCTATATAAGCCAGCGCAAATTCGAAGATTCATAAACGGGACGATTACCCGCCGATTGTAGGAAGACTTTGGTAAGCGAAACATGCCAGGTAAACGTGCTAGAAGAAATTTCTCACAGTTAAGAGAGTTTGAGAGAGGCCTGATCATCGCAATGAAAAATGCAGTCTGGTCGACGCGACGTGTTTCTGGCCAGGTGGAACGTTCGGAGTGTGCCGTTAGAAATTGTTGGGAGCAGTGGACACGAGAAGGTACCCACGCGTGGAAAAACGAGATTGGAGCGAGCAGGACGACCACGAGGAGAGAGAATCGAAGGATCGTGCGGCAGGTGCCCCACAGTGACTCGTTCAACGATACGAGTAGACGTAAGCGTAGCAATTGTTCCACAAACAATTTCCAGACACCTTGGAGAAGCAAATCTTAAATCCAAGCGCCCTTTCCGTGCACTCCCTTTAACACCGGAACATCGGCAACTGCGTCTACAGTGGTGCCACGCCAGATCAATGTGGAATGTCACAGATTGGCAAAAGGTTGTGTTTAGTGATGAATCCAGGTTTAATTTGGGGACAGATGATAACCGTGTACGGGTGTGGAGGCACCCTCGTGAGCGGTAGAATTCCCCCACACTGTTCTACGTCACACTGGCCGCACAGCTGGTGTAATGGTCTGGGGAACCATAGCATATGGTAGCCGGTCCACTTTAATTGTGATGCGTGGAACCTTTACAGGCCAACGTTACGTTGATGATATTCTTGGACCCCATGTAGGACCTTTCCTAAATGGTCTCCCAGGGGCAATTTTCCAGCAAGATAATACTCGTCCGTATACAGCAAGATTTGCTCAAGACATCCTACGCCATTTTCAGACTCTTTCATGGCCGGCCCGCTCCCCGATTTGTCCCCTGTAGAGCACGTGTGGGATCAGCTAAAACGGCAGATACTATCGTGTCACTCTGTACATGATTTAGAGTTGGCTGTTCAAGATTTGTGGGCCCATCTGCCGCAGGACAACATAAGGTGTCTAATCAACTCAATGCCGGACCGTGTGGAGGCATGTATTGCAGCTGGAGGTGGTCCAACGTGCTATTGAATTTGCCCAGTATTTGTGTCGTTGCACACCCTGCATTCGTTTAATTGTCTTGTTTTTGAGATCAAGTGAATCTGTCACCTGTGTCATTATGTGTATTAAATTTCTTTTCAAGCCGATGCTTTCTTCTTGGGTCGCTATTTTCAATGTTCCTGAGTGTATTACCGAAAGGAACGTCGCTATCGAAAGATTAATTTTTTTTCCAACACCACGTTTTTCTCATTTATGATATAATGTCCAACAATTCTTAAATAAAATTTTCAAGATAAATACCTTACGAGAACTAATTTTGCAAACTTGCATCTGTTATATCAAACGGCGAGATTACAGTTTTAAAATCGAATTACAAAATGGAAAAGAAGAGACATTATAGTTCTCTGCCTTTGGAAAAATATCCAATCTTGGGCCATCAGTTCTCCATACATCTCTCACAATTACGTAAAAAAATGTTGTTGTCATGTGTTTTTATCCTGGGATACACATGAAATACAAGTAAAAAACAAAAAGCATACAATACAAACAGAAGAATATAGACATTTATTACAAATGATGATCTCAGCATATAACAAGAGGCGTACATTGCTCTTCATTCGATACGGGAATCCATTACAGACGAAAGAAAATACAACTATGCCTTACTCTGGATTCGAACCCCCTCGTTTAAAAACCAAGGGTCATATCCAGCATACTACGTAAAAGATTTGAAACCGGATAATAGTCTTGAAAGTCACGAAACTCTTCTTTTAGTAAGGATTTTGCATCGCTTTCGCTCTACATAAGCTCTCGAAACCCACTTAATTCATTTTAAATCATCAAATATTAGGTTCTATGCAACGATTAGTAACATCACATGCGTGTATTGCTAGACAACCTTTTCAGAACATTTTGGGATGCACTGCCTCTTTTAACTCCAAAGGATTCTTACTGTCTCTTTTTTACTTTGTCTTTCCCTAAAAAATCTAATTTACTCACAAGCATTATCTTCTGAAGAGACGCAGAAGAGACTGAATCACAGTAGGATGATCTCAAAAGATTTCATTTTAAATCTCCTATTTCTACTTCAAAGTCTTCTACAAATGAAACATCTGTTTGAAAACTTTTGAAAAATTCTCATCCGTGTAAGTTGAAAAAATGAAACTGAACGATATGAAAGAGCGTCATGGTTTCTAATAGAGAAATTGTAATATGAAATGCGTACGGATTGTCTACTCAAGCAAATAGCTCTATAAAACTGAAAATTATTCGGATTGCGCCAATTTTGGCAAATGACCTCCTAAATTTAATATTTCTTAAATTTCTATTTTTTACCTATTTTTCTTTTAATTTTAAGTTCACAATTCACCCACACAGGCAACTTCCTATATTCTGTAATTCTGTCAATAACTTCAGGGCAGCCAATCTAGAGCCAGTTCACTCATCTCTCTCGTCCAATCACAAGGCAGCCTTTCAGCCATTCCAGGATGGACTATTTCACCACTTTGACTTCGTTTCCTAGTGCCTCAAAGCCACGCCCTCTCTCCATGTACCAACGACCAATCAGGTTGTTCCTTCTCCACCAAGGTCTGCTGTTCCATCAGGCACCATTAACAACTATGATATGGGATGGAGGCTCGCTCTGCGAGCCATATGCCCAGCGACAGACAGCAACTCATTGCGCAAATTTAATGCGGTGCGTATAGAATTGATCCTTGGAGGTGGGTTCTAAAATATGTAATCATTTATTCTTCTAAGGAAAAACAGAAAATAAAATTTTCCAAAGGTGTTGAGTCGAAATACCATATGCATGTCTTCTTGCGTTAATAAAAAGCGAATAAATTTTCAACAGAAACTACACATAAATCTACTTTAAATTCAGTTAGATTAATACTCCAATCTGCTTTAAACTTAATCGCTTGAGACTCAAACTATATATTCGGAATTCCCATTCTTTTTGCAGTTTTACGTCGCATGGAAAATGTTCATCATCAAGTTTGAGAAGCTCCATTGTGAGTGTATGAAACAAGAACAGTTACTAATCTTCTAAAAATAATAATAAAAAATTGTTGTGTGTGTGTGGTAGTTAGGAGAGGGGGTGCCAGCTCAGGTATCGTCCTCGTCACTTGACCATGGTTCAAAACTACGAGTTCCGTCACCAAAAGTACGACAGTGTGACTTTAATATTCACTCACTCATTCTAAAAACATATGTCCCCAGTTAAATAACATCAAGACGAAATATCACAAACTTGGCAATAAATATTCCCCCCCGAAAACATTGCCAATTTGGTAATATCTCGCTATTTAAGGGGAACAAAATTGTTGATGAAAATATTGTTAATTTGGCATTATCATTTTAATCATCGAGTTTCTAAATCTCCATTAAGACATGAAGTTAAGCTGCATGATTTCATAATCATTTGAAGCTTTCTTACTTTTGATACCCTTACTGTGTAAGCCTATTTTATATTATTAAAATAATAATAATTGAATTTGATGAGATGTTTCTTTCAAACATGATTGATGTTATCCAGATTCACTCCTACTTCTAAGTTCAAAATAATTATTAATGAGTCTATGAATATGACACATATTCATTAAATTTTACGATACAATATGCGCATATTTTCAAATTCATGTTCAAAAATAATTGGGAGATTATCATTATCTAAAAAGAAGGGGTAAAAAGGTATAGTTTAGTATAGTAAAGGCATAGTAAAGGTTTACTTGGTATTGAAACTTAAATCGTACGAACCCAAATATTACCAAAATCTGGAAAAAAGATTATATTAATGTCTTATAGAATTTCTCGTAATTCTCTCTTATTGTATTTTGATTTCTCTACATTTATACAACTTGAATAATAAAGCTTTCATTCGAGATTGGGTTGTTGCTTTAATTTAAGATTTCAATCTTTTTTTTTAATTAATTTATTTGCAAAACTCCTCATGCACCGCATTACATAACATGAGGCTTACAGACGTAAGTGGTGACACACAATTATATATATATATATAAAACAAATTTGGAAGGGGGACGGGAAGGAAGAAGGAAAAAAACACAAAAAGACAAAAACATAAAAAAAAGAAGAGTGGAAAAACACAAATATAAAAAGGAAGGTCCAATCCAATAAAGCTTTAAAAATCAATACAGTAAACAAATTTTCTTAAGACATTTAGGCTCTCAGTACATTTTACCAATAAAGACAAAACAGGTGGCCAGGAAAAACCTAAGCGTTTCAACTCCTTTCTAAAATTTTCTCTTTTACAGAAATAAAGTTTACAGTACAATAATACATGTTCCACAGTTTCAGCATCCTGACCACAAGAACAAATATCACTACCAATTAAATTAAATCTAGATAAATAGCTATTAAAATTTCCATGTCCTGTTAGAATCTGGGATAACTTGAAATCAGTAACAAAACTCTTACATTTAAGCCGTTGATAAATGGTTGGAAAAAACCTTTTAGTCCACAAAGCTTTAGGTGAGGCCAAGAACTCGATGTTCCAGGAAGACACAGTTTTTTCCCAAGCTAAATGTTTCCAGTGGGACAATGACACAGATATCAAAAGGTTCACATCTTGGCAAGTTGCCTCTTTGGCCAACTGATCCGCTCTATCATTGCCGAGATTTCCGCTATGGCCCCGAACATAAGAAAAGTGGATGTCACACTACAGGTAGAACAGAATAGACTGAACCTCTACAAGAAGTTTTTCTGTAGAGCAGTGTTTCTCAAACTGGGGGCGATACCCCTGCGAGGGGGCGCGAGGATATTGAAAATATAAAAGGCTTAAAAAATTAGTTTTTGGAATGAAGTAAAACAAAATGCTTTCTGACAAAGTAAAAAAACGCACATTTACACTGATATAATTTATATATATCATCTGGTTTTCCACTTTCAAACGCTCATTAGCTATCTTTGATCCTAAAATCAAATAAAAAAATATATTTTGTTTGCTTTCCTGTAATCCCACGAGGAGAGATTTTTTTATTACGTTCCTTTTAACCTTTAGAATACTACTTTTGATTATCATCTCTTTGACCTTCAAGCTTACTGGCATGTTTAACTACGTCTCTTTTTCTTTTAGGAAAGCTGTAAATAATATTTTTCTGTTGCTTTTTCCCCCATGTAAATGAGTTTTATGATATATGGCTAAGCATATTGAGCACTTTGAAGGATTATTTGGCCAAGATGTATTTTTATGAGTTGTATGAGATGTATTTTTATGAGTTGCATGAGATGTATTTTATGAGTTTTAAACTATTTTTTTTAGAACTGACATCGATGTTTTTGCATCGAATTCACTTTTTACATGGGAGCAGTCGCATGAGGCGCTGAATCACTCCAAATTCTGGTAAAACTGTTTATTCGTTAACAGTGACCTTGACAATATCCTCCTATTAAAAAGTCTTAATGGAAACTCAAATTAATTTGTCACATGTATGCCTCTTTTTTGAGAGTGGCAAACGGTTTTTTACAATCAAGGTACTTGTTTTGATCGAGTTCCTTGCACGACCACTTTTGTTCAAAAATATTTTCTATGAATATGCTATACTTTCCCCTATTATTAACTTTGTGGTTTTGATTGCTGTGTTGTACGACTTATTATGGTTTATAAATGTAAATGAGCAGAATATAAAAAAATGGGCATTTGTGATCTCTTTATTGAAGGAAGATGAAACTGATCAAGCAATTGAAGAGAGAACCTGTTGAAATAATGCATATTAATCGTGATAGCGAAAGTAAATATGAGAAAAACGATAGACATGAAACGTTTGAGTTGAATTGAAATTTTCAAATGCTGCCTAAAGAACTCTATCAAAAAAACTATAAAGCCATAAATGTAGCACTTCGCCTTGTCAAAAAGACGCAAGGAAGAAAAAGTTCAAAATGCTTATTTGTAGATCATCAAACGACAGCAAGACGTGAACAAAATATGACAGTTTTACTGGAAAATAACGTTTCTGTATTAGCGAAAAGTGTCTGTGATTTATGTCCTTTATAAAGGACACGCACATTTGGAACATTTTCTTTAGTTTTATTGGATTTTTTCTTAAATCATCAAAGAAAAATTAAAAAGTCCTTGAAAGTAGGGGTAAGTATATTTTCTCTTAATTAAATTATTCACTGGAATTGTGATTTTTATCGTGTATAGTAAAAATAATTATAAAACAAGTTATAGTTTAAAAACAAACTAAAAAACACGCTTTTATAGTGAATCGAACTAAAAAGTAAAACAAAAAAAAATAAAAATATATATACTTAAAAGAAACCCATATACAAAATTTAATACTTATCTTGTTAATTTGTACGGTTTATAATTATGATAATATAGTAGCTTTAGCGCCAAAAAGTGTATTATTATCACATTCAATACATTATTATTTTTAGGGGGGTGCGATAAAAATTATGATTGAAAATTGGGTCGCCATTAGTTAAAGTTTGAGAACCACTGCTGTAGAGTTGACGTTGAGCAAACAATGGAGTGAAGAGAGTGAGTCAGTGCAGATAAGAAAGTTGAGCGTTCCACCCTGGCGGAGAGAGTCCTGAATCAATTGTACGACAAGATTAATGCGGAGTAGTTCGGCTTGAAAAACAGAGCATTCATCCCTTAAGCGATGCTGGAAAGTAACATATTCAACACCTTTCTCGTAAATAACGCAGGCAAGACCAACCCTTCCATTCAATTTACTCCCATCTGTGAAACAAACAGTTTTATATTCCTGAAAGATTTCATTTGTATAACTCACAAGAGTGATGGGTTTCCTACATAAAGGGTGTGGCAATAATGAAACTGGAATCGTCCCATCCAGCGTGCCAAGGCTGGTACTCAAATAGTTTTCCCGAACATCGAGATTGTTCAGAATAACCAAGTCGATAGGCGGTATACCAGAAATAGCAAACACTGCTTCATAACTAATAGTTTTGTATCCTTTAATGACACGAAGTAAGAACCTACGTTGCGTTCTTCTAATAAGTCTACTATTAATTTTCTTACTTAAAGAATGTCCCCAAGCTCTCGATGCATAAGACATGAGAAGTACTCTATTCCCTGCTAATAAATCAACTGAAGAACATCAGTTTTCACTCCAAAAGTATTGTTTGAAATTCTTAACAGTCCAAGAAGAATTTTTTCACTTTTACTAGAAACATAAGATATATGCTCCTTCCACTGCATTTTGTTATCAACAATTATGCCCAAATACTTATATAATCTTGTGCACTTCTTCAATTATTACACCTCCAAGCTTTAAATTAATTCTTTGATCTACTGTCGATTTTTATAAATCTTTATTACTTTTGTTTTAAGTGGATTAAATTCCAACTTATATAGCTCTGACCGATCAAAGATATTATTAAGAATGCTTTGTAACAAAGTGCAGACATCCTGAAAGTGTTTACACTGAACAATAAGAAGTACATCATCTGCAAAAGCTATTTTATGACAATTCTGGAGTTTTGAGATATTGCAAAGAAGATCATTCATAATTAAATTCCACAGAAAAGGTCCCATCACTGACCCTTGTGGGCAGCCTTTTTCCAAAACACGATTCTTTGTGGCGTTACCCAATGCAAGATCAGCTGAACGACATTGTAAGAAGCTCCTAATAAGGCAAAAGATATTTTTAGGAACTTTGAAACTTTTGAGAAGGTGCAAGATTCTAGACCACCAGGCATTATCGAAAGCTCTTTTAATGTCCAAGGAGATTAAAAAAGTCTCATGGTTTTTGCGTTTTCCCTCTTTGATGATATCACAAAGGTGAACCAAGGCATCCTCTGCTGACTTTTGAGGTGTAAAACCGTGCTGGTCATCACTTAAAAGACTAGACTTTCTTAAATAGTGGTTAAGTCTATATATATATATAGTAATGCATAGTTTTGCCAAGCACTTTCCCAAACAAGGGAGTAAGCTTATGCAACGAATATTTTCTATGTGCGTTCTTGACAATTCAGAACTTTTAGGAAGAAGTACAATTTTCGCTCTCTTCCAAGTTTTTGGGAAAACACCCAAATTCAAGCAGGTGTTAAAGAGAGCCAAGAGGACAGAAGGAGAACAATTGTGAAACTTCTTAATCAGTTCATTATTAATTCTATCGGAGCCAGGTGATTTATTTAAACTTAAATTATCCATAACACACAGTCAATTTCTGTTCTTGAAAAAGGGACATCACACACATGGTCGCTTTCATATACCAATTCAGCTTCGGAACGCAAAACCCGATGTTGAGAATTATCATGACTGTTCGGATCACAAGGGAAAGATTTCCTCAATACAGCATCTATAAATTCTTCAAACGAAGGAGTAAAATTGTTAGAGGAAATTTCTATCCCTGAAATTGCAAGCTTTTTGGTAAAATTGGTTTTCATTCCATAAGTAAAGGGTGTTTTTTTAGAGGCATAGAACTTTAAATTGCTATAAAACATCGATGTATTATTCGATTGACATGAAGTGTTTTTTATTCGAAAGATAATCTTGTGGCATTACATTTTAAATATGATTTCTGGCATAGGACTGCCACAGCTGGCTCGGATTTAGTCCAATCTGGACGTCCAATTTTCGATGACTTTTTCCAACATTTGTGGCCGTATATCGGCAATAACACGGCGAATGTTGTCTTCCAAATGGTCAAGCGTTTGTGGCTTATCCGCATAGACCAATGACTTAACATAGCCCCACAGAAAATAGTCTAGCGGTGTTAAATCACAAGATCTTGGAGGCCAATTCACAGGTCCAAAACGTGAAATTAGGCGCTCACCAAACGTGTCTTTCAATAAATCAATTGTGGCACGAGCTGTGTAACATGTTGCGCCGTCTTGTTGGAACCACAGCTCCAGGATATCATGATTGTTCAATTCAGGAATGAAAAAGTTAGTAATCATGGCTCTATACCGATCACCATTGACTGTAGCGTTGTGGCCTTCATCGGTTTTGAAGAAGGATTCCACCAGCCCATAAAGCGCACCAAACTGTCAGTTTTTCTGGATGTAACGGTGTTTCGACATACACTTGTGGATTAGCTTCACTCCAAATGCGGCAGTTTTGTTTGCTGACGTAGCCATTCAACCAGAAGTGCGCTTCATCGCTAAACAAAATTCGTTTTTGAAAATCGGGAACAACGGCAATCTCGTTTTGGTCCCATTCGACAAATCTACGCCTTGCTTGATCATATTTAAAATGTAACGCCACAAGATTATCTTTCGAAAAAAAAATTCATGTCAATCGAATAATACATCGTTGTTTTATTGCAATTTAAAGTTCTATACCTCTAAAAGAACACCCTTTATAAATTTTCTTCCAAACATTCTGTACAGTAATATCAGCGAGAAAAGATTTCCAAGAGTTCATTTTGTTTTCATGAAGTTTGAACTTATACTTTATCCTATATAATTTGAAAGTAAATTTCTCTATAGACCTCCCTCAGAATTCGTTCTTTGATATCGCCTTCTTGCTGCATTCAATTGTTTACGCATGCAAAATAATTCAAAAGACCATCAGGGTACTTTATGATAACCACTCTTTTTCAAAGGGATTGATTTTTCTTCAGCCGATGTAATTAATTCTTGCACATCTGGAACACATAATTCGAGACTATCAGGCTGTATACAGTTATTTAAAGAATCTAATATGGCATTCTCGGCTTTGGAGCATTGAGAATAAAACATATTCCAATTAACTCTTTTAGTATTGAAGAGATTTGTTTTAACAGAACAATTCCAAGCCCTGTCTGTGATTTGGGAATTTTCATCTCAAAAGAAATCATTCTATGATCAGAGAGGGAATCATATATATATATATATATATATATATATATATATATATATATATATATATATATAATCTGGTATAAACCACCTTTTAATTAATCCAAGCACATTGTGCCCAACAGCTGTGATATCAATATAGCTCGTACCCTGGTCTTCGCAAAACGTAGGCCCATAACCCTCATTTATTGTAAACAATTGCCACGTACTGAAGAATTCGCACAGCTTAATGCCTCTAGAGTCAGTCACAGGACTAAACCAAACTTCAGACCTACTATTTGCATCAATCTGTAACACACAATTATTTCACCTGACTTATGTTTAATAGTTAGATCTATTGAGTTATTCATGGTGTATTTTAAAAGAAGGTTTTATATTACGATGTATTGTACTCTCTTTTCCTGAAGCTCATTATTAAAGGTTCTATTATTCGAGACATTTTTTTTAAAGAAAACAAGTCCCATTTGAGCATCTTGATATTTTTTACAGGATTACATCGCAAATTTGTGACATATATTTCTACATCTACTGCGCAATTTGCTTCTTCAATTAACTTTTCTTCAGAACTTAATCATCCATACACTTGTGGTATTTCTCCATACTTTATTGACAAACATTAGATTTCCTGAAAAAGACCTGTATTTCGTTCAGGATCTGGTGAAACAAGGTATTTATTTCTCTCGAAATATTGCATTTTAGGTATTTATTGTAAACAATATAATAAAACTATAATTAACCTTTTTTCGTATAATAAACTTCTTTTGTAATATTTGTTCTTGGAAGTCGCCGTTATATATAATGTACGACTTAGGGCTCTTTTCTATGTTTGAAATTTTTAAAGGAATTTATGCTTCAATATTTAGTTCTCTTGATTTTGTATCCTTTCTTATTTTTTTATACATTTTTTTTATCCGATATGATTGAGTTTTCATTAAATGTTTCTTTCACGGCATGTTTCAAATTTAATTGTAAATGGCGATATTATTTTTCAGGGTGTAGATTGTAGAGACTCTAACCCTGTACTATATATGTAAGATATTTATACGTATGTACTTTAATTTGCCACTATCTTTCTTAATTATTTGCCTAAGCTTAAGCCGCTGTATTTTCAGTTTTTCTTACATTTTAGTTTCTTCTTGCTTTGGTTTCTATCAGGGATTTGAACCGAAAAAATATAGGTTTATTTCGGTTCAGCAAATTATTTGTTACAGAAATAGAGAACAACATATTTTTTACATATTTATTGCAAGGACAAGTTCACGATGTGAGTGGCAAGTGTCATATGACCAGGGGCATAATTATGGATTTAGCTGGAAAATGCGATTTTGATATTGGATAACAATGCCAATGATCACAGTTTTCTGCTCACCGCTCGTATCGTACATTCTTGTTAACTGTATCAATTCACATGGCGTACCAATTCACAAAAAAATAAAATCTTCTACATTTTTCTAAATAGTATTTTTTTTTGTTTACGATATAATTATATTTTTAGTATAGATAAAAATAAACATAAAATGAAATTAATTATTTGGAACTGAGCCGAAAACCGTTATTTTGGCTGAGCGGAGAAAACCCTTACGGTCCGAAGCCCTGGTTTCTACATTATTTACGCGGGACAAGCGAATAAGTATACAGAATTAGAAAAATACTCATGTGGATTTCTTATAAGCTAATTTCCCCAGTGAAATCGATTAAGGCAAAGAAATCAATTACAAATGCATTTTACGTGAGAATTCAGGTTAGGCTTCAGTTGTTCAATTGTTATTTTGCTGACGGTTCAATTTTCTTTCCTTATAAACTAGTATTTTTAAATATAATTCATTATATATTTCTGCGTAAAAATGTACTTGTCATTTATTTTTATTTTACAATTAAAATTAAAGATCCGAATTAATTAGGAAATCCTTGTATTATATAAAATTGTTCACATGCATCCATTTGAAGAATGCTGTATTTTGTTTAAAGGGACATTTTACTTTGAAAAAGGAAATATATTAATGATAAATGATTTCTTTTTGAAAAAAAATCACACTTTATATTTCGTATTGTATTCTTTTATTGTTAGTATTTTATCCCCATGTTAAAAGGATACACTTAATCCAAAATTGACTTAAAATTTGATTCTTAGAATATAAGAATATAAGCTTATATATTAGAATATAATCTTAGAATATAAGCTTTTAATATTTAAAAGTTCTCGGACACAAGATCTCAATCTTAAGGTGTGTGTTGGGAGTAAGTTTTCCGATCTCTCTGTTGCAAAAGTCTGTTGAATTAGTTGTTTACATTTTTGTTTTGATTGTTCTAGAAAGAAGCAAGCAAACAATGAAAGAAACACAAGTATTATTAAATATTGTCATTGTTTGTAATTTGTTTTGTTGCTTTTCTTTCGTAAAGTTGAAATAGCTTTAATGCCGTGTTTAATTTCTGTTTTGTCAAATACCTTTACTTTACAAGAGGAATTAAATCATGTGTGATAAAAGTAAGTCCAAATTAAATCCCACTTTAAATATCTGATTTTACATTAGCTCATTCTGTACCGTGTTTATTAGTTAAACTCTCATTGCGATAAAGTTTTTACGAATATGTTTTAATATTATTTCATAAAGTATCATCAAAACATTTACCTAGATATGTTTGTATAAAATACGCATACAATTATTTTCATAATCCTTCCTTTGGTTTATAAAATAATGTTAACACATATTCGTAAAAATATGTTGTTCGATACCATTCCCAATAAGCCATATCAATGCTAATACGCTATATCACGTACTGTATTTGTCAAAGTAAATAGAAAAATCAATTCCCTTTTAAATTATTAAATTACAAAATAAGAATAATTATCTTGAAAATAGCATAAAATATCACCCCTTTTAATATGATTATCAGTATTCATATTAAATTGGGTGCACTTAATAATTTACATTAACTAAAATCCTTAACACACGCCAATATTTGATCAAACTGATTTTTAATGATTTTTTAAACTTAATTAATAATTTTAAATCGTTTCCAATATCATTCATAATTAAGAAACAATAATAAAAATACACAATCTGGAATATCTTTTTAACATTTAAATATACCTTTCCATTTCTTTTGTAGAATTAATCTTTTATATTGACATTTATAAAAACAAAACATAATTTCTGAAACATGAATAATTAATTATACTTAAGCAATACGTAATACATTATCCAGTTTTATATATGTACAATTTAATAAATTGTCAAAACATATTTCTTACTTATGTAATTATTCATAATTAAATTCTAAATAGGCTGAAATTAAATTGCTTAACTCTGTAAATTTATTAGAATCAACTTTTCTTAAAAAATACTTTTTATCATGTATACATACTTTAAACGCGTTATATTAAAATGTAAATTTTTTAGGTACCTTATTATCGCAAGAATCGCAATTCGTCAAGTTGGCTATCCCAATTTCGCATGTGTAAAATGCGCTGCACCGAAAATCATGTCCTTCGTTTCACATAATGTCGTCAACAGGCTGCGATAATACGTAAGTACCGTTTCTTATTTGAATTTTGATATTTAATCACATTATATCTGAAAATCATTACGGGTTTCAAAACATTTAAACTGATAATTGGCAATATATTCCTTAAGATTAATTTACTTACAATTTGATATTAATAATACACAAATTTATAACCTGTATTTTTTTAAGAAACAGAGAGTCAGAATGATTTTATAATTAAAAAGATCGCGAGCATTTTTTTTAAAAATAAATTTCTACTACAAAGAAAATTTGCAACAGCAAGACTGTAATGGTGTTAGATGTAAAATCTATTTAATGGAAGCTTACTGAGTAACTTTTTTGTGTTCCAACATTAAAAATAATGAAACGATTTTGATACAGACGTAAAATAACTACACCAATAAGTTTAGATCAGTGATTCCCAAAGTGGTCTATATAGACCCCCAGCGGTCTATGACGACCTGTAAGGGGTCCACGTCATCAAAAAAATAATTTGGGGGTCTACAATAGTGACTCTCATTAAACCAGATCGTGACCTTAATTTTAAAAGAAAATTTAATCAAGGGGAAACCAGATTTACCTATTTAACAGATTTATTTACTAAATTGAATGATGTTAATTTGCAGTTACAAGTCTACAGCATAAATTTTATTAAAACAAGGACCACATTCCAGCCTTTTTTTCCAGAAGTAAGCTAAAGGAGTATAATGATGGACGATCCAAGTTTTTCCAGTTTCTCAATTGTCACAGGCAATCTACCAGGAAAAAAGACGTTTTAACCTACGTCAAACATTTAAATACCCTTATTTTAGATTTTGAAGCTAGGTTTGAGAATGTTTTGACTATCGTAATACCACAGTAGACAATGAATTCATATGGTCACTTTGTAAAAAAAAAGATTATAAGAATAAGGCACTAGGATTAAGCACTAACAAAGATCTTAAAATAAATTTTAGAAGCTAATGTCAGTAATTTTGGCTTTAAAAAGATATACCTGTAATTTATTCCACATTATGGAATATCTTGAGAAAGTTTTTAATTGTTTTCCGGTTGAGAAGGAGTTACAGTGCGCTTGCCGATCTCCAAAACAAAAAGAGAAAGAAAGACTGCATACTATTAACCTAGGAGATATTTAGGGTTAAATATGACAAGAGAGAGATTGGTGTCAAAAGTTGAAAATTTGTTATTGCTTCGCCAAATTCATCCCTCTCACTAAAATCATTTGTTTAAATGTCTTTTCTAAAGTTTAAACTCTATACCTCACTGCAGCTAAAAATTTAAATCTTTTAAAGGAAGTAAAGGGTGTTTTTTTAGAGGTATAGAACTTTAAATTGCAATAAAACAACGATGTATTATTCGATTGACATGAATTTTTTTATTCGAAAGATAATCTTATGGCATTACATTTTAAATATGATTTCTGGCATAGGACTGCCACGGCTGGCTCGGATGTAGTCCAATCTGGACGTCCAATTTTCGATGACTTTTTCCAACATTTGTGACCGTATATCGGCAATAACACGGCGAATGCTGTCTTCCAAATGGTCAAGCGTTTGTGGCTTATCCGCATAGACCAATGACTTTACATAGCCCCACAGAAAATAGTCTAGCTGTGTTAAATCACAAGATCTTGGAGGCCAATTCACAGGTCCAAAACGTGAAATTAGGCGGTCACCAAACGTGTCTTTCAATAAATCGATTGTGGCACGAGCTGTGTGACATGTTGCGCCGTCTTGTGGAAACCACAGCTCCTGGACATCATGATTGTTCAATTCAGGAATGAAAAAGTTAGTAATCATGGCTCCATACCGATCACCATTGACTGTAACGTTGTGGCCTTCATCGTTTTTGAAGAAGGATTCCACCAGCCCATAAAGCGCACCAAACAGTTAGTTTTTCTGGATGTAACGGTGTTTCGACATACACTTGTGGATTAGCTTCACTCCAAATGCGGCAGTTTTGTTTGTTGACGTAGCCATTCAACCAGAAGTGCGCTTCATCGCTAAACAAAATTCGCTTATGAAAATCGGGAACAACGGCAATCTCGTTTTGGGCCCATTCGACGAATCTACGCCTTGCTTGATCATAATAAAATGTAATGCCACAAGATTATCTTTCGAAAACAAAAATCATGTCAATCGAATAATACATCGTTGTTTTATTGCAATTTAATGTTCTATACCTCTAAAAAACACCCTTTAGCTCTATACCTGCTGTCAAAACACATTTTACAAAAAATTAATATTAGGTTAGTAGGGGTCTACCCTAAGCTGAAAAACCTGTCAAGGGGTCTATGAGGTAAAAAAGTTTGGGAACCTCTGGTTTAGAGAGAGAGAGAGAGATCATCGATACATTTTATATTATTCATCAACACTAGGGATTGCAATAGTGGGATACCGAATGCCGGTATTTTGAGCCATTTGTACGATTTTGTAATACCGGTATTCACAGGTTTAAATACCGTTTTTTCGGTATTTTTTAGAAATTTTCCTAATTGTCTCCGCTATATATTCAGGAATCACCAACTTAATAAAATAGTATACGTTTTTATTTTATGTCTTCTTAATGGGTGAAATTAACTAGACTGTGAATATAAAGTTGAATCACAAAATTAAGAGAAGTGATAAAATACATCCAAAGGGGTGGGCCAAAACCATCCCACTACAGCTAAAGCGATACTGAACACACGCAGGATTCATAGTCTGATGTTCGAATCTGCGAAAACAAAGGTTGTAGTTGCATCAGCTATACCCAAAACCATAACCGACGAGAAATCAATTTATTTGATGAGGGATTAAGAGGTAAATACTCGGAAAAAGTATATCACGCATTGCTAACAGCACCACCATCTAGTGTAGATTCCTAAAGAGCATTTTCGACTGCTTATAATTTTTGCACAAAATTGCATTCCAGGCTTAATGACAGTACAATTGATGATTTATGTTTTTTAAGATCCCATTTCAACAATTTGCCATACTACTGCTGACTGAATAATGTTATTTACACTCTTTTTTGTGAGCTAAATAAATATGTTCCTTTACTTTTTTACGATTTTTTATGTACTGTTATAATTTATAAGTTTCAAATTATTTTATGTGATAAATAACTCTCTAATAAAATTGACAAACAAAAAACAAAGAAACATTGTGTTTTCTTTCTTTTTTCTAAAATTTCTACTGTCGGTATTAAACCCGGTGTATTCCGGTATTAAGATCTAAAAATACCGAATACCGTTATTGGACTATTGGTCCGATATTACAATCCCTAATGCACATTTAGATTTTAGGGATGATGGATGAATCCAGGTTTAGAAGGAATAACGGAGGAAATGTGTTTTTGAAATCTGAACTTAAACTTAGAGTTTCTAGTTAAGCGCGCGCGCGCGTTTCCAGAGAACAAACCTCACACGAAATACCGAGAGTAGTGAAATAAGTGTTTTGAGAAATTAGATAAATTCACAATAAATTATCGTCTTGTAATTAAAAACAGCTGCAATGTCTCAGCTTGCGGAAAGAGCATAATTCAATATTTTAGACAAAAAATTAGAAGAAAAAAGATGAAACATTCTACGGAAACATTTAAAAAGCTCGATTTTGTTTTAAGTCTGTAGTCGTCCTATTTAGAGATAAAAGTCATGATGGTGGATTGTGTTTCTTAAATTGAAAGAGGTATTTTTGCCATGACTTTTATCTTTTTCTAAGGGAAAGCTTCACAAACAATATCTTGTGCAGTGTGTCGCAATAATTTTCTGATTCAGACTGACAATCATTTCAGATTCCATTACATGAATCTCCCACTACTTTCTCAAGTCTTTTCAATCAATGAAACAGGTACTTAAAATTTTTTAAAACATTTTTACTTTTTCATAAAGCAACAGAAAAATTAGGCAAGAACGATTTGAAAACGCCACGGTTTCCAATTGAGAAATTTTTACATAAGATTGTGTACGAATTGTCAAAACACCCCAAAGAGGTCTATAAAACTGACAAATATTTAGAATGTGCTGATTTCAAGTAGTTCGCGCGTAATGTATGCGATAGGCAGTAAAACATTTATTCCTATATTCTTATAGGGTCTGTAGGAAATACAGTTTTACAAATGAGAAGTGTCCCAAACCTCCTGTAGAAGTCTTCTAGGGTTAATTCAAAGCAAATGAGAAGTTTCAGCAGAATTTATACATAAATGTAGTTTGAATTCAGTTGGGTTAAAGTAAATGTTGATTTTCCTTGAACCTAAATCAAACGAGACAAATTATATTTTAAACTCCCATTCCTTTTTCCTAAACTTCAGATATGGCATGGAAAATTGCCACCGAATTAGAGAAATTCCATCGTGAGTCTATGAAACAAGAACAACCACTAATCTTCTAAGAACGAAATGTTGCCAATTAGATAACTACTTGGCGAACTATCGCCACACTGGCAATAAAAGTTTTGTTTATGATAATATTGCCAATTTGGCAATATCACGTCATTTGACAGTACAACATTCGTCTCCGAGAAGATTTCCCAATGGGCAAAAATCACGCCATTTAGCTATAAAAGATTTATTTCCAGAAACATTGACAATTGAGCAATACCATGTTATTTGGATATAAAAATTTTGTTGCTCTTTTAATTTGGCATTATTATGAAATCCCACTAATTTTTCATTAAAACCCATGGGAAAACAGGGGCTTCAATTCAACATATGATTTCGCCTCTATTTGAAGCTTTTTATTTTAAAAATATTAATGTGTTTTAGCCTACTTTATATATTTAAAATAATTGTTGAATTCGATGAGATATTTTTTTCAAGCATTGTTTATATTATCCTGGTTCCCTTCTACTTCTATTCAAGTCTATTAGTACTCAGAATCCCCTAATCCCTTGTGTAAAATTTCTCTTTTTTCTAAATAATTTTATAGACAGTATGTTCTTTTCTTTTTACCATTTTGAATTGCTATCACTTTGTAAAAATTGTACAATACACAATACTATCGCTTAATAATATATTTTTTTAAAAAAATTATTCACTTATTGACATTTACCATTAAAGCGTTTTCAGTATGGGTTTTCTCAATGCCCTAAAAGTTTCCGTAATTGGAAATCGCGAAATTAATATCAAAAGAGAAAGAAATTTAAAACAATTATTTATGTGCCAGTAGAAAAAATGATTTGCAACATTGCTTATAAATTTATTGTACATTTCTACCAAATGTTCAAAATGTTTTTCCCTTTCTTGGAGGAAAAGCTGTACTCGTTTGCTCATATCTTCGGAAGCGCGACTTGTTTCTAGACGCAAGGGCATACTTCATGTATCCTTCAAAGAATGAAAATTTTCATTATTTATTGCTTTGGAAAAAATTTCTATAAACTTTTTTTCATGAAATATTCTCTAAAGAAAAAGTCAAGGGAGTTCAGATTAGACAAAAGAGTTTGAAAAACATTTCTTGAGATTATAGAATCACAAAAAGGTACTTATGTATTATATCACAACCTATTAGCGACATTATATGAAACGAAGCACCAGGTTGCCAATTCAGCGCGTACGACACGTAGGAAACCGGGGTTGCCAACTTGACGAGTTATTAATAGAGTAGGCGATTGTTGCGATAATACGAAAGTACTCCCTCTCCCAAAAATATGTCCATAGTTTCATTATTTACATGACATATTTCATCATCCCTTTGGTACCAAGAGCCTAGTTCATTCCCTTATAATCATGTAACATATTAATTATTCTGGATAAGGTTTCTGCATACGCAGTCATCACATTCAATTCGGAAAACGAAGATTCTACAGGTGATACCTCGTTACATACACTTATTATTCTGGTTTTTTAAAATATGCAATTAATATGAATTTATACCAAGCATATTCCTGATTAATAAGTTTTTTTGAACTAATTAACTACTCGTTTCTGCCAAATTTTTATAGAAATATAATCAAAGTTGCCATCAATTTAAAAAACAAAATGCGTGGAACGCCTCGCGACAGAAGTGAAACTTCTTTGGTAACGTTGGAACATTGATTATTTACCCTAATATTCCAAATTGACCGAGCACATGTCTCAATCGCCTAATTTGCGTGAAAGGTATTCGTGGCGAAATGAGTCTTTCTGATACCAAATCCAAAGTAGAAAGATGTCCTGGAATTTCTGGGTTTACAATTTCATTATATTTTCATAAACTTCGTATACTTTTCCTATTTAAAACTTGTCGGAAATTGTAGCATGTTTTAATGTGTCTTCTAAATTAATTCCCGGTAAAATATGTTGTAAAATATTTTTTTGTGCTCAGCAACAGACGTTCTCAAATCATCTCTAAACCAAAATCTATCATAAATTGAACGCCCGTATCAATTGAACGATTATCAGTGAATTGCTTTTGAAAATCTTTGTTAGCATTTCTTGGGGAATCATAGTCTTTGTAACATAAGATAGAAATTATTATTGATTTACATGAATCAGTCCCAACTCGCACTAGAGTTGTTGAGGGCTCTGTAGTTAATGCCACAGGATGGTTCACTAAGTTCGTATTAATCTGTGCAGTCATTAGAAGAGTCTCAATAGCATTCTCATCCCTTAAACTAAGAATTAAGAGAGTATTTTGCAGTGTTTTTTTTTCGTGCTCGATATTCTCTCATGTACTCTGATGGAGATTCCGCAATCGCACTTAATAAATTTGCAATATTTTTCTGGTCTTTTTTTCTTTTCTTGCTTTTTTCTTGTCACTTTTTCAACTGGACTTGCTGCTAGTTTTTCTTTTTTCTTTCTTTCGCGAAACACTTTTCCTCTTTGTGCATTTGATTTAGGCATTCTGACTAGAATTAATATAATAATTCAACGCAAATAAAAGTCAAAAAAGTAAATTAGCCGCCGAAAACATCGCCATGTAGCAAACAATCTAAGAAAATATTAAAAAAAAAGCACGCTTTTACTGTGAGATCTATTTTGTCTACACCGTAATGTCACTGCATCTCATATAACCTTTGATAGATGTTCCCGGGTCTGGGGGGAAATGACCCCAATAGGAAGGTGGGCAAGTTGACCAATCGAATGTGAGCAATCATCCAACATTTACATGGATATGACGCAAGTCACGTTGAGTCCCCGCTGCCCCTTTTCCTCCCAACTTGTTATGCTGTCATCATGGTGACGATTCGGGGGAATGGGAGGAGGCGGGGAGACTACTTCGTTCACTTTTTCCCCGTTACGCAAAACTGGGCAAATTTCTCATTCACTCTCGAGCGCTAAGAAGTTTCACTTCAAAATTGGAAAAGTGTATTTTAAAGGTATAATTTAAAATCGTACAGATTTATGATAAAAATGTTTTTAAAATGAATATACACTTATGGACAAAAAAACTAGTGCACCAAGAAGGAGTCGTCAAAATGGAACGAAATTTCACATACGTAATGATTACTTTGATATACGTAAATTAATAAAAAATCAAAGAAAAAGGATAATTTATTTCAGAGAGAAAGGCAAAGGAACGGAGGATTTAATACCTTGTTGAACCCCTTTAGCGTGAATGCATGATGTGATACGATCAGGCATTGAGGCATGCAAATTCTGTATGATGTCCTGAGACATTTCGTTCCATGCATGCTGTAATCTTGCCTCTAGTTCGTTTAAAATCGTGGGATGCCCGACTCGCCGTCCTAAATGATCCCAGATTTGCTCGATTGGAGACAAATCTGGGGATTGGGCGGGCCGATAAATGGTAGTAACAGTGTTAAAATAGTCTTTTGATGCCTTTGCCGTGTGAGGTCGAGCAAAGTCTTGTTGGAAAATGGCTCCGAGGAGCCATTGCATGAGTGGTAGCACGTGTGGTTGCAGCTTGTCATGGAAATAGCTCTGGGCTGTCATGGTGCCACGGATCAATACTAGGGGTTATCGTGTATTGTAGGAAATGACACTACATACCATCACCAGCTGTGGGAGCGGTGTGTCGCTGTAAAGCAAAGGCAGGACTCAGGCGTTCACCAAGGGGTCTCCACACACGAATTCAACTGTCATCACTGCTGAGATTGAATCTGGATTCGCGCGCGCGTCACTAAAGACGACCTGGTTCTCTATTCCGTTGCTGTCCAGTTTCCTCGTGCATGGCACTACTCCAAACGGAGGCGTCAATGGGTGGGCGTCAAGGGCAGCACACTTAATGGGCGCCGCGATCCCAAATGTCCTTCAGCCAGGCGCCTTCATATGGTTCGAGAAGAGACAGGGGCCCCTAGTGAAAGTGCTATCTGTGCCTGGATGGTGGCCGATGAAGCAGTTGGATGTACGCGTGCATTTCTTACGATGTGGCGGTCTTCTCGACGAATGGTCTGTCGAGGGTGTCCGGAACCTGGTCTTTGTGTAAATGGCATCACTTGGATCCACTGGTCCCAGCACCTCCTCACAACACAATCAGAGCGTCCTAATTGACGAGCTACTCGCCTAGCTGACCTCCCAGCTTCCCTCATGCCGATGATTCTCTCCCTCTCAAACTGCGACAGCTGCTCATATTGTCTTCAAAAACGGCGTAATGGCATGTCTACCTCAGCTCTTCCTTTGTGAACTATTCAGCACACTCATACAAGCTTTGGTTACATGTTTTATACTCCACGTAGAACGACGTAAAACGCCCTCTACCGGCTATAGGTAATGTGCAAGCACGCGGCATTTCTAATTATTTGCATATCTCCCCGACATGTATCTTCATGGCAAGTTTCGTTATGATCCCGCAATTATTTCTTAGTGCGCTAATTTTTTGTCCATGAATGTAATTGTGAAGAAACAAGTGTTTTTATGTTTAAAATCTGTGTATTAACTAATAAATCTTGCATTCAGTAGAGATAATTGCGAAAACAAGTATTACACAAAAACGAATGACAGAAATTCGGAACTCATTAAAATTTAAAGCAACAACGCAAACTTATATTTACTAAAAGATAAATATTTTGATAGAGTATATGAGAAAAAAAATTATATTATTTTAAGGCAATAAAACTTATGAAATTGATTTACAATATTTTTCAATTTCCATTATTTTTTGTAAAAGTTTTATTATAAGTTAACTGATAATTTTCATTATCAGTTTTTATTTAACTTCAGAATAAAACGATAATTTATTTGTTATATACAGTTTCCAGAAAAGTACTGTGAAGGCTGTTTATAAAAATAATTAACCCTCCACCCCCCAAAAAAAGTTAAAAAAATGACCAAGATTTATTTACACAAGAATAATTTTTAATAAATAGGGCTTGAATGATAAATATTCAAAATATACTAGTGTATTATTTTTTTATTTTAATTTTTAATCATATATTTTAACCTTGTTTAGTGCAATTTTTTTTGATACATTTGTTTTAGCTACACATTTGTTTACTTATTCTTTAATATCTTCATCGAACTATAATTCATTGAAAACTATCTCTTGAAAATTGGTTTATTTATGACACATATATCTTTCAAACTTGACGGAGATAAAACATTTCATTACAGAAATACGTTTGAATACTTAAATCAAATTTACAAATAACAGAAAATTAAACAGAATCGAAGAAATTTTACAAAAAGAAAATAAATCATTTGCATAATACGTATTGATATATGTTTATTAGAGCTTTGATGATAAATAAATATTGATATAAATTTTAATAAAGAGTGCAAAAAAGCATTACTTTACACATTAGTATTATGGTATAATTAATTAATAGGTACTCGATACCTATAATAAATGTTATATAGGTAGTAATCAATTTTACTAGATGCCAGGTATCTAAAATATTGTTTTCTAAGAATTAGAACATAAAATATATGTAGAATAATTTATATTGAGATAGCTAAGCTATTTCTCAGTTAACATTTTTTTACAAAACCTTTCAGATACACTTTCTAAATCATTTAAAAAAATACGCGTAATTGCTCGCAGTTGTCACTTTTTAAGCGGATGAAATAAATGAATAGTTTTATTGCATGCTTCGTAAGCAAAACAGTTCCCTAAAAAGCTAACGAATATTACCAAAATCTCAGAAAACATATATTTTAATAATTTAATGAATTTTCTTTAATTGTTATAGTTCCTTATTTGCTCTACAAATCTTTTTGCAAATTTCTGTAATACAGTTGTATATTTTTAACCCGTTTCATCCCAATTTATTTATTTTGTCCAAATTTGAGTAGAGGTATATTTTCTAATGTAAGTTAAACCTAAACAAACCAAATATAGCAAAATTTGAAAAATTTTACATAAGAAGTCTGACCCGTCCTCTCTAAATAGGACACTGGGATAAAGGGGATAAAATTTGCACTTAAGTGTTAGAGTGTTCTCTTCAATGAGGAAAAACTATTTCCGAGTACAAATTTTTACTTTATTCGAATAATACTTTCTTATTTAAAAAATATTTCACTTTTCAGTTAAATTTTACTCTATTTTTGGTGGAAAGATGCAAAGGAAGCCTGACAAAACCTTTTGTCACATTAGCTCCAGTATGTGTTTGGTATTCCTTTGCAGCTGTCTCTGAAAAAGATTCCGGTTTTTTTTCGCTTTAGTAAAAAAATTACCCCAACACTATCTTTACGGATGTCTTCTTTTACATAAGAAGGTAACGTCAAGGTGTCCTAGTTCTATCCCTCGTTCTTATCATAGGTTTTTTAGATATACTGTTGTTACAGCTTTTCGGAACTCCTTCAAGTTTAGAGCTTCATCTTTGTTGAGAGTTTTGTGAATTAGCCAGGTGTTTACAATAACCATATCGTGAACGTATAAAAAATGGCTATTAACACTTTTTTCCACGAATTTTAATAGAACAATCCAACCAACCAGTCGTGATGATCCATATCACCCATAGATTTGTTGTAAAAATTTATCAAATTGGCCATTTTCACGTTAATTTTATCTTTGTGTCCTCTTACTCGCCTTTTCACTTCAAAGACTGAATCTAAAGTGCTGGAATTTTTAGCAACAGTGTCAGTACTATTGTCATTTCTTTGCACGAGGAAAATCTCAGAATTCTTGTCAAATGCAAAATCAGACGTGGCTCTTCCTTTCTTCCACATAGACTTAGATTCTTTTACCGACACTCATGGTTTATCCAATTTTCTCGTAAAATTGGATAATTCCTGTAGCTCTAAAACCTTGTTCACCAAGACTTTTCAAAAGATCAATGCTAGTAAAAAAAGTTATCAAAATATAAAGTGTAACTTGAAGGGTTAACAAAATTCTTCGCTAGTTTCATCACAACCCAAGTAAAAGAGGAGTATCATTTCTTACATCAGGTTCATTACCACAATAGAGAGAAAAAGTGTAAAAATTTCCCTTGCTTCCACAGAGAGCTCAAAGTTTATATCTAAAACGTATTGGCTTGTCTCGGATAAATTGTGTTTCAGACTATTCCTGCTGTAAAACATGGTGATAATTTCATCAATGCTTATATTTGCAGAGAAGTGTCCAAATTTCATAAAATTATTATTGAATATAGCAAACAAAGGCTTTACTTTAAAGGATAGAAACTTGCAATGCTGGCTTACAGTTCCACTGTCCACAAAGTGTAAAAAAGATTTCAACTTTTGGAAACGGTTTCGTGACATGGCATTTTTCGCAAGGGTAACTGTCAAGGTCTTCAGCATCTCTGAACAATAAACACGTTCACAGGTATGTGAATGATAACCATTTAGAAGCAAAATTCCTATAAAACACGTATTTCGTCAGCAGTAGTCAAGGAATCGTGTTCGTTTTTTACATCTGCTATGTATCGCAATGTTTCTTTTACAATAAGATCGTAAACTTCATCGGAATAAAACTGCTCAAAAATCTCTATTGGAGTTTTATCTTTCAATGCAGTTTCCATCTGATCGAGCATGTCACACTTGCAGTTGATTCAGCCTGTTTCCCATTATGTATAATGCGGTGATTTATCCTTTATCCAAAGTGACTGATGTCTTTTAGCTTTTTTTCTGCTCTTCGTTGTCAAACAACTACAGCTTGTGGATATCTCAGGCTGGAAACTATCTCCAGTTCTAACCTACAAACACATAAGAACATCGTTTGCAATAATCTCACCAGTATTTACTTCATTCTCATCCCCTTCATCTTCAATTAGTTTACTGGCATCTATCTGGTGCAGTATCTATCTACACAGCAATTTCAACATCACTCTCATCTGAATATAAACTATTGAATAATTTTAATGCTCCTTCTAACTTAAGGAACATTTCCACTGACATAACTACTACTAGACACTAGAAAGGAAATTATTATTTTTTTAGTCTTCGTTATAAAGAGAGAAAGAGCGCGTCAATTGCATGCGGATCTTCTCACTGCCCTATTTAGAGGACAGTTAAAAAATAATTTGCTAGAACTTACCTAAGAGCAATATCGCTCTAATTAACCACCGAGATCATAACGAAACGAGTACTATCATTTAATAAATGCCCAGCCAAGTGTCCAAACTAAACTGAAAAATAGTTATGCAACCCTAAAGAGGTGACACAAACTGCGTCCACAAATACGATGAATAAGCCACATTTTCAGGGGAAGGAAGAGGGGGTGAAGCACAACTCTCGCTGGAAGAAGGTAATACATATCCCTAAATGTTCCAACAGGCAAAATATTCTCAGCATACAAATAATGATTTCCACAGGACATTTTTCAGCTGTCCTCTAAATAGGACAGTGGGATAAAATGGGTAAAAGAAAATGAACTTTCTATTTCTTTTCAATTCAAATTGGATTGCTTTTTAAATTTAATATTTCAATTTGCTTCCGAATTATTTCACAATGCTTATGTTTACTAGCTAAATCTATTAGTTATTCATTGTGTATTTGAACATTACTTTTATAATACATTACCCATACCTTGATACCTATATCTTATAATTAAATATTCCTTAATTCAAGTTATTAATTTAAAGAGAAAAACAAGACGTATTTGCAAATCTTGGTGTTTTTACTCTATGACATCGTTGACTTTGTAATACACTATTCTATCTGAGCTCTGACACCTTCAGCACTTATGCAGCCCTACACTTCTAGATTTCTACTTTATATTTTATTGCCAGATATAAGTTTTTCGGGGCAAGTTCTTTATTGCGTTCGTCATTCGAGGAAACAAGATTTTTTTTACTACTTGAAATATTTCTGTAAAAGTATGAGTATGTCATATTTTTACTGTATATATATATATATATATATATATATCTTAGCCTTCATCTCAATAAACTTATTCCACTATATTTGTACTCGGAAGCGTTTAGAGACTTCTTTTTTTTAGATAAAGCACATAATTTCTTCCTCAGATTGAAATTTCCCCTTTCAGAATTGGTGCTTTAACATAAAGAGTTCTTAGTTTCAAATCATTATTGACTTTATACGAAATGTGTTTCTCTTTTCTTATGAATGAGTTTTCGTAAAAGGTTCAGTTCACAATGAATTCAACTCCAAATAACGATTTTTCAGATTGTAGATTCTAGAGTAACTCTTCAAACTTATGCTACTATCTTCCTTCATTATCAGCTTCATTCAAAAAGCTTTTCCATTCATCATTTCCCTTCACTTTAACTTACTTGGTAGAATAGTATAATTATTAAAAAACAATACAACTTGAAAGATGATTTGTAAAGGACAAATTTCATCAATTACAGTGATAAGGTAAAAAAAAGTCAGTTATCAATGCATCTAACGGTAGAATTTCGATTAGAAATTGGCTATAATATTAGTAATTTATGCAATTTTGATTTTACTTAAACCCCTACATTTTACTGTCCTAAGAAAATAGTTATCGGAATATAATTCTTTTCATACTTTTCACACTGTATTTAAAATTATTATATGTTGCAATGTATTCAGATTGTTATTGTAATTCAAATTTGATGCCTATAGATAATTTCGGAAATCACTGTAAATATGTATAAAGTTTTTATGCGTTCGTTAGAAACACATGCTGCACTTTCCGTTTAAAGAATTATTTTCAATTGAAAAATGATGTAAAATACAGCATACTATCATTTTGTACTGTATTGTTTTATCGTTAGTATTTTATTCATGTGTTAAAACGTGAATTGGAATCTAAACTTGTTCTTTAAACTTATCTCTACATCAACTTATCGATATTTAAAATATATGAGACCCAAGACTTTAACTTTAAAAGTCTTGGGCCTTACATAAGATTGGGCTCCATTCTGTTAGTATTCTGTAAAGGTTATAGACACCTCTCTGTTACAAAACCTCTGTTAAGTTCATTGTTTTAAATTTTGAAGGAACTGTAGCGGGAACAATCATGGACTTGTATTAAAGAAGCATAACAATGGAAGATTCCTCAGTATTATTGAATCGTTTCATTGTTTGTCATTTGTCTTGTTGTTTTTTAGTTGCAAGGTTGAAATAATTTTGCTACCTTGTTTATTTTCGTTTTGTTAAAGACTTTTCCTTATATATTCGAATGAATTCAATCTTGTGTGACAAAAGTAAGTGTTAAATAAATTCCACTTTAAATATTTCATGTTAAATCACTTACTATCATGTTTTCTAACTTTGACTGTAGTTGCACTTAAACTCTTAATTCGATAAGACAAAGTAAACTAACATTACAAACCTTTGTTTGGATGTAGTTTTGTAAACTCAGAAAAAAATTAGTTTCAAGATCATATTTTATAAAATAATAACATTTATTCATATCGCTATGGCTGTACAATATTTCTCGCAATAAAGTCACATAAATGTCATTTTACTCTCAAGTATCTTTCTTGTCAATGGGTAGCGTGAAAAAATCAATATATTTCTTTTCTTCAACTATTAATTCACAAAATAAGAAGAAATAAAATTAACTTGGAAAATAAACCCCCAAAATTATTCTTCTAATATTATAATTCTTATCTTTCGCAATAAAGCGGATATATTTAATAATTTGTTATTACTAAAACCCTTAAAGAACACAAATTTTTTATCAACTTTTGTTTTTTAAAAATAAATGAATATTAATGCAATGTATGGTGTATATAAAAACATGCAAGTAAAGGTTTTCGTTTCAATATGTATTTTTCTAGATAAGTCTCTTCATGCATTATTTGTATTGTTATTAATGAAAGCAAAATAAAATTGACACTTTATGTACTGAATGTTTATAGATCCCATAACTAATAATTTTAAATTTTTTTCAATGTGCATTCATACTTATTTCTTTAAATGTATTTGAAAATATTTATTTAACGTTAAAATACCTTTTGTATTTCTTTTTTTTTTTGCAATAGTTTTCTGTTTGATATTTATTTAAGCATAACACATATTATTTCCAAAACATTATAAATTATACTTAAGCGCCAAGAAAAACATTCTGCCATCTACTTTGCATTTAATAACTTTTACAGAACATATTTCTTACGTAAATATTTCATATTTAAATTGTAAATGTGCTGTTATTAAACTGCATGTGTCCACTTATTTATTATACCATCAACTTTTCTTTATATAAATATATATATATATATATATATATATATATATATATATATATATATATATATATATATATATATATATATTTCATAATAAAATGTTAATTTCAGATTTAAAATTTGGATGTTTAATTAAATTGTATCTGAAAATTACATTACGAATTTCAAAACGTTAAGAGATTGTTGATGAGATGAACATTGTTTGAGGTTAATTTATTTGTAATAAGCTCTTTCTTATACGCAAATTGATGATTAGCGTTAAGCATTCCAGAAGTTACAAATCTTACACGAAATGCAGTGATTAGGGAAATAAGTATTTTGAGAAATTAGATAATAATAAATTCATAAATTCACAATAAATGACCCTTTTTGTAATTAAAAATACCAGCATCGCCTCAATAGTAGCCGGCAAGAGCATAGTTCTGTATTTTGGACAGAAAATTGGAAAAAAATATGTTACATACTAAGGAAACATTTATAAAGTTCGATTTTGCTTTTAATCTGTATTCGTCCTATTCAGAGATAAATGTTTTGGAGGGCATTGTGTCTCTTAAATCGAAAGAGGTCTTTCTTCAATGACCTTTATATTTTTCCTTTGAGAAAGCTACACTGTTCACAAACAATCTTCTGCAGTGTCGCACTAATTTTCTGCTTTAGACTGACGATTACGACAGATTTCCCTATATAAATCTCCTATTCCTTTCTCTAAAAAATTTAACTTTTTCTTAATAGTTTTAGAAGTATATTTTTATCTTTTCATAAAGCAACAAAGTTGGAAAAATCAGGTTAGAACAATTTTAAAACGTCACGGTTTCTAACTGAGAAATTATAACACGAGATTGTGTATGGATTGTTAACACATCCTAAATGGATCAATAAAAAATCGGCAAATATTTAGAATGCGCCGATTTACCGTAGTGCATGTTGAATCTATGCGATGGGTTCTAAAGTATTTAATAATTTACTCTTTTGGATTTACAGGAAATAAATATTCCTACATGATAATTTTAGAAACACCCTGTGCGGGTCTTCCAGGGTTAATTCCATGCCAAAAAATTTTCTATAAAAAAATATGCTCAAATCTAGTTTGAATTCATTTAGGTTAAAGTAAATGGCCTTTCTGCTTGAACTTTTATCAAACGAAAGCGAAACTATATTCCAAACTTTCATTCCTTTTTTTAAAACTTCCGATATGACATGAAAAATTGCCCCGGGATATGAGAAACTCCATCACGAGTGCGTGAAACAAGAACTGTCTTAAAAGGAGATATTGTGAATTAGATAACTACTTGATAAAATATTGGTAATAAATGTTTTCTTTCTGAGAACTTTGCCTATTTGGCCACATCGCACTATTTAACGATAACAGTTTAGTTTCCGAAATCATTGCCAATTTAACAATATCACACCCTTTAGGTATAAAAGCTGTATTTCTGAAAACATTGACAATCAGTCAATATCATAGCATTTGGAAATACAAATTTTGTTCCTGAAAATACTATTAATTTGATCTCATTATGCCAATCTACTTATTTTCATTGAAACTAATATTAAAGCAGAACATTCTAGCTTTGTTTGAATCTTTTTACTTTCAAAAACACGATGTGTTTTAGCCTGTTTTGTTTATTTAAAATAGTTGTTGAATTCCATATGATATTTCGGTATTTACATATTATCGCGTAACAATCACCAAGTTTCAAGATAACTCGCCAAGTTGGCGACTCTTATTTCGCATGTTTCGTATGCGCGGAATTGGCAGTCATGTGTTTCGTTTCATATAATGGCGCAAACAGGTGGCGATAGTATACATGAGTACTGATGTTTTTTCGAGCATTATTTATATTATCCTGGTTCGCTTCTACTTCAAAAGTCAAATCTGTTAGTAATTAGAATATTCTAATCCCTTTTGTAAAATGCCGTTTTTTTTCCAAAATATTTTCACTCATTCATTGAAGTTTATATAACCAGCATGTTCCTTTAACTATTGTCTTTTGGAATTGCTAGTATTTTTTGAAACTTGTACAATACACACTGTGCTATCTTTTAATAAAATTTAAAAAAAAACATTAACTTATTGACATTTACCATCAATGCATTTTCAGTGTGGTTTTAATCAATGTCCTAAAAGTTAACGTTGTTCGCGAATTTAATATCAAAATAAAAAAAAAATTAAAACAGTTATTTCTATACCAGTAGTAAAAATCTTTTACAACATTGATTATAAAATCATTGTACATTTCTAATAAATGTTCCAAATGATTTCCCCTTTCTTGGAGGCAAAGCTGAACTTGTTTGCTCATATCTTCGGGAAACCGACGCGTTTTTAAACGTACGGAGATACTTCAAGTATCCTTTAAATAATGTCAAATTTCATTATTTATTGTTTTGGAAATATTTCCATAAGCGTTTAAGTTAAAATATTCTCTTCAAGAAAAATTCCTCTTCATATTAATGGAATGAGTAAAAATATTTCTTAAGATACAGCAATTACAAAAAAAAAATTCTAAATTATATTAATGGATTCATTATATTTTCAAGACCTATTTCACCAACCTTTTGGTACCAAGACCCTGGTTCCCCCACTTATAACTTTGTAAGAATATAATTGTGCTGGATAAAATTTCTGTAAACAGAGCCATCACATTTAATTCGGAAAACGGAAGCTTCTTTGGTGATATCCCGTTGCCCACTCACTAAATTCACCTATTATTTTTTAATATGCAGTGCACGTATGAATTTTTACCAAGCATATTTCTGATAAATATTCTTTTTGTATTAGTATAGGAACGATATTATTTTCTGACACACTAAACTTACAATACAAAATCACAATTCAAAAATATTTTTCAATTCCCATTAATATTTCTAAAAGTTTTCTTACAAATTAACTGCTGTTCATTGATTCTAATTCTGATATCTCTTGTATTTCAAAATAATATTTTTTAAATTTTGCAACACTCTACACCCCCTATATATATATATATATATATATATATATATATATATAGTAGCGCAAAGGAATTGTTAAAGGGGGGTCCGGGTTTTGAAAGTTCATCATTCTTGTATCATGTTCCTTTTGATTTTGTCGATTTTCGGGAACAAAACCAAACTAATTATTGAATAAATAATTAGCATTAATTAATAAAATTAATCATTAATAACAAATACTTAAATAAATGTTACGTACTATATACTTAGAGTTATAATCAATCGGAAAAAAAGCATGTGCTTTGGGAGGGGGTCCGGACCCCCAGGACCCCCCTTGTGTGCGCCATTGTATATATGTGTGTGTGTGTATTATATATATGTGTATGTTTAAGTTTAGATATACGTTTTCTATACTATTTCAGAAACAATTGCATGTAGTTATCAAATTTTACTGTTTGGCGCAGTTTCGCCAAAATTTAATCTTGCGCCATAAACCCAACACTCACTCGCTATCCCTTTTTAAATAGAATGAAAATATAAATATTTTAATTGCAGGCTTCGAATGCAAAACTATTTCCTATGCCAAACGAATATTACTATAATCTTGGAAAATATTTATGGTGATAATTTGCTGAATTTTCTTTAGTTTTCATTATTCTTTATTTGCTCTACTAACATTTTTGCAAAATCCAGTAATACATCTGCTTATTATTTAGGAAAATAGACTTAATTCCTTTCGATTCGAAAAGGTTTCTTTTAAAAATGAGATTTAAATCTGTTCGCAATTATTCCACAATGCTTATGTTTAATAGCTAGATTTATAAAGTTAATGATTGAGTACATAGTGTTACGTAGATCCGAGAGTTCGAGGATTTTATGCAAAAATAATCACAAAAAAATAATCAGTTCTTTAAGAGCGATGCTAATTTATTAGCGAAAATCCAATCCTTTAAATACAGGATTCAGCAGCAATATTCACAGGGTAAATATCCGAATGTCTTCACACCTTCGACAGCAATCAAACACAAGAACAGTGTTTAAAAATACACGTACGTAAAGATTATTCACAAGCACAGCCGAGCTAGTCAAACAATCCTCACTACTCGCTGGCTTAATCAAGACTCTTCCGTATCGGTGAGCATCGTTTTTATAAGCGCGATAGAAACTTCCAGAAATATAACCGCTCGTGTCATTGAACGTGACACTAGTGGAGAGATCTACTACTTTCTAGAAGATTCCAGAGGGCTCCGAACTCGCCAAAATGGTCGCCAATGACGCCAAAATGGTTGCCAAAGTCGCCAAATTGGCCACCAACTTAGTCTCCAAAAATGATGCCAACTTGGCTCTAACGCCAAGATTTCGCCAAATTCTCATTGAATCGCCATTATAACGTAAGGGGTGGCATTGCTTGTGAATAGTACAATTTTAACATGAAATCAAATGCAGTAAATGCATTATATAATGAATGCATTAAACACTCAAATACAAATTATTTACACTGTTTACACAAAATTCGTAACACTTCCCCCTCCTCAAAGACTGCACGTCCCGGGCAGTACAATCCTTGAGTAAAAGGCATCTATTTACAAGCAAACTACTCACATAATTATCACATATAAAGTAACAAATGTATTCCACAGGATATACAATACAAATAAATTAAAATCACATGAACAGATGTAAACATAAATGTCAATATTAAAATAAAACTAAGGAATTAGAAAAGAAAGAAATAATTTACATTATTTACAAAGTAATTAATGACCATGGTCTGAATTTAAGTATCTTATTAATCTTGGCCAAGATAAGGGGCTAGCCTATTGTAATGTATTACCTTCGGTTTTGAGTGTGAGGATTTCTGTATCCGCACCACAACGTCATTCAATCTTTTTAGGACTGTGTAAGGACCTTCCCAGTTTGTTTGCAGCTTTGGAGAGTGTCCTTTTCGACGTTTCGTATTCCATAACCACACTTTGTCGCCTTCGTGAAAGTCGTGCCCGGTTGCTCCTGAGTCGTATCAGGTCTTCATCTTCTCGGAAGCCATGCCGATTCTTTCCCTAGCCAGATGATGCATTTCCTCCATCCGTGCCTGGAGTTTCTCGATATACTCCTCAGGCGCCAAAGGTGCATCTGGTGGCCGGCTGAACAGAAGATCTGTAGGCAGACGAAGATCACGTCCAAAAAGCACCTGAGATGGGGAATAACTGGTTGTCTCATGAACGCCACTCCTGTAGGAAAGCAGGAAAAATGACAATTTCGTGTCCCAGTCCTGTTGATTACTGGATACCAGGAGAGAGAGGCTGTTCAGGATGGTTCGAATGAACCTCTCTACCATGCCGTCAGACTGAGGATGCAAAGCTGTTGTTCTGGTTTTGTCGATGGTGAGTATTTCCCACAGTCTCTCTTGCAAACTGCAGAATCGAAGTTTCTCCCTTGATCGGAGTGCAGTTGTAGAGGGACTCCGAATCGTGAGATCCAGTGTTGAACTAAAACATCTGCAACAATAGAGGCCTCTTGGTCGGGAATAGGATAGGTTTCAGGCCACTTAGTGAAGTAATCCATGACAACCAGGATGATGTTGTTGCCATCTGATGATCTCGGAAGTGGACCTAGGATGTCAAAAGCTATTCGTTCGAAAGGCGCTCCCACATTATACAGCTGCAGTCTTCCTCTAGTGCGTTTCCTGGGACCTTTGCGTGCAACACAGTTGCGACAACACTTTTCGAGGTCACTCCGCACATTGTTCCAGTAGAAGCGCTCACGAACTTTTTGTAAGGTCTTCATAACACCAAAATGACCTCCAGTTGGACTACCATGCAGTTCCTTAAGAACTGTTGAAATTCTTGTCTTTGGGAGTATTAATTGCCACCTGAATGTTTTTCCGTCCTCCGACTCCTATTTTCGATATAAAACACCATTTCTCAGATGGAGAGAGTCCCAAAGAGCCCAGTAACGATTCGTTGTAGAATGGAAAGGGGCGATGTCTTGCCAGCTGGGCTTTTCGTCAGACGACTCTTTGAATTCTATGATTGGTTTTATTTCAGGATCAGCCAGTTGATCTTTTCGGACGCTCTCATCACTCCACGGGTCCAATGCCGATGTTGATGGCATTGTAACTTGGCGGACTATTGGACCTATGGCGCCAAATTTCTTTTTGATTCTCGAGCAGTATTTGCAGCTCTCAGGACACGGTCTTCTCGAAAGGGCGTCTGCATTTCTATGTGCTGATCCTTTTCTGTGGCGAATTTCTACGTCATACTATTGTAGTCTCTGTATCCACCTAGCTATTTGGCCTTCTGAATTTTTAAAATTCAGCAGCAAGGTCAATGAGATATGATCTGTTCGCAGTAGGAACTTTCGACCGTAGAGGTAAGGATGAAAGTGCTCTACAGCTTTTACGATAACTAGCAGTTCCTTCCTGGTCACACAATAATTTCTTTCTGGTTTGGACAGACACTTGCTAAAATAGGCGCTGACACGCTCCTGACCATCTATCTCTTGAGAAAATACAGTCCCAATACTCTCATGACTTGCACCGGTATCCAGAATAAATTGTTTCCCAATTTCAGGATATGCCAGGATTGGAGCAGATGTTAGTGCATCCTTAAGCTTGTTAAAGGCGTTGTTAAAATCAACCGTCCAAATGAATTTCTGTTTTGCCTCGGTCAGCTTATGGAGTGGTCTGGCAATCGTTGAGAAATTTTTCACGAATTTCCGGTAATACGTGCATAAGCCTAAGAAACTCCGGAGCTGGTGAACATTCGTCGGACAGTTCCAGTCTTTCACAGCCGATATCTTATCCGGTTCTGTTTGTACACCTTCTGCCGAAATAATGTGTCCGAGATAGGTCACTTCACGCCGGAATAGGTGGCATTTGGATGGATTTAATTTCAGGTTAGCTTCTTTCAGCTTTTGTAGCACATGTCTGATATTTTTCAGATGTTCTTCGAAGGAGCGCACCACGATGATAATGTCATCGAGATAAACTAGGCAGGTCTCGTACGAAAGTCCTCCGAGGACTGTTTCCATAAGGCGCTCGAAAGTTGCAGGTGCATTGCACAAGCCGAAAGGCATAACCTTAAATTGCCACAGTCCTTGCCCTGCGGTGAAGGCAGTTTTCTCTTTATCGTCAGGGTGGAGTTCTACCTGCCAATAGCCGCTTTTGAGATCTAGGGTAGAAAACCAGGTATTGCCGGCAAGTGTGTCCAGCGTGTCATCTATCCTTGGCAGAGGATAGCTGTCCTTCTTGGTGACGTCATTCAACCAACGATAGTCCACACAGAATCTGGTTGAACCATCTTTCTTCCTGACCAAGACGATGGGAGATGCCCAAGGACGTGATGATGGCTCAATATCATCATTATTTTTCATGTCATTAATGAGTCTTTGGACTTCCTCCTGTTTAGCGAATGGTAGTCGTCGGGGGTGCTGCTTAATAGGAGGATGCTCTCCCGTATCGATTCGGTGTTTCGTTAGTCTTGTTCTTCCAAAGTCCTCAGATGTTCTTGAAAAGAGGCTCTGAAATTCTGTAATCAACCCTCCTGCAGCACATCTTTGTTTCTCGTCCAAGTCCGTGTTTTGTAGTAAATCCTTGACTAGATTCTCTGAAGAAAGGTCTTGGGTATTGCACTTCCGGTCTACACAAGTAACAGGAACACAAGCTGCTATTACCTCTCCTTCCTGGATAGTTCTCGTCCTATCACTGATGTTAGCAATTCTCACTGGGATGACTGAATTCAAGAGGTCTACTACCGACGAGGCTATCAGTACTCCTGCCTTTAAACTACCTGGGTCAGGATAATCAATCACGTCGAATCGGAATTTCCTATTTTCCGCTACTAAACCGGGTATTATGCATTCAGTTCTTGGTGATAATGAGACGTTGGTTTTTGCAATAATTTTCTGGTCGGATTCAAGTTGACTTTGTAAGCCAAAAAGAGTGATGTCTTCAAATTTTGAATGCATATATTGCTATTTTCAAAGTCCAATTTAAAGTTATTGTTCTTCAGAAAATCCAGTCAAAGAATACAGGGATCGGTGATATCTGCTATATATGCCGTATGGTGAGATAGTCTATGTTTCCAAACTTTAGAGTGGCGTTAGCTTTCCCATGAACACGAATCTTGTCACCCGTCACTTTTTGCAAGGAAATGCAGGGTGGCGTCCAGATAATACTAACTTGTGAATTTTGAGCCAAATCTTTTCTAATTATAGACACGTTGGCTCTAGTATCAACAACCATACGGCACGAGATGTTATTAATTTGTCCTATTACGTAAAGTCCCTTGTCGCCACCATTTATTGCCGTAATCTGAAGAATTTGGTAATGGGGCTTTTCATTATCTGGCAACCTCCGCCCCGCGAGATGGCCATATATTAGTTTTCCTGCTTGGAAGAAGAGACGGTGTTCTACTCCTTCCTTGATCGGGGACAGTTTCTTCTCAGGTGTCCAGTTACACCGCATCTCCAGAACTTCCTTTTTGGTTTTCATTTCCTATTCCAATTTCTCCATCTCCTTTAGCAATCGAGATTCACACGGCTCATCTGCAGTCACCCTAGTTCCTCGGATAGATTGGCGGTCTCGGCGACTATCTTGAGTGGCGGCCTCCAATTTCAGGGCATGTAACAGGCCAGATTTAAGATCTTGCACATCTGCCATTCTCACAGCCTTCTATATTTCCCATCCTTCAGGCCGTCCACGAAATACTGTAAGGAGATTGTTTCTCGCACAGTTGCTGGGTGGTAGGAGAAAGCCAAGTTGGCGAGCCTTTCTACTTCGGAGGCATACTCCTGCAAGCTTTCTCCGGTTTTCTGTAGTCTTGTTTTCATCTTCAGACGTGCGTAGTCCTTGGAGTATTTTTGGCTGAACCGAAGATCCAGAGCATTATACAGGGAGTTCAAATTCAGTCGCTCTGTGTCGGGAAGAGTCTGCAGTATTTCGGCGGCTTCTCCTCTAAGAGATGCTGCTAGCTGACAAGCTTTGACTCCTTCAGTCCATCCATTGGCTTCCGAAATTATTGAAAATTGTGTTTTGTATACTTCCCAGTTCATTTTTCCATCATAGGTCGACAGTTTCACTGACACTGTTGAGGCAGTCACAGGCACCGGAGAGGTTGACACAGGTACTGGAGAGGAAGGCAAAAAGTTGCTTTCGTTCTTATTCGCACAAACTACAACCTTCTTTTCGAGATCTTCTACTCGCTGTGATATAAGGCTAAAATTTTCAGCCACTCCTTCAATTCTTTCCTCAACTTGCTCTTTAATTCTTTCTTCAACTACTGCAATCTTTTCTTCAACTACAGCAATCTTTTCTTCAACTTTCAATGTTATTTTCTCTTCCACACTGTTGATTTTTTCTTCAACAGTGTCGATTTTCTTTTCTAAAGAATTCTTCAAATCTTGTTGACCTTTCTTGGTCTCTTCTTGGCCTTTCTCCATTCTCTCCTTTAACTCATTCCTAGTTTCTTCTTGGCTTTTCTGCATATCTTCCAGACTTTTCTGCATTTCTTGTTGGCCTTTCTCCATTCTCTCCTTAGTCTCTTCTTGGCCACTTTTCAAGGCATTGATACCTTCCAACAGAGCCTTCAGTTGCTCATCCATCGCTCTTGTTATTGGCATAAAACCCCACTTCTGACATCAAACTGTTACGTAGATCCGAGCGTTCGAGGATTTTATGCAAAAACAATCACAAAAAAAGAATTAGTTCTTTAAGAGCGATGCTAAATTATTAGCGAAAATCCAATCCTTTAAATACAGGATTCAGCAGCAATATTCACAGGGTAAATATCCGAATGTCTTCACACCTTCGACAGCAATCAAACACAAGAACAGTGTTTAAAAATACACGTACGTAAAAATTATTCACAAGCACAGCCGAGCTAGTCAAAACAATCCTCACTACTCGCTGGCTTAATCAAGAATCTTCCGCATCGCGAGCATCGTTTTTATAGGCGCGATAGAAACTTCCAGAAATATAACCACTCGTGTCATTGAACGTGACACTAGTGGAGAGATCTACTACTTTCTAGAAGATTCCAGAGGGTTCCGAACTCGCCAAAATGGTCGCCTATGACACCAAAATGGTCGCGAAATTAGCCGCTAACTTAGTCTCCAAAAATGATGCCAACTTGGCTCTACCACCAAGATTTCGCCTAGTTCTCATTGAATCGCCATTATAACGTAAGGGGTGGCATTGCTTGTGAATAGTACAATTTTAACATGAAATCAATATAACATAGAGTAATATAAATGCATTAAACACTCAAATACAAATTATTTACATTATTTACACAAAATTCGTAACAATATTTTAATATTTTTTATAGTACAGTATATAATGTAACTCATTCCTTATTATTAGATATTTTATAATTCAAATTTTTTATTCAAGTATAATTCAAATTTTTTAACTAACGAGTAGAAATGATCTCGTGGAACTCGAGATAGTAAACAATAGAATATTCTCTATCTAGTAGGAAATATATATATATATATATATATATATATATATATATATATATATATATATATATATATATATATATAACAAGTTTTAATATCAATTTATTATAATATAATAAATGTTTAAAAAGTGTTGCATAATAAAGTTATTATACATACATAAAACTTTCAGTTTTAATGAGTAGGACGAGCTACGAGCTTGTGACTACATAAACTTGATAAAGTACGTAAATCCGTTTTGAATACATATTTATTTTTCTCGACACTTTTCGTTGCCTCATGGTTCCATGTAACACAGTTTGAGAACCACTGCTTTAAGGTATTTCCTTTAAGATAAAACAAATATTTTTTCCTTTTGCTGAAATTTCTCGGTTCAGAATCTTGCTTTAATATATTTAGTGTTCTTAGTTTCGTATTTTTGGTTATTTTAAGCGAATTGTTTTCCTCTTTTCCGTATGAATGAGTTTTTGTAAAAGGTTCAATTAACATTGAATTAAATTCCATACAATGATTCTTCAGAGTGTAGAGATTCTATAGCTTCTCAAACCTTTTTTACTATTTTTCTTCAATATAAGTTTCGTTCAAGAAGCTTTTCCATTACATTTTTGTTCTGTTTCCCGATTTTACTTCAATTTAACTTACGTGGTACAATCGAATAATTATTTAAGAACAGCCTAACCCCAAAGATGATTTGTAAAGTGGTAATTGCATCAGATATAGTGTCTAGATACAAATCTTTGATTATCTACGCATTTAACATTAGAATTTTTGTTGGAAATTGGCTGTAATTTAGGCAATTTCATATTCTAATTATATCTTTAGTTTTCTGCATTAAGAAGCTACTAATCTGAATAAAATTCAGTTTAAAATTTTCACCCTGCATTTAAAATTATTATGTGTTGCAATGTATTCAGCTTACGTTGTTATTGTAATGAAAACTTGATGTCTGAATAATTTAGACAATTATTGTAAATATATATATATATATATATATATTTATGCATTCATTTGAAACATACTGCACTTTTTGTCAAAGGAATTATTTTCCTTTGAAAAAGAAAGTAAAATAAAGCACATTTTTCTTTTGTACTTCATTGTTTTATTGTTAGTGTTTTACTGATAAGCTAAAATGAGAAATAGGATCTAAACTTTTATTATAAACTTAATTCTATATTTTAGAATATATCTTATATTTTAAATATGTGAGGCCCAAGATCTTAGGATTAATGTCTTGGGCATTCTGACCGTATTCTATGGAGGTTATTGAACTACCTCTGTTATAAAATCTCTGTTAAGTTCATTGCTTGAAATTTTGAATGAACTGTTGTGGGAACAATCACATGTGCTTCTATTAAATAAGCATAACAATGAAAAAAATCTCAGTATTATTAAACCGTTTCTTTGTTTGTCATTTGTGTTGTTCTTCATCTGCAAAATTGATATAATTTTACTTCTATGTTCATTTTAAAATTTTTTGAATGACTTTTCCTTTCTCAAGTAAATTCCATCTTGGGTAACTAAAGTAAGTGTTAAATAAATTCCTCTTTAAATATTTCATGTTAAATTAGCTCGCTAATTACCGCAGTTTTTAATTTTAAATTTAGTTGTAGTCACATCTCTTTCTTCGATAAGACAAAGTAAACTAACATTATAAGCATTTATTTGGATATATTTATATAATTTAAAATTATTTTAGGGATCTTTCCTCTGGTTTATAACATAATATATTCGTAGAAATATTCCTCGCTATCAAGTCATGTAAATGCTATTTCATTTTAATGAATTTTTATTCATCAATATGAAGTAGTAAATTACAAAATAAGCAGAAATGGAAGTATTTTGAAAATAACTTAAAATAACATCCCTTTTAATAATGTGATTATCTTCATTAATATTAAGTTGGGTGTATTGAATAATTTATTTTAACTATAAAATCCTTAACACACCTAATATTGCATCAAATTCCTTTTCTTTCTTTTTTAAATAAAGGAATATTAATTTAACGTATGATATATACTTATAAAAATAAGTATTAATGTCAAAGCTTTAGTCGTTTAAGAAATAGTTCTAGGAAAGTTTTTCATGCGTTATTTGTAGTACTTTTAAGGAAAACAAAGTAAAATTAACACGTTATATGCTTACTTTTTTTGGATCCTTTAACTAAAAATTTTGAATAATTTTTAATGTGTATTCACATTTAAAAAAATCGCTTTCTAAAAAAAGTTACTGACTGACTTGTGTTCCAAAAGTAAAAAGTAAGAAAAAGATTCTGATACAGGCATAAAATAACTGCTCCAATAAGCTTTATTTATCAATGAGTTTTATATTATTCAAGAATATTATATTTATTTTTAATATATTAATTCAGATTGATAGATCGAAGTTTAAAAGGAATGAAGTAAGAAATGTTTTTGGCGTCTAAATTTAATTTATATGTCTTTAAACTTACCAGCAGGTACAAACTTTACAAGAAATGGAGTGAGCGGTGAAATATGTATGTTATGAAATTAGATAAATTACTAAAAAACAAATGTTTTGAAATGAAAAAAATCGAAGTTAAAGCTTGCGTAAAGAACTTAACTGAACAATTTAGACAAAAAATTGTAAAAGTGTGTTACATTCTATGGAAACATTCATAAAGTTCAAATTCATTTAAATTCTGCAGTTATCTCATTCAGAATTCCCAATACATCCCAAATTGCTCTATAAATTTGTAATACTCTGACTTTACTTTGTACACGTAGTATTTTTGACTTTCTAGATAGATACTAGATTATCTAATCATTTATTCTTGTATAGAGATTGGAAGGAAATAAATATTCCAAAATTACAAAGCGTAGAAATACCCTGTGTGAGTTTTCCAGTTTTAATTCAAAGCAAAGAAATTTTCTGTAAAAACTATACATAAACCTATGTTTTGAATTCAGTTAAGTTAAAGTAAATGTCTTTTCTGCTTGAACTTTTATCAAACAGGACTGAAACTATATTTCAAACTCCCATTCCTTTTTTTTTAAGCTTCGGATATGACATGGAAAATTGCACCGAATTTGAGAAACTCCATCACAAAATTTCTGAAAAGTACCATGAAGGCTCTTTTAGCTCTAACTGAGAAGTCTATTCAAATTTATTTCCTTTTAAGATGGCATTTTTGGCTATTAATTTCAATTAGTTTTTTTCTTGTTGCTCTAACTATCAAACGTAAAATGTGTTGAATTGTCTGTTATTCCTATTATATATGTTCGGGTGATCTTTCAACAGGTATTTCTCAATCAAAAATGCGAAGGAGATCATATCAACGGGGATAATAATGTGCTTTCCAGTTCATGCAATCAATGAGATTATTGGATCAAATGCAGCTATAAAGTAAGTTTGGTATTTTTGAGTTAAAATCCGATTCTTTTTTTAAGTACACAGTATCGAGTTAAACCACGAGAGAAGAAATTAAGATTTAATACTATTAGCTTGATAAAACACTGAAAGTTCCTTGATTTAATATTAGTAGTGATTAGAAGCCCCATTTTTTAATTTTCTTCTACTTTCAAACACAAAACTTAAAAAAAAGTACTAGAGGTAAAAGAGAACTTCGTTACATTTAAAGAGGACATAAAATTTAGGTAATTAAGACTAATTTTCACTTTGTTTACAAGTAACGTGAAAAATACCAAATTTTAAACACTAGTACAGGAGAGAAAACTCGATTTATTTTTCATTAGACATTCTATACTTATGTTAGTTTATTAATTATTTTTTAAGCAAAAATGTATACCAGTTATGTTATCAAAAAAATATTTTGAAATAAAGAAATTTTAGAAGGAATAGATTCTCTCCAGGCCAGCCATCTACCACCCCATTGGATCCTTTTTCTGAAACCCCGCCCACCATCAAATACCAAGTCACAACACCAAGCCAACCTCAATACAAGATAGAGGACGGAGGAATCAATCGATTCCAGTTCCTTGTGCAATACAGCAGTCAGGAATAGATTCCTTTAAATAATCTTGGCTGTGCTTTTATTTCACGCTTCTTCAAGAAAACCAGATCAGGAATTCCTTAAATCATTTGAATGTCGACTTAAGCTAAGGGAATCATAGCCATTAACCCTAACCTTCTTTAGTGCGATATTTTTTCACCTATCTATTTCCTTTCTTGTAACATACAACATTTGTTCCCTTATTCTTAAATACACTGCTGGGGGGGGCACAGTAATTGCAACACTCTGAAGGAAGCATGCAAATAACATGAAAGTTACAACATGCATTAGCGGAGGTGAGATATGCAAATGATTAGAATTTCAGAGCAGACACACATCACGCGCGCCAGTGGCGCCACCTCAAAGCGCTATTTAAGGCTTGGAGATTTTGACGATTTCAAGTTCGGCCATTGTATTTTTCTTGTGATTTTTTCAAAAAACAATTAGTTAGCGAAAACAGCGCTCAGATTTTGATCCAGTATCCGAGTTCGACAGAGGAAAGATAGTGACCTACCAAGATTGTGGATTATCTTTCAGGGAAATCGGTAGTCGTGTTGGACGAAATCAAAGAGCTGCAATGCGGATATGTGACCGTTGGATGCAGGAGGGTGCGACGGACCGACGTGGTCGACCTTATCCACCTCAGTGCACCACTTCACGTGAGGACAGGCAAATTGTGCGCATGGCAATAACGGATCGCTCAGTCACATCACGAACTATAGCACAGTACAATGAGTCTGTAACACATCATTCAGTGTCTGCGCGTGCAATTCGACTCCGTTTAGAGAAGAGTGGTCTGTCCGTAAGACGTCCATTGCTAGGTCTACCCTTGACGCAGAACCACAGACGTCTCCACCGCCAATGGTGCGATGAAAGAAGGATGAGGGCGGCAGAATGGAATGAAGTTGTTTAACTGACGAGTCACGCATCTGTCTGCAACACTACGTTGGTCGGATTCGAGTCTGGAGACACCGTGGAGAGTGGATGCTGAACAGCTGCGTTATGCATCGCCACACTGGTCCTGCACCAGGTATTATGGTATGGGGCGGTATTGGATATCACTCTCGCACTCCTTCTAGTACGCATTGCCGGTACTTTAAACAGCCAGCGCTACATTTCCAAGGTATTGGAGCCAGTTGTCCTTCCTTACCTTCAGGGCTTGGCCACAGTCATATTTTAACAGGATAATGCGCGACCACGCGTGACACGCATTGCCCAAAGGTTCTTCGTCAATCACCAGATTGAATTGCTTCCCTGGCCGGCTCGCTCTCGGGATCTTTCGCCGATAGAAAACATGTGGTCCATGGTTGCTCAACGATTGACCCAGATTACACCCCCAACTGCCACACCAGATCAATTTTGGCAACGTGTGGAAGCTTCTTGGTCTGCTGTACCCGAAGAACACATCCAAAGTCTCTTTGAATCTATGCCGAGGCGTGTGGCAGCGTTGATCTCCAACAATGGCGATTAATCTGGCTACTGATTCTGGCAGGAACCACACTTCACAGAAGTCTATAAATTTAATGATTTGATACTTGATTAATATGTTATCTACAAAATTAATTTTATTGTTCTATCTCTTTTCTTTCTTGGTGTCGCATTTACGGTGGTCAGCAGTGTATTTTCATCGAATAATATTTCCTTAAAACCTCACTGTTTACAATAGGTTTATTTATGACAATATGACATCTCTCAAGTTTGACATAAATATATATACGTTACATTACAGAAATACATATAAAGAGAGACAAACTTACCAAAGGTAGAAAATCAAATAGAACCGAAGAACTTTCACCAGATAAAGAAAAGGAAAATTAAATACTTCCATATATAATATGCATCAATATATATTTAATAGCACTTTGGTAATGGTTGAAAAATAAATCTGGATGCAAATTTTAAACAAAGGTTGAATACAAGCTTTTTTCTTTACACATTAGTATAAATAATTGCTAGGTACTTGATACCTAAAAATAAGATATTATTTTAAGCGATTACTATATGGCAGGTACCCATTTTTTTTTCTTTTGAAGATTTAAGACAAAATAAGTTTTTATAAAGATAGCTAAAGTATTTTTGAGTCATAATTACCACTTTATACTGAGTAATAATTACAACTTATTTACATATTTATTTTTTAAAATCAACTTCAAAACTTTTGTACTAGGTTATCACTACTTAAATAGGATAAAAATATATATTTTTGTAGTATAATGCGTATGTTAAGCTGATTCGTACATCAAATGAATAGTACCCAATGTTCGGAAAATATTTGTTTTAGTATTTGGTATAATTCAATTTAGTTTGATTGCTCTTTATTTCTCTACGATTATTTTTAGACCCAGTATTTTTCCATATACTGTAAAATAACTGGTCAATAAACTGGACAAAGGAGAAAGGGGAATTTTTTTTTTCATCAAATTCTAGTTGGCGGCTTTTGTAGACAAAATAAATTGAACCTTAAAGTGGTATATACGGCATATTGTATAAATATCATTCTCATCCAACGACTTATATTTCCCCCTGTTCTCATTTTTCTTAATTTAGGAGAGATGTCCAGAAGTGTTCAACTTCATTGAGAGTTACGTTATTAGTCGTGCTGTTGATAATCAATGTGGGGATTTGTTTTCATTTAAACTTATAGAACTTTGATCACACACACGGTGGCCATTTTTGCTCCTTGAACAAAATAAATAAAGGATTTATCTCCTTACTCCAAATCAAAGTCTCGCGTATGCTGACCATTTCCAGCCTGAAAGGAACGATTAACAAGACGGTCACGTAAATTATCTTTATTAGAATGTCTGCCATGCAATCAAAACATTGTAAGACTTAAAAAATAAGTTCAAGAACTAAACGCGTGCAGTGGTCTTAAACTTTGCAAGCGAATGTAATGTTTTTCATTGCAGGTGCGTACAAGTTCTGTGGGGGAAAGAAAAAGTCTGTTGGTGTCACAAATACGCCACTGACCTCAAACCCCACCTCAGAAGCCATAAAACGTGGTCGTCCTCGAAGTATTTCAAAGCTGGCTATAATTCTATTAGCTGGCTAGTAACTTCCGAGTCTTGGGTACCTCTGGTGTTCAGGAAGAGTCTATTAGGGTCACATAAATGCGATAGACGAGAAGAAACTCGAGAGGTATCCTCGACGGGGACGACCGAAGATAATGAAGCTGATGAGAGAGGATCCAATAGAAAATCATTGCAGTTCTGTTCCAGAGGATAGAGTTGTGTGGTGTCTTCGTGTCAAAAGAATGCGATACACCCAAACAACCCCCAGATTCTTTCCTATCCGAAAAAATGTATGATGGAGAATTGTTTCAGGTGAGAAACTTACATTGTGCTGTTTTTTTATATTAGTTTGTTAAACTCATTAAGCAATATTAAGAAACACACTTCAAATTATTTTTTACAGGGGGAGGTAGTTTTCACTTTCAACCAAAGCCTATATGCCTGTCGAGATCACACGGATTTTGAAATAGACTAAAGACTTCGGAAATGTGTCGGAACACTAAAATATAGGATGTAAATTCAGAAGTGCACTACAAATTGTTTTAATTGAAATTTTTTTTAAATTTGCATTTTATTTAAATTCATTCCAATTAACATACTTTAAAAACCTTTTCTATTACAGTCGTTTGCAAAACTTTAAGACCACCCGTAAAACTTATTTACTTCAATGACGGCCAAATGCGGAAGTAGACTTTCCTACCAGGCAGAACATTTTATCACTTATATCAAGTCCGAAAATATTACTCAGTCCTTCACAATTTCCCAGTATTTTTCCATATACTGTAAAATAACTGGTCAATAAACTGGACAGAGGAGAAAGGGGAATTTTTTTTCATCAAATTCTAGTTGGCGGTTTTTGTAGACAAAATAAATTGAACCTTAAAGTGGTATATACGGCATATTGTATAAATATCATTCTCATCCAACGACTTATATTTCCCCCTGTTCTCATTTTTTCTTAATTTAGGAGAGATGTCCAGAAGTGTTCAACTTCATTGAGAGTTACGTTATTAGTCGTGCTGTTGATAATCAATGTGGGGATTTGTTTTCATTTAAACTTATAGAACTTTGATCACACACACGGTGGCCATTTTTGCTCCTTGAACAAAATAAATAAAGGATTTATCTCCTTACTCCAAATCAAAGTCTCGCGTATGCACCATTTCCAGCCTGAAAGGAACGATTAACAAGACGGTCACGTAAATTATCTTTATTAGAATGTCTGCCATGCAATCAAAACATTGTAAGACTTAAAAAATAAGTTCAAGAACTAAACGCGTGCAGTGGTCTTAAACTTTGCAAGCGAATGTAATTTTTTTCATTGCAGGTGCGTACAAGTTCTGTGGGGGAAAGAAAAAGTCTGTTGGTGTCACAAATACGCCACTGACCTCAAACCCCACCTCAGAAGCCATAAAAGGTGCGTCGTCCTCGAAGTATTTCAAAGCTGGCTATAATTCTATTAGCTGGCTAGTAACTTCCGAGTCTTGGGTACCTCTGGTGTTCAGGAAGAGTCTATTAGGGTCACATAAATGCGATAGACGAGAAGAAACTCGAGAGGTATCCTCGACGGGGACGACCGAAGATAATGAAGCTGATGAGAGAGGATCCAATAGAAAATCATTGCAGTTCTGTTCCAGAGGATAGAGTTGTGTGTGTGGTGTCTTCGTGTCAAAAGAATGCGATACACCCAAACAACCCCCAGATTCTTTCCTATCCGAAAAAATGTATGATGGAGAATTGTTTCAGGTGAGAAACTTACATTGTGCTGTTTTTTATATTAGTTTGTTAAACTCATTAAGCAATATTAAGAAACACACTTCAAATTATTTTTTACAGGGGGAGGTAGTTTTCACTTTCAACCAAAGCCTATATGCCTGTCGAGATCACACGGATTTTGAAATAGACTAAAGACTTCGGAAATGTGTCGGAACACTAAAATATAGGATGTAAATTCAGAAGTGCACTACAAATTGTTTTAATTGAAATTTTTTTTAAATTTGCATTTTATTTAAATTCATTCCAATTAACATACTTTAAAAACCTTTTCTAATACAGTCGTTTGCAAAACTTTAAGACCACCCGTAAAACTTATTTACTTCAATGACGGCCAAATGCGGAAGTAGACTTTCCTACCAGGCAGAACATTTTATCACTTATATCAAGTCCGAAAATATTACTCAGTCCTTCACAATTTCCCAGTATTTTTCCATATACTGTAAAATAACTGGTCAATAAACTGGACAGAGGAGAAAGGGGAATTTTTTTTCATCAAATTCTAGTTGGCGGCTTTTGTAGACAAAATAAATTGAACCTTAAAGTGGTATATACGGCATATTGTATAAATATCATTCTCATCCAACGACTTATATTTCCCCCTGTTCTCATTTTTCTTAATTTAGGAGAGATGTCCAGAAGTGTTCAACTTCATTGAGAGTTACGTTATTAGTCGTGCTGTTGATAATCAATGTGGGGATTTGTTTTCATTTAAACTTAAAGAACTTTGATCACACACACGGTGGCCATTTTTGTTCCTTGAACAAAATAAATAAAGGATTTATCTCCTTACTCCAAATCAAAGTCTCGCGTATGCTGACCATTTCCAGCCTGAAAGGAACGATTAACAAGACGGTCACGTAAATTATCTTTACTAGAATGTCTGCCATGCAATCAAAACATTGTAAGACTTAAAAAATAAGTTCAAGAACTAAACGCGTGCAGTGGTCTTAAACTTTGCAAGCGAATGTAATTCTTTTCATTGCAGGTGCGTACAAGTTCTGTGGGGGAAAGAAAAAGTCTGTTGGTGTCACAAATACGCCACTGACCTCAAACCCCACCTCAGAAGCCATAAAACGTGGTCGTCCTCGAAGTATTTCAAAGCTGGCTATAATTCTATTAGCTGGCTAGTAACTTCCGAGTCTTGGGTACCTCTGGTGTTCAGGAAGAGTCTATTAGGGTCACATAAATGCGATAGACGAGAAGAAACTCGAGAGGTATCCTCGACGGGGACGACCGAAGATAATGAAGCTGATGAGAGAGGATCCAATAGAAAATCATTGCAGTTCTGTTCCAGAGGATAGAGTTGTGTGGTGTCTTCGTGTCAAAAGAATGCGATACACCCAAACAACCCCCAGATTCTTTCCTATCCGAAAAAAATGTATGATGGAGAATTGTTTCAGGTGAGAAACTTACATTGTGCTGTTTTTTATATTAGTTTGTTAAACTCATTAAGCAATATTAAGAAACACACTTCAAATTATTTTTTACAGGGGGAGGTAGTTTTCACTTTCAACCAAAGCCTATATGCCTGTCGAGATCACACGGATTTTGAAATAGACTAAAGACTTCGGAAATGTGTCGGAACACTAAAATATAGGATGTAAATTCAGAAGTTCACTACAAATTGTTTTAATTGAAATTTTTCTTAAAATTTGCATTTTATTTAAATTCATTCCAATTAACATACTTTAAAAACCTTTTCTAATACAGTCGTTTGCAAAACTTTAAGACCACCCGTAAAACTTATTTACTTCAATGACGGCCAAATGCGGAAGTAGACTTTCCTACCAGGCAGAACATTTTATCACTTATATCAAGTCCGAAAATATTACCCAGTCCTTCACAATTTCCCAGTATTTTTCCATATACTGTAAAATAACTGGTCAATAAACTGGACAGAGGAGAAAGGGGAATTTTTTTTCATCAAATTCTAGTTGGCGGCTTTTGTAGACAAAATAAATTGAACCTTAAAGTGGTATATACGGCATATTGTATAAATATCATTCTCATCCAACGACTTATATTTCCCCCTGTTCTCATTTTTCTTAATTTAGGAGAGATGTCCAGAAGTGTTCAACTTCATTGAGAGTTACGTTATTAGTCGTGCTGTTGATAATCAATGTGGGGATTTGTTTTCATTTAAACTTATAGAACTTTGATCACACACACGGTGGCCATTTTTGCTCCTTGAACAAAATAAATAAAGGATTTATCTCCTTACTCCAAATCAAAGTCTCGCGTATGCTGACCATTTCCAGCCTGAAAGGAACGATTAACAAGACGGTCACGTAAATTATCTTTATTAGAATGTCTGCCATGCAATCAAAACATTGTAAGACTTAAAAAATAAGTTCAAGAACTAAACGCGTGCAGTGGTCTTAAACTTTGCAAGCGAATGTAATTTTTTCATTGCAGGTGCGTACAAGTTCTGTGGGGGAAAGAAAAAGTCTGTTGGTGTCACAAATACGCCACTGACCTCAAACCCCACCTCAGAAGCCATAAAAGGTGCGTCGTCCTCGAAGTATTTCAAAGCTGGCTATAATTCTATTAGCTGGCTAGTAACTTCCGAGTCTTGGGTACCTCTGGTGTTCAGGAAGAGTCTATTAGGGTCACATAAATGCGATAGACGAGAAGAAACTCGAGAGGTATCCTCGACGGGGACGACCGAAGATAATGAAGCTGATGAGAGAGGATCCAATAGAAAATCATTGCAGTTCTGTTCCAGAGGATAGAGTTGTGTGGTGTCTTCGTGTCAAAAGAATGCGATACACCCAAACAACCCCCAGATTCTTTCCTATCCGAAAAAATGTATGATGGAGAATTGTTTCAGGTGAGAAACTTACATTGTGCTGTTTTTTTATTTAGTTTGTTAAACTCATTAAGCAATATTAAGAAACACACTTCAAATTATTTTTTACAGGGGGAGGTAGTTTTCACTTTCAACCAAAGCCTATATGCCTGTCGAGATCACACGGATTTTGAAATAGACTAAAGACTTCGGAAATGTGTCGGAACACTAAAATATAGGATGTAAATTCAGAAGTTCACTACAAATTGTTTTAATTGAAATTTTTTTTAAATTTGCATTTTATTTAAATTCATTCCAATTAACATACTTTAAAAACCTTTTCTAATACAGTCGTTTGCAAAACTTTAAGACCACCCGTAAAACTTATTTACTTCAATGACGGCCAAATGCGGAAGTAGACTTTCCTACCAGGCAGAACATTTTATCACTTATATCGCGTCCGAAAATATTACTCAGTCCTTCACAATTTCCCAGTATTTTTCCATATACTGTAAAATAACTGGTCAATAAACTGGACAGAGGAGAAAGGGGAATTTTTTTTTCATCAAATTCTAGTTGGCGGCTTTTGTAGACAAAATAAATTGAACCTTAAAGTGGTATATACGGCATATTGTATAAATATCATTCTCATCCAACGACTTATATTTCCCCCTGTTCTCATTTTTCTTAATTTAGGAGAGATGTCCAGAAGTGTTCAACTTCATTGAGAGTTACGTTATTAGTCGTGCTGTTGATAATCAATGTGGGGATTTGTTTTCATTTAAACTTATAGAACTTTGATCACACACACGGTGGCCATTTTTGCTCCTTGAACAAAATAAATAAAGGATTTATCTCCTTACTCCAAATCAAAGTCTCGCGTATGCTGACCATTTCCAGCCTGAAAGGAACGATTAACAAGACGGTCACGTAAATTATCTTTATTAGAATGTCTGCCATGCAATCAAAACATTGTAAGACTTAAAAAATAAGTTCAAGAACTAAACGCGTGCAGTGGTCTTAAACTTTGCAAGCGAATGTAATTTTTTTCATTGCAGGTGCGTACAAGTTCTGTGGGGGAAAGAAAAAAAGTTGTTGGTGTCACAAATACGCCACTGACCTCAAACCCCACCTCAGAAGCCATAAAAGGTGCGTCGTCCTCGAAGTATTTCAAAGCTGGCTATAATTCTATTAGCTGGCTAGTAACTTCCGAGTCTTGGGTACCTCTGGTGTTCAGGAAGAGTCTATTAGGGTCACATAAATGCGATAGACGAGAAGAAACTCGAGAGGTATCCTCGACGGGGACGACCGAAGATAATGAAGCTGATGAGAGAGGATCCAATAGAAAATCATTGCAGTTCTGTTCCAGAGGATAGAGTTGTGTGGTGTCTTCGTGTCAAAAGAATGCGATACACCCAAACAACCCCCAGATTCTTTCCTATCCGAAAAAATGTATGATGGAGAATTGTTTCAGGTGAGAAACTTACATTGTGCTGTTTTTTATATTAGTTTGTTAAACTCATTAAGCAATATTAAGAAACACACTTCAAATTATTTTTTACAGGGGGGTAGTTTTCACTTTCAACCAAAGCCTATATGCCTGTCGAGATCACACGGATTTTGAAATAGACTAAAGACTTCGGAAATGTGTCGGAACACTAAAATATAGGATGTAAATTCAGAAGTTCACTACAAATTGTTTTAATTGAAATTTTTCTTAAAATTTGCATTTTATTTAAATTCATTCCAATTAACATACTTTAAAAACCTTTTCTAATACAGTCGTTTGCAAAACTTTAAGACCACCCGTAAAACTTATTTACTTCAATGACGGCCAAATGCGGAAGTAGACTTTCCTACCAGGCAGAACATTTTATCACTTATATCAAGTCCGAAAATATTACCCAGTCCTTCACAATTTCCCAGTATTTTTCCATATACTGTAAAATAACTGGTCAATAAACTGGACAGAGGAGAAAGGGGAATTTTTTTCATCAAATTCTAGTTGGCGGCTTTTGTAGACAAAATAAATTGAACGAGCTAAACCATAAGCTACAAGGTGAAAATAAGTTGTTTACCGATTGTTATCAAGATATAAAAGCCTTTATAGCAAAGCTGAAGCTTTATGAAAATCAATTGCGGTTAAACAATTTGATTCATTTCCCATTGTTAAATGACTATAAAAGTGAACATAGAAACCTCTTCAAATATTCTACGGAAATCGGAAAATTATTTGTAGAATTCAACACCAGATTCCCCTATATACAAAAGCTTGAGGAAATAATTGCAATATTTTTTAGCTCAATTTAATGTAGAAGTGGAATCAGTGCCTCCAAATTTACTAATGGGTCTAATAGTATTACAATCAAGCAAGATCTAAAAAGCCTGTGCGAAAGAAATAAGACTGAATATTATCAAAAATATATCCTCGTAGGTAAATTTCCAAATTTAAAAAAATTGGTTATGCGTATTATATCAGTATTTGGAGCTACTCATCGCTGCCAGTCATTTTTTTTCCAAATTTAAACCTGGTAAAAACAAAGTATCGCAGGAGGTTGCTCGATGAAAACATGCCCAATCAATTACGATGCACTAAATTATCTGTTGACTTTAAAAAATTCTCAAGTAAAATACAAAATCAAGTATAACATTAATCATAAGGTAATAAAATATTTTGATTGTTGTACGATAGTAAAATATTTTGAATAGTTTGTTTTATTTTGTTATGTTCGGCCTACCTCAGTTTAGAAAATATTTACTTCGCCCAGCAACCGATATGGGTTGGGCACCCCTGTCATAGATCATCAGCGTGAGCTAGAGATGTAGGAATAAATGAAGAACTAGAAGCTTCCATTATTTTAATATGACTTAGAAGATGATATGACTTAATATGATCTTATACCGAAATAACGTAACCTGGAACACTATCAATAACTAACTCACCTACGCTCAATTCCTCAATGCGATCACAGATCCGAATATTTGGTCACTCCTACCTCGAATGTCCGACGAAGTATCAATCTATCTGATCCTAGGTGAAGTTGCGGTTCACCAGCGTGCAATCGTATGCACCTTGACTAAGGGCTCTCTGTACCAAGTAACCTCTCTTGACTGTCCCCTAACTTCGCGAAATACTCTTCACACTTGCCACCCGCACTGTTGGCGACTTCAGGATTGTCGGAATAAACATATGTAACGCGCCATTTAATTATGAAAAAAAAACGCTGAAGCAATGGATTGAATTAACATGCAAGGCATGATGCTTTGGGCAGTGCGCTGTAAAGCGATGTTTCTTCTTAAATTCTGTAAAATAGTCCTTAAATGTTTGTGTGTGTGAGTGTAGTGCTGTGAAGTTATGTTTAGTCATCAATAAACTTATTCGTGTACTAAAGTCTCTCAATTTATCAGATAGAACATTAAAATCAGCTTTACAGTCCTCTTGCTCTCCATTGAATTCTCGACGTTTCACGCACTAACATAACATTCCCCAAATGCAACCCGGCTTAGTCTTACTTCTGTTATTTAAAACCTTCCTAATTTGCATCTTTCCTTCACGTTTTACTTCTTGGGTTGGTTGGAAAAGAGTTGCTATTCATTCTAGCCCCAAATTAGCCAAAAGGATATGTTAATGAAAAAACGCGTGAGCTTGTCATAATCTGCTGAAATAATGCATATTAATCATGATGGCGAAAGTAAATTTGAGAAACGTTCGAATTGAAAGGAAAATTTTTAAATTTTACTTAAAGAACTCCATCAAGAAAATATGCAGTCATAAGTGTACCACAAAACACATTTCGCCCTGTCAAAAAGACACAAGCAACATGAAGTTCAACATGCTATTTGCAGATCATCAAAGAACAATAAAAGCACAATAACTTGAGCAAAAATATGACTGCTTTGCCTCAAATAACATTTTTGTAAGGTTATTGAAAAGTGTCTGTAATTTGAATCATTTATCAAAGTCATGCACATTTGAAACTTCTTGATTCCGTTTGATTGATATTGTTTCCCAAATTATCAAATAAGAATTAAAAAATCATTAAAAGTAGGTATGTATTCTTTCCCTAGATTAAATTTTTCACTGGAATTACGACTTCTACCGTGTACAATAAAAAAACCCCCTAAAAATAAAGGATTGGGGGACTCAGTCACGAACGAGCGTCTGCCTCCGGATTAAAAGAGTAAATTTCGAGAAAATCAGGTTTCTATTCTCGATCAATCATTTGTTAATGTTTATTACAACAAACACCCTGCCACAAAGCAGTTTATAAAATAACTTGTTTCCGTTGGTAAGTTGATTAAGTTCAACGTCGTTATAAATCTTACATAGTTGCGTCGCTTAGAGCTAAAAAGTAATTTTTGAAATCAAATAATTTAAAATTGAAGGGAATGTTTGCTATTGATGTATCTTTCGATAATTTGAATATGAAATAAAATAAATGTTTTTATGGAATTAATTTTTCTTTGCTGATTCCAGTCTCAGATTATCGTTTTGAACTATGCGAAAATGAACTACGTATTTTAAATTTATTCGAGCAATTAAATTTTCAAGTCTTGTAATGTTAAAGTATTAAATAACAAAAATCAACTGCCTTCTTTGTTACCTGACAGATTATAATTACAAGATTTACCACGAGTAACTTGTAATGTAAACTAAAATATGACCACTTTGTATTGAATCTACAAATGAATATTCTAAAGGTAAATCATAATTTTCATTGTACAAAACAAATGAAAAATTAACAAAGTTATAAAACTAATTTTTTTCATATTCTCGCTAGTTTTAATAAAACTTTAAACTTAAAATCCATTTAAAAGAACCTCGATGAATAAACAATATTTTAAAGTTTGAATCGTTTCAAAGAAAAATGAAAATCTTAACTCTTAAAACTCAGCGTCATAGTACAATAAAAAGTTGGAGAAACACATAAAAATTTCACAGCTAGTGTTTTTTTTTCTCAAATAATAGTGTATTAACCTTAAAAGGAATATATCCAGTCCCTTTTCATGGTTGAACTTTTGAATACGAAACCTGATTCTATTTTGATTTATTGTACGTAAATAAAATAAAATATTTTTGAATAACAAATATTATGTATGCTGTTTTGTTTTCAACATTATACTTCTCTTTCAGGATTTTCTTTCAAGGAATACTTTCGTCTTTGATATTTCACTTTCAAAACATATCCAGCTTAAATCAATGGGGATGTCAAAATGTTTCTGATTTGATATCGAGTCATTCTTCATTTCAAATCTTTTACGTAAAAAATAAATATAATGCAATGTTTGCACGTTAAAGACAATCGAATTGTTAGTTGCTCCTTTATTTGATTCCGTAGTAAAAATTACTTAAACATATATCAATCCTCACATGTTTCGAAAAATAAAAATTCATTTTGTAATCGCTCGTGTTATAACTGCAACTTACTGCTCAAAACAGCCCTAGCAACCACATATCTTGAGTAGAGGCAAGGTGAAGAGAAAATGTGGTCACTATAAAAAATCGTCCATGTTCTTTGCCTATTATTTTTGCTTACGATGTGAATTGTCTTTGTGTAACCTAATTTAATAAGTAATATTGTTACATCAGTGCTTCTCAAACATTTAATACTTGTGTCCCCCTTTTCGATCACAATTTTTATCGCGCCCCCCTTATACATTAATAATGTACTGAATGCAGTGATAACGCACTTTGTCGCTAAAGCTACAATAGGTGATCTTGTAAAGAATCTATACGGAACTTTATCACTAACCTTCTGAGTCGACCTTTTTAGGGAAATTTAATTCCCTACCTATTTCCAATCAACTCCAAAAAGCGGACAGGATTCCTTGTTATGCAGATTAGATTCAGTATTTAACTCAAACGAAATAGTAAAGTTAGAGCAGTAGGAGAAAGAGATTGAAGCAGAAAGTTATCGTGGGTGTAAATTGAAGATTTCTTGTTAGAGATATTTAATCTCAAGAATTGAGATTCCGAGTGGTAAATATTATTTTGTGTTTAAAGTCTCATTAAAGTTTCAGGAGTGAGATTAAAGTTAAATGTTCAATAAGAACATTATTAAATATAATTCTGGGATCTCTTATCGTGGTAATTTCTGCGTGATCGTTATTTAATAAATTAATTAATTGGATCATTAATTAATTAAGTTAATTTAAAGGATATTACCTTTAAAACCTCATAATACTAGTAGACGCATTTGTTAATAAGTCTTTGATTCTATTTGGGAAAGATAACCAAATAAAGAAAGTTATTTATAAAAATGGCTACTGGTTCTTCTTTGACTCAAAATTATTCTCGTTCTCAAAGTGAGGTCCTAAGAGACCTTCACAATCTTAATTATAAACCATACAAATTAGTAACATAAGTATTAAATTTTGTATACTACTTTTAAGCAAAAAAATAAACAAATAAAACAATAGGATAATTATTATGTTATGTTTCCTTTCTCTAATTTTTAAGTTGAATACATTGCAAAATGCGGTGGCTGCTTAGAAGACAAAATATAGATATCTGGTAAATATAGAAAAAGAACTCAGAGAGTCAATTTCTAATCATAAGCATTCCTTATAAAAATTTTGCTCTGCAAGACAAGCCCATGGAAGTCGTTAATACTTATTAAACTTTTTCTTAATTTAGTATTAATTAATTAGTTATAAAATTCTCTGTGCAGCACTGATACATTAAAAGTATACCGGCTGAAGTGCCCGTTCTTTTCCCGAGTTCATTTATAAGAAAATAAAACGTTATTGATATAATAGCTGAATTGTAAGGAGAGCAAAGCCAAGTGCTCGACAATGTTTACAAAAACGTAAAATGATTTTTGAAAAATGGTTGCTCAAATTATAATTAGTTTTAAGCGAATTGTAATTTTAAGCCTCACAGAATTAGCATTTATAATTGATGTTGAATAATGAACAATAATATAAAATTCCGATGAAGAATAATTGTATTATTTTTAATATTTAAAGCGAAAAGACTTCAACATTTTTTAACCCGGGAGCAGGCGCGCTCTCGATACTTTCGAGGGGGGTTATTGAGTCACCCAAATCCTTTTTTTTATATAATTATTTTGTACACGATACAAATCGTGATTCCAGTGAATAATTTAATTAAGAGAAAGTTAACTTACGTACTTTCAAGGTCTTTTAAAATTTTCTTCGGTAGCAAATAAACTGTTTTACCAGAATTAACGATCTCATAATCTGTGTGTCCCGCGTGACGACTTCTGAGTAAAAAGAGTATTCATTATGATAATATGTATGTTACTGCTAAAAAATTGTGTAAAACGTTTTTCGTTATGCTTTATATGTTTGAGAATACTCATAAAAATAAGTCTTCGCCAAGTAATCCTTCAAAGCGTGCTCTCCGTGGTTTTCCAAATATCATAAAACTCTTTTGCATGGAAAAAAGCGCAATAGAGAAATACATTACTTACAACTTCCCTAAATGAGAAACAAACACATAAGAGATGGGGCATAACTAACTGTGCCAATAACTTAGAAGGTTAAACAGATTACAGCTATAATGTGCAGTATTTCAAAAATAATAACAGAGATGAATTTTTTATGTTCCTAAATTTTTTCTATTCTGGGTCTGGGATCTGTTATTTCTCTGAAAGAGTAGTATGTTAGGTTTGAAAAAAACGTAATAAAAATATCTTATCATGGGATTACAGCAAATCAAATAAAAGTCTTTTTATTTGGTTATGGGATCAAAGATAGCTAATTAAGTATTGCAGTTTTTATTTTTGATGATTAATATCGCGCGCCTATAAATTATATCAGAATAAAAGGGCATTTTTTGTTATGTCTGAAAGAATTTTGTTTTAATTCATTCCAGTAAATTAATTATTTTTAAATCTTTTATTTTCTATATGCTCGCGCCCCCTCGTAAGGTTATCGCGCTCACCCCAGGGGGCGCCCCCCACAGTTTGAGAAACACTGTGTTACATTAAAGAAGATTTCATTGAACCAGCCTCCACGCTTCCCACATTTAGTTTACTTGTTGACCTGTAATGATTTATTATATTACTATACATAATTTTTGATTGTTGATTATTTAATTTCGATATTAATTGCATCAAGCTGCAAATTATAGCTTTCAAATAATGATTCTCCTAAAAAAGAAAGATAGTTAAATGTTAATAACTTAAGAATTTATTATTTTTTGAAACAGAAAGGACTTTTAAGAAGGAAAAGGGGAGGTAATCAAAACGCAAGATGTGGCTATTAAATACTATGACGGATGATATAAAACGTTTATACTGATTTCATACACATAATTACTCTTTGTCACGTTCAATAATCATCTCTTCTGTATCCTTATAACGATCCTTGCGCATCTTCTATTGTTTGAAAATGTGCTGGAAATCTTCCTATGTCAGCTCCTACAAGACGCGCGCCTCTTTCCCTTTTACAGCTTCAACGGACTCTAATCTTGTTCTTTTTAAAGTAAATTTCCCTTTAGGATACAGATAGAAATCACGTGGCCTAAGATACGGCGAATAAAACAAATGATCTAATACTAGAATGCTGTACTGGGCAAGAAACCTCTTGAGAGAGACATTGCAGAATGAGCCAGTGCATTGTCTTGGTGGAGAACCCATAACTTCCACAATTCGGGTCGTTTCTTTCTTATTCTTTCATGGAGTTCAGTTAGAACTTGAAGGTAGTAAAGTTGATTAATAGTTTGATCTTCAGGAAACCAGTAAAGGTATACAATGTCATGAATATCGGTAAAAGCAATCATCATTGTTGTGAATTTTGATATGCTCATTCTAGCAGTTTTGGCTCTCGGTGGATGGACTCTTCCAGTGCATGGATTGTCATGGATACTATAAGAAGAAAACCACGATTCATCACACGTTACTATCCTTTTCAATAAGTGTGGGTTCATTTCGATAGCAATCAAAGTGTCAGAGCAAACATTTTTGTGAGCTTCTTGTTCAAATGGGAGAATTCTAAGCATCATTTTTGGCACACATTTTTTGCAATCACTATTTTTTATTTGTCAGAATAAAACAAAATTTCAAAGGGAGATGTGATGGCAAACTCCTCTCTATATAAATAAATATTATTGATTTTTTTTCACTGCTGTTTGACTCCACAGGTAGAAATATTTTCCCCACACATCATTTACGTTAATTTCGTCCGAAATTTCCTTCTATGAGCTTAATTTGGCATCCAAAAGTTTAAAATTATACTTTTCTCTTAATTCTTGATATTTACTTTTATAAATTTCTTTTAAAGTGATATTTTTACATCTCTGGGATTTCCATCTTACAACATTAACGTATTTCCCATGCTGCCAATTTCTGTTATCCACTAAGGAATGACTCTGTACAACTCTGTGCACGCATTGCTTTTTAATTGGGATGGACATCTTACAAGATATTTGAATGATAGAAATGAGCTCACACATCTGAGAGATGACGCAATGATTACGGATTTTGGCAGGAATTGATGACATTACTAATTCTTGTCGGCAAGTATTTCGATGTGTCATAAAAGAGTTTCCAGTTCGCTTTTTTCTGTTTACAGATACAACTGTTGCCGTCTTTTGTTGGAGAATTGGAATTTAGAACAATATCAAACTCAGTTGCCTTGTGGTCGGAGAGAGAATCATAAGTAAGCAATGGAGGAACAATTTCATATTGAGAATTTATAGGAAATGAAAATTCCGTAAGTATATAAATTAAAAAGAAAGAGGGAAAGGAGAAATCAAATTAATCATACTTTCTGCATCCCCAAATTATTTTTTTTTGGAAAAAGTTCCAGTGAACAATAAATTATATAGATGGATGTTTAAATCATACAAATACTATCCTTCCATTATAGCGACTACATTAATTTTTCTAACTGTGTTTTACTATACAATTACGTGTGGCAATTTTTCTGTTTGTTCTCCTTTTAGAATGTTTTGAATTTACAATTTCTTTTACATATGGGCATTTTCTTCATATAAAGACAAAAATTAATTTTTCATTTTTTTTTGATAAATAGATTCAGCTTCAGAAAATGATTTTAAATTTTTTATTTAGATAAAACTCTCCTCACAGAAAAATAATTACGCTACAGATTACAAAAATTTACGAAAATGTGAACAGAACTAAATCAGAGCGAATTTCCATGTACAAACTGAATTCCGCAATACTTTTAGTTCTACATCTTATAAAATTTTATTTTTTTTCTAAATTAAATGTAGTTAAAGTTCATAAGCCGTGGTATAAGAAACAAATAAGTGTGTAATGCATATAAAAAATAATTAAGTTGATTCCTACTTAGATCAAGAAAGAAAAACTTTATTTTAGTTACTTGTAACTAAAAAATTACAATTAATATAAATATTTATACAGAAGAATACAGATTTTATTACAAACGATCATCGTAGCAAAGAACAGAAGATGTAAGCTGGCTTCCTTTTGAGACGAGTATCCATTTCAGGCGAAAGTCCGATTTCTTTTCCCGAAGATACAGCCCTGCCTTACTCGGGATTCAAACCCACTCGATTTCAAGCCGAGTATCATAAACACCATACTGGGTGGGGCTGCACGGGAAGATGTATTATACAAACAAAATAGCAGTTATAATACGAAAAAATTTGTGTCACACCAAAATTCATTAAAAATCATAAACATTCAAACATTTTGAAGTATTTAATAAATTCGCCCAGTGTTACTCAAAGTTGCAGCATACGCGACCCAATAATCAATCATAATTTTCAATGCGCCCCCTCATACAATAACTATGCATTGAATTCAACAATACTATACATTGACCCTAAAATTGCAAAATGACTTTAGCCTCTTAAGCACCCCCAGCGTGTGTATAAAAGTCTCGCTAAGCCAAAACGTTTATTTCCTTGGACGTATATAAACGCCTTTCCAAAGTATGATATTTTCTGTGAAGTGCTATCCATAAAATTATTCCGAGGGCTTTGGAATGCAATAAAAGGACATTGACAGTGTTTGCAAAGGATTTACCTATTTCAGATAATTGACTCATCTTTATTCCTCCCTCCTCCTCCCTCCCTAATACATTCCATACACGTGCCTACGTGGAAAACGTTTAACATTAGGAAATCAATCGCTTAACATTTAATCGAAAATTATAGGAAAAATTATAAACCGGACAAATTATATTAAGATAAGTGTTAATTTTTGTTTTTAATTACATATATGATAAGCCCATGGGGTCACTGGTAAATAATAAACTTTTTCTTAAATTAGGATTGTTAAATTAATTATAAAATACATTGTGTCGAACTGTAATCATTGATTTACATCAGTGTAAATCATTGTTTCTCAAAGTGTGGGGTGCGACCCCCTGGGTGGCGCGATAACCTTACATGGGGGGCGCGAGCATATTGAAAATTTAAAGATTTTTTTTTTAAAAAAATAACCGGAAAGAGAAGTAAAACAAAATGCTTTCTTCCATAAGAGTAAAAAAAATACACAGCAACACTGATATAATTTATGTTCATCATCTGGCGTTTTTCTGTCATCAAATAGCTATCTTTGATCCCAAAACCAAATTAAAGAAAAAAAAAGGTTTTGTTTAATTTGCTGTATTTCCTCAATGAGAGATTTCTTTATTACATTTTAACATAAAATACTACTCGTTAAAAGAAAACACGAAACCCAGATCCTGAGAAAAATTCTAAGATAAACAATTCATCACTGTAATTATTATTAAAATACTGTGCATTAGTTGTAGAAAAAGAAAAGGAAAACATGATTCACTTTTCAGCGAGGCTGCATAATACATTTGCTAATCATTTGATTGGCCATCAAACTTATGGTATGGTTAGTTCTACATTAGTGTTCCGTCCCATCTTTTATGCGTTTGCTTTTCGCTTAGGGAAATATAAATAATAAAGAGTTTTACGATAGTTGGAAAAAAAATTGATTGATTTAACATTTCTGTAATATTTGTGAAAAGTGTCTCTGATTTGCGTCCTTTATTATTGTCTTGCACGTTTGAATCATTTTAGTTTAGTTTTATTGGAATTTTCTCAAATAATTACAGAAAAATTGAATAGTCCTTGAAAGCCGGTAAGTATACTTTCTCTTAAAATATTATTCACTGGAATTCCGATTTGTATCGTGTACAGTAAAAATAATTATAAACAAATATTTGGAGTGACTGAGTCCCCCCGCACTACCATTAGCGTTAGTATCGAATGCGCGCCTGATCCCGGGTTAAAACATTTTGAAGTCTTTTCGTTTTAAATATTAAAAAGTAACATAATTGTTCTTCATCGTAATTTTATATTATTTTTCATTATTTAACATTAATTCTAAATGCTAATTATGGGAGGTTTAAAATTACTGTTCTTTTAAACAGTTATTTACAACTATAGCATTTATCTAAAAAAAATCATTTTACATTTTTGTATACAATGAAGTGCACGCAGTTTTACTCTCCTGTTCAGCTATTATATCAAGAATAATGTTTTATTTTAAAAAAAATGAACTCGTGCGAAGAGCTGGTGTTTCAGCCAGTATAATTTTAATGTATCAGTACTGAAGAAGGTATTTTATAAATACTTTCTTATTACTAAATTAAGAACAAGTTTAATAATTATTAGGGACTTCCATGGGCTTGTCTTGTAGAGGAAAGTTTTTCAAAGGAAGGTTTAATATCAGAAATTAACACTTTGAGTAAATTTTCTATATTTTGCTGAGATCTATATTTTGTCTTCAAAGCAGCCATCTCAGAAAATCCGGTTTAACAAAGGTAGGATGTTGAAAAAGATAATAGTGTACGAAGTGCTTTAGTTTTCAGTACAGATAATTCATCATCCACCTCTATCCAAAATTCAAAGACCGATTTATTACAAAATTGCGTTTTAATTTTTTACTGGATCTGAAATCTATGAAGATTTCTTCTTCGGAAGTTGAGAGCCCTTCTGGAGTATCTTGAAATAGATACCTAATCCACTCGTAACTTGCTACCAAGTTTTCCTCATCCAGAAAATACTTTTTAAAAATCTTTGCCAACATAGCTAAATGATTTTACATGTTTTAAAATCAACTTTCACATGTTGTTCTTCAGATTTGTAAGTTTTAACACATAACGAGCTGGGGCCTTTTTTCCCCATCATTTACTTCAGCAGTGGTAAATCCAAAATTTAAGTATTTTTGAGAATATCGTCTTGATTTAATTTTCGGAACCATGCTCGTCTGTGCACTTGTTGATTCTTTATTATCATCGAATGTTTGCTTACGACTTAAAAATGTATGTATGATTTTGTTTTAATCTACTGCCGTAAATACTTAATTACCATGAATTACAATTAACGTGTAAATTAAAAATGTACATTCAAGCTAGGTTCGGTAGCTATAGGAGTATCGAGTCGACCAAAACTGACTGGAATTGTACGAGGAAAAGCATTTTTACATGTTTTGCGCAGACGTCCGATAGGTTGCCCAGACTCACGCAATCGTACCCTCTAATGCCAGATGTGATGGATATGATAGAGAGCAACATAGACTACACTATTTTTCTAATGACATTTGTACTTTGAGAAATGAATGCTGAAGTAAATAAATCTTTAATTAAATATATCATTTTGTGATCTGTTCCATTTTAAAAATTAGAGAAAGAAAAATAAAATAATAATAAGTAACTAATATATATTTTAAGTAATTTTCTTAAAATATATATTATTTAAAAGTTACATATACAAAATTTAATATACTTATTGTATTAATTTGTACGGTTTATAATTAAGATCGTATTGTAACTTTAGCATCTCTCTCTCAAAGTGCATTTTTATTGCAGTAAATACATTATTGTTGTACAGGGGGGGCGATAAAAATTCTGATTGAAAATTGGGTCGCCAGTATTGAAAGTTTGAGAAACACTGGTGTAAATGTATATATGATTTTTTATTACGTCAGAATGTATTTTGTTTGTCTACTTTCAGTAAATTAATAGTTTTTTAAATCTTTTGTTTTTGACTTTTCAATATGCTCGCGCCCCCTCTTAGAGTTGCTATGCCTCCCCAAGAGGTGCGCGCCCCACAGTTTGAGAAACACTGCATTAGACAATTGCTTTATATATCCGGAAGAAGCATTGATGCGAGAAATTCAGGTCTTAAGATTTCCAGAGCTGAGTAGGCGCCATCCTGATCTTGAAAATAAACCGATGGCATTATTCTTTACCGATAGAGAACTGTCATAAAGATATGTGATTAAAACAGAATACTCTCTATATTTAGTAAAAATCTAACTCAATCATTTATTGCCACTGCATAAAATAAACAAATGAAAAACGAGGAATATTCATATTTTTTACTCAAGCCGTCTAATAAATTGTTTGCTAGGTTTATGCACTGGCAGTCGAAATTAAGGGAATTGTACCTTTAGGTTGATAAGCTCTAGAGATATGTGGACAAAGTTAGTTATTATCTCATGAATTATTATTCAAAACAAATACCATACAATAATTATATTGTACACGAATCATGATGTGTGTGGCCCATCAGTACAAAAGATTTTAAAGAGGAGCTACAAAATGGGAAAAAAAGAGGCTAATAATGGGTATAGTCTCTTTAAGGTTCTGGAAGGGGAAATGTGAATTATAATTGCCTGCTTAAGAACTTGTCAAACAGGCTATATAACAGGGGTGAGTGGTCTTTCCGAGGTCATGGGCTACTTCTAATGCTTTTAAGGTGTTGTGGTCTACCCGGATGTGTAGGTGTGGTCATTCTGTATTAAAATTGTATATTTTATTTTCCTAATATTTGTTTTCGATATTGTATCCCTGTTTTAAAATATGATAAACTACTACTTCACCGTGGACGTATTCAATGCTGCGAGTAAAGAACATGTACGTGAACAGATGAATCTTTGAAACCTACGTATGTACTTAATGCTACTGAGTTCGCTACATCAACGCTGGAACCCAATATCGTGGAAGTATGAGATGATATCTCAATAGCCCAATCTATGCTATCGCGGGAAGATCTGGTCATCAGCATTTACTCTCCCCTTTAGTTGGTGAGTGAGGAAAAATACGGATGGCATCGCAGTGATTGTTTTTCCTCTTCGGTGGCAGTGAACGTGTTTAGCAGCGTCGTCCGATCATAATGAAGGTACATGCGTCGTCTACACATTTATCGAATCATTTTCTTAAGTAAACACAGTCTCATCGATTATGAAAAGCCAATTCTCCAGCCGATAGCTGGCGTCAATGATCCATAAATATATTTCTTTTAGTATGCACCTCTTAGGTCTTAGTAAAGGTGGTTACCCCTAAATGTCTCTGCGGTCCCCTGCTGGATTGGGATCGACTTAATGCCCATTTCTACTCTATAAGAATGGAATATAAGGACTTGTCTAATTCATGCAAAAAATATTCCAACTTTCCAGAAATTCATCGTTTAGATGAACTCTCTGAGGACAAGTTGTGACGTCTTACGCGTCTTTTCTTTAACAAGTCCTTTGGGTTCTTTGGGCCGGAATTAATGGTAACTCTTTTCCAACCAAATCCAAGAAACGAGAAGTGAATATAGGATAAATATAGGATCTTAGAGAAAGCGGTATGGCCAATGGAAAGGAATGTTAGACAACTGAGGTGCGTTGTGGCAGTTGATGATAATTGCAGCTCGTGGTTCAAGATTTAAGTTCTACGTGTCGTGGATAAACATATTGGTGTTCGACTAGAAGTTAAACGTCAAGCTACATACCATTGTAGATGAAGACAAGTTTATTACAGAATAATATACGGTAGGATTGATTACTTATTAGTATATTTGAAGATTAGGCGATTCGATTATTGAGATTGGTCTGAATTATATTGTGTGTTGCGTATTGCGTCATCGTAGATTCTCTCATATTAATTATTATAATTCTATTTTTTTAAAAATGTTTTAGTTGAATATCTTAATAAAGTCATATTAAGATAATGTTTGATCCTAGTTCTTTCGCTGACCCTACACCTCTAGTACACGCTGATACTTCGAGGGATGTACTTCCAAGGGGAGGTACATCAGAAAGTGTTATCAACTATCTACATTAAGTCTAGATTCCTGAGTGACCCCTTAAAAACTGAGCTCTGAAATTTAATTCCTTACTTCACAAAAGTCCCGTCTGTCAAAGACATGGATGTTTGTTCGTCTTCTATCTGTTTGAATTTTCAGTTCTTTATTGCGAAACTAATGTGGTCATAGAATCCAAGTGGTTATGGCAACGAAATCGTATCCTGTCTGGTATGAGTTTGAGCCCTAGTACCACTGAAGCCCCGCAGTTTAGACGAGCTGAGGCTCAAAGTCCTCCCATTGGCCTTGTGTGGTAGCTTGAAAAGGGGGGAAGGGGCGACATCTCAGGTGTCGTTCTTGTCACTTAACCGGTGATCAAAATTAAGAAATCCTTTGACAATAGTCTTGTTATTGCTTTTTCGGTTAGTGTTTAGAAACACTCACACAAAACTAAAGTTTTCTGAGAAGAAACGTCAAACAATTTAAGAGCTTACGAATTTACTTTTATCCCAACTCTGATTCCGTCCTAGATTTTCCAGATAATCGTTAATTAGTATTTACAGTGATATCTATTTATTTAGCAAGTAACGGAAAAATTACAAATTTATTGTGTTCATTCTTTAGATATAGAGAAAGATCCCATCATCTTTTAATTGTTTTAAATAACATTGAAAAGTAAAAGATTTTAAATAAATATTTGAAACTTTCTTTAGTGCAAAATGTTGCAGTGTAGAACTCAGTATTGAGCTTTTTTAAGAGAGATAGTGTTCTACACATTCACATTATTTTGAAAAAAATCATATCCAAATTCCGTTATCCTAATTAAGAAATTTACTTATTTTTTTATTTCTGCAGCTGTTATTCTATAAAGCAGGTAATTAATACGGAACATCATAAGTTTTCTAGCTATTGACGTTTAATTTTCCACTCCAAGTATCATAAAGCCATCTACGAAAAAGTGTTTTAATGATAAATAGCTGATTTCGAGTGATGTTGGATATTTTAGATGTTGTTCTTATGAAGCGATAAAGAGATTATAAGCTGTGAGAAACCAGTTGAGCAAATGTTCGACCGTAATATTTGCTACGAGGTAGGGGTTAGTACAAATAAGGCTGTGTAACACTAAGGGTTTCGAATGTGAGAGAGGAGAAAGAATACTGCTAATTTGAATTGTTACAATGCCATCACTGGTGAACACTAATTGTTGCTGGTCCCCCACCCCAATATCGTCTGTAGTGATCTCCAACATTTTACAACAAGAGCATAGGTGAGGTTACGTCTTCGCCATTCTTTAGGATATCTCCTTTAAGGCTGTCTTCGGTAAAAGTACGTGAGCTCTAACTGAAAGCGAATCACATTTTCAGACAGAAAAAAATGACCCAACTTCCATGAAAATTTGCAATATAATAATCCGTACCTCTGTTAACAATGTACTGTTTTAAAAAACTTCAAAATATCCCGTGAATACTTCCTTTTTTTGTTTTAATACGTGAAGGCAATAAGCCCATTTAACATTACGATACAGGATAAAAAATACGAAACACATTTTTTACCAGAAATAATCAATCAACTCGGTTAAAAATGGGAAGTATGATAAAAAAATGCTGCTCTCTAAAGGATACTGAAGCCAGAATATCATATTAATTTTTCATTTCTTTTATATCTGAAAAAATGTTCCAAATTTGGGTCCTATTCTTTAACATTAACTGAAAACAGCCTTAAATCCCCTCTTTAATACTGACAAAACTGTCGGGAGAGCTGTCGAACCCAATAATACCCAGCAGGTGAGTACCATATTATGCTCCTTGATTATCTTGAAAATGATTTCTATTATATTCATGAGTGTAATGGGAAGGAAGTCTTGCCAACCCTCCTATAAGCACTCTTCATCTTGTGCTGTTGATCTACGGAATTACACAAGTACAGCCATTTCTTAAGTAACAGGACAGTTACGTTAGCCTTACATATAAAATTAAAGACTCAGAAGTGTGTTGTTCAAATTGTGCAACAACCGCATTTCAATTGCCTCCAATAAAATGGTGTGCAAAAATTAAGGACGAGACGGTTTTTTCAATATAATTTTGTACAAAAGCTTTCCAAATCAACACATTTAATACCGTAAGATCTCGAATACGTAAGGACATGTGTAATGTAAGCAACACTTACTAAAAGAGAAATCAGAGGGATAAAAAGAAGCTTGATTGAGAAAGTAGCATGGAGCGCAATGCGACTGAAGGCCGAAACATCCCTGTGATGGGTGTCCAGCAAGGAACATCCGGTCTTTAGTAGGGGACATGATCCCTCCTGACTCCTAGGTAGGTTTCGCAGCGTCTGCCCATGCTGAGAATGAGGATGTCAATGAGTTGTTGAGGCATTGCTGCCCATTCGTCTTGCAGCGCCAATCGAAGCTCCCGAATTGTTACTGGTGGTAAGGTACGAGTTGCCAAGCGTCTGCCTAGAAAATCCCATACATGCTCGATGGGATTGAGATCCGGAGATCGAGCCAGCCAATCCAAACGTTCAATAACCTCACTCTCTAAGAGCTGTTCGACAGCTACTGTACGATGACATGGTGCATTGTCGTCCATGAAAACGAACTGCAGACCCATAGCGCCTCTAAAAAGACGCACATATGGAAGAAGAATCTCGTTACAATAACGGGTCCTGTTGACTGAACCTGCGTCGAAGACTTGAAGAACTGTACGACTACCAAGCATGATGCCTCCCCAAACGAGAACACCGCGATCTCCATACCTGTCCCTTTCAATGATGTTCGAGGGATGATTGCGGCTTCCCCACTCTCTCCAGATGAGTATGTGATGAGAATCGCTACTCAAAATGAATCTGGTCTCATCTGTAAAGAGTACTCGTCCCCATTCATTGTCTCTCCAATTCCGGTGTTCCCGGCACCACAGAGAATGCCTTCTCCGATGGGCAGGCGTTAAAGGTACACACCGTACAGAGCGTCTTGCAAACAGACCACCACCGTGCAGTCTTCTGGCCACGGTAAAACGCGATATCGGTCATCCAGTCGCCTGTGTCGTGTGTCTAGCGATTTCTCCCGTTGTCTGCCGCCTGTTTCTTCTGACCTGTAAGACAATGTACCGGTCATCTGCGGGTGTGGTTCCTCGTGGACGACCACTACTGAACCCCTGGATAGCTGTTCCTGTAGTTTGAAATTGTCTCCAAAGTCATGAAACGGTGCTGTGAGCAATTCCGAACTCTGCAGCCACACTTGTCACACTGCAGCCTTCCTCCAACTTCCCAATGATTCGACCTCGGGTAAAAGCATCCAGATGTCGTCTAACAGATTGATTATTCGCCATTTCTCGCTGAGGCAGCAACTCGGTGTGATTTTAACTGCTATACGGCGTGCAATATCTTTGCCAGAAATACTGATCTTACACCGACAACATGCTTTATACTACTCAGACACTCCTCCATTACGTCTACCTGCATATCTGCGCATGTGCTACCGTACATCACCTTACTTAATCTCCTGATTGGTCTTTCTGTCCGCTCTGCCTCTTCGTTCAGCTGATATGCTAATTTTTCGGCTTCGTCCTTAATTTTTGCACACCAGTGTAGTACATGATATGGGTTCATTTTACAACTTGTCAGTATCTTATTCCACGTGGCTTGAATATTTTTGGATTGCTTCCGACTATTAAAATTTTTAAAGTTAATATCATTAAAACATTTTCGGAATTCAACTTAAGGTATCCGACTACGTTCGGAACCGTGATTTTAAAAAAAAGTGCATAAATGGATAATTTTCATGATATTTAGTGTCACTCAGTTAGAACACACATATAAAATTGGTTTAAGGACATTTTTACAAAAAAAAATATTTCAATATAATATTTTGGCAAAAAATTATTTTAGAAAAATCTTTTTTCTAAATGCTCTCCTTTTGTGAAAAATGTTTCTATTATAATAATATTTTGCCTGTATATAGCTCAGACCTCTGTACAGAGGCTCAACTAGAATTTTTGAAAAATTCACATTTTTTTCAGAGTTACCACCAATTGAAATATTTATTGGCGTTTTTTTCTTAAAACTGCTCCCCTCTGTTGTCGTAAAATATAAATAAACCCACTTCAAAGTTATATATTTCAAAAATTCTAGTTGAGCCTCTGTAGAGAAGTCTGAGCTATATACAGGCAAAATATTATTATAATAGAAGCATTTTTCACAAAGGAGAAAATTCGGGGAAAAAAGATTATTCTAAGTTAATTTTTTGCCAAAATATTGTATTTAAATAATTTTTTTTGTCAAAATATTCTTAAAACAATTTTATGCATATATTCTAATGTAAGTGACACTAACTATCATGAAAAATATCCATTTATGCGCTTTTGAAAAACACGGTTCCGAACGCAGTCGGATACCTTAAAGAAGACTTAATAGGGTTCCTAGATTCGATGTGAAAATTCCGTAGCAATAGTAATGAATGCGTAAAACGTTAATACAAAATGGATTTACAATTCTATATTATGCGATGCGTAATACTTTTAAACCATGTATCATAGCCAGGAAAAACATAATTAATTACTGGTTTCAATTTTCGCCCACCAATTGTTTTAATGATATGTATGAGAATTGTATATATATATATATATATATATATATATATATATATTTATATATATTTATATTTATATATATATATATATATATTTATATATATAAATATATTTATATTTATATATATATATTTATATATATATATATTTATATATATATATATATATATATATATATTATATATATATATATATTTATATATATATATATATATATTTATATTTAACTTCAAATAAAACCAATTCATACTTCTGTGTACTTTACGTTCTTTTTATTTGAGAAGAAATGCTCGCAACAAAATAAATAAAATGCATTTCAAGAATGCAATGCTTCTTGAAGAAAAGACACACTGAAAAAGAACTTTTATTTTCTTTCATTTCTTAAAAAATGCTTCTTTAATGAGAATCATATATTCTGTGATACTTGTAACAAGAATCATATTTTATCGATAAAAGATAACATGTAGTTCATCATTTAATATGCGTCTCAAATTACCTTAAAATAAATATAACTTCTGAGAACTGTACTTAAATTTCAGTTCTTTGTGAGCCTAATTAAAGAAAAACGTTTATCGAATATAGAAAAGAGATCATTTTTTAGAATCAATGTTATTTTTTAAGCGTAAAGCTATATTAAAAACATCCTTGCTCAATACAACTAATAACCATATTCAGGTTCATTTTCCGATTCTTAGTTTTTGTACTTTGTATATGCCTAGCGTTTTCTTTCAGTTTTAATTAATGTTTAATGATGTCATCGATCCAAAATACAGTAATTAGAATATAGGAACAAATGTTTTTACTACTCAAGTGTGAATACTAATTTTTGCGCTCAAATTCCTGTTTCTTGTCCAATATATTTTGTTCCTCTGTGGTATAGGAGATATTTTATCAAATATAGTAATTAATTGCATTGCGACTAACAATCATTTTGTCTTAACTCTCTTAAAATAGTTTAAGTGAACCTGATTTTTTATATTTGTATAAACCTTTTTTAGTAAATTGGATTTCTTAGCTTTGAAATTGAATACAGAAATTCAAATAAAAATCTCTTCTAAAAAATATAAGAAAACATTCTCAAAAGAAAGCATTTAAATTAAAAAGAAACAAAGTGTTAGCAATGCATGCTAACACACAGACTTCGACGACTTATACTTGACCGATATGTGACTTTTGACTTTCTAGCTTCTTTACAAATGCACACACGCATACGTATACGCATATGCATATGCATATGCACTCATGTCCATAAATTAAGGATAAATCAGAATCCCACAGAAATTCAACTTTAAGATAAAAAATTCACTTGTAGAATTATCACACACATCTTGAAGAAGAATATGCAAATTACAGGAAACCACCAGATGGCGCGGATAGTAAGTCACAATGACGAGAGTGTAAGAGAGGGGTATATAAGTAATAGTGGAAAAGAAGTAAAATTTTTCACAAGCAATTTAAAAGCCTTTCAGTACAATAACCGCATAGTTATGGCACAAAGGAAGCACTTGCATAATTTTTTACGTGGTAGAATTATTGGACGACTGGAATGTGGACGTATCCAGCTGGAAGTATCCGAGGAACTTGGAATCACCCAGAGTGTCATCTCCAGACTTTGGCAATGATTCCAAGATGATGGTAATGTGAGTAGATGTTGCAGCACAGATCGCCCCGAGTTACAACACCGAATGAGGACCAGTATTTGGCAGTTACTGCCAAAAGAAACATACGAAGCACAGCATCAGACCTGTCTCGTCAGCTCTCTTCATCTCTCTTTAGCTACTAGCAGACCGTGTACAGACGCTTAGGGCACAATGGTGTATATGCTCGTAGGCCTGTCAGATGTGTTCCACCTACCGCAACTCACTGTCGCCTGCGATTAACCTGGAGTAGAGAGCGTGCATTGTGGACACCACAACAGTGGTCTTGTGTGATGTTTTCCGACGAGTCCAGGTTTAGTTTGCAGTCTGATTCTCGCCGGACTTTAATATGGAGAGTGCCAGGTACCCGTTACCACCAAGAGAACGCCATTGAACAACACCGTTACGGTGGTGCAGTAAAGCTCGTTTGAGGAGGAATTATTCATGGTTCCAGAACTGACCTGCATGTCCAGAGTGTTACGATGACAGACCACATCTATGGGGATGTCATTCTGGAACAACATGTACGTTTGTTTCGGGGCACCTTGGGAGCTGAATTTCAGTTTATGGACGACAACGACCGTCCTCACCGTGCAAACATCGTAGACGAATGCCTTCAATCGGAGGATATCACCTGTATGGATTGGCCAGCATACTCACCGGACTTGAATCCAAAAGAACGTGTGTGTTATATGCTTGGCCGACGAATTGCAGCCCGTCAACCCCCTCCCACCTGTCTACCGGAATTTCGGAGGGCTTTGCTTGATGAGTGGTGTAATATTCCCCAAGATCAGATTGATAATTTGATACTCAGCATGCCTAGGCATTGTAACGCCTGTATTGCATCGTCGAGGAGAGATACTCCGTATTAACCACCATACTAACCATGTTATACTGTATTTTGTAAATAGGTTCTTTTTTGAAATTTACTCCAGGGAGTAAAAATCGCCATTTTTATTAACTATGTAAAACATATAGCATTTTTTTGTCCTTTAATTTTTATTTAATAAATAGACTTAACAAATAAGTCAACTTTGTTTTGTTTCTGTCTCTTTCTTTGCCTGAACTTCATTATCATTAATTTATGGACATGAGTGTACATCCACATCCACATACCCACACACACACAGTACAGTAAAATGAAGTACTACTGGAGGTAATTTTTTGCAGCCATTTGTAAATGGCTTCTACGGTGTTCTTTTTAGCTTTTTTGATGACACAAAATTCTTTCAAACGCAAACTTACTTAAAAAATTCAGAAAATTTCTAAAACTGATCATATTATTATTGATTCATTCAAAAATGAATTATTTCTAGTAAAGGTATTCTTTATAAAGGTCAATGTTATTGTAAGTTTAAGAATTATGTAATGGTCCCAAGAGAACTAAAAGTATGAATTAGGAAAAAAAACGACAGTTAATGATCAAAATTCATTCGTATTAGAGAATATTCGTTTTAATATTTCTAGGAGTAGTTATTTACTTCAAAAAACAACCTTAAACAACAAATAAAATGGTATGTCAACATTAATTTCCCTAGACAATAGCAATTAGATTTTTTGGTTAATCTATTTCGAAAAAAAAAAACTAAATATTTTAAGTTAACTAATATAAGTTATTGAATTAATTAGTAAGGTTCAATGGTGCATAATGAAACAGATCATTAACTGAAAAATGTGCTGTGAAGAAATATTTCAAAACGTCGATAAGAAACATACCTGCATTATTAAAAAAAGTTTTCGATTAAGTTGGAGGTATAGTAAAGTTTTAATTATTTCCAAAATATAACTAGGATATATGAATAAAATTATTCTGCCTCTTAACTCCTAGTGTACTATGTAACCACCAATGGATCTCTTGATTGTACGATGCAACTTTGTAGTCACAGTCTAATTAGTTTCCCTGTTAGAGAGACATAAACAAAACGTATACTATTTTGCTATGTTGGCGATCCCTGAACATATATTGGAGACAACTTTCAAAATTTCTTGCAAATGCAGAAAAAATTGTATTTAAACTTGGGAATACCGGTATTACAAAATTGTACAAATGGCTCAAAATACCGGTATTCGGTATCCCGGTATACATATATTGCTATCCTTAAAGATATCCCTATTAGACAGAGGAGCAACTGTCCACGAAACAGAAATGAGATTGATTTTAATTATGGCAAAGTGTTAAAAATTATTCGCGTGGATATACACACGTCGAAGATGTTAGCATGCTGAATCTCACGATTATTAACTCATTTTTCAGAAGTTTTCACCTTGTCAAAGATTTTGAATCTTTTCTAGGAAGGTGTAGATTATTTCTTTTATAGCCAGGTAACTATGATTGAATTTTGGACTGCTGTATGGTCACTAAATCTTGCCGACAACGCACCTACTCACTCAGTTTTAGATGTGAATGACAAATAAAAGAAATGCGGTTTTGAAATTTTGCCACATCCACCCTATTTCACTAATCACACCCAAAACACTAAGTTTTCTTATTACAAAACTATATGTATGACATGTTTTGAGCCAGAATCAGACTTAGTTTTAAAAAGGTCTTTATTTTAGAATCAGTGCGTCTCTTCTGACGCTAAGAGTAGGAAGGAAAAAACACGCCACAGTGTGTTTTAAGTGGGGGGTTAGCACTTAAAACACCGATAGGGTAAGTATCGCGGATTTTATGATTGTGCTTGAAAGTTAAGGATGACATATAGGGCTATTAAATCTAAGGATCTGGAATTAGACATGTTTATTGGTTAGGTTATACGTTCGGAAGAAATAAATGGGTGATTAGTTTGATACTTGAAGATGAAATGAAAAATATGAGTTAAGTGCTAGATAGGAAATTTGATTTTTATTCTAATTTATTTATCCTTATATATATATATATATATAGAAAAATACATGTATATATAAACCACTGCGGAGTTAAAGTTTTGACAACTCAAATGACGTCATTCAAGGGGAACAATAGTATTCAATGCAACCTGTTAATTTCTACATCGATGGTCTTCGATAGGCTACGAAATACTTATATTAATGTATAACTCTGGGTATGACTATGTAGAGAAGTACAAATGAATACAATCTGTCTCATTTTAGAAATAATTTAAAAACTCTAGGATACTAATTCTTAGTGGTGATCTCCAAAGTTCCGATCTAATCTCAGTCTATAAATTATTTACAAAATTTAGGGTGACAATAAATGTTTTGAAATTGTAAGCTGTATAGACTTATTGTTTATAATGACTTTTTCCTTCAAACTGTATTTAACAGTATATACTGTAATAATTTTAATTACTACTTTTTTCCAATGGGAAGCACAAAATAAAAAAAATAGGTTAATTAGCATGTTTCCAAATTTGTAAAATTAATACATTATACATTTTTCAATTAGGTCTAATGTAAATTTAATATTTATCACCTTAATCTTATATGTATATATATAGGCGCTGCATATTTCATTATATTCTCATAAACATTAAAAGTTTTGCTAACCATTTTAATAAACCCAATACATCTCGGGAAATGTTTATATTCATAGAACAGTGAGTGTGGATATTTTTGTGAACATAGATATATTACCTAAGAATAAACATAGTGACTTTTTTTTAATGGATGTTTTAAAATACACTCTATAACAAAAAATACCGACGCACCAAGGAGTTGGCCGATTGTAATGAAATTTCGTATGCAAAGACATTTGTACCGAACATGCAAATGATTAAAATTTGGTGTGCAATGAATGAATTGCGGGAACTATAGCGCATCGGAACTGCGCACAGAACATATGTCTATAACAAGCGATTCTCAGTCTGATGGTCAAACTTTCGGTTGCATCGCAATTTAGGTGACCTTTCAATGAGTGAAAAATGATTCACCGTGTGAGAGTTTGAAAGAGGTCGTATCATGAACTAAAAGAGGGAGGTTGCGTAAATCAGAGAATTTTTCGTCATATGGGTCGAAGCGATGGGACCATTAGAAGATGCTGGAAAGAATGGGTAGAAAATGGCAGATTTCAGCGTCATGTTGTTAGCGATCGACGTAGGGCCACAACAGATCGGGAGGACAGATTGATTGCCAGATTAGCTGTCACAGCGTACGATTCATCATTATCAACCATCAGAAGTACTACACGAACATGAATGCCCACCATGACCTTTCACAGACGGCTGATCGAGCGAAATTTACGCTCGTACCGACCGCTACGCCACCTGTCATTTACACCTGCATGTTGTCAAGCCAGATTACAGCAATACTTAGCTCGATCAGATTGGAATCATGCTAAGTAGGGACCTATAGTGTATGGCGACGAATCCCTCTTCAAATGTGTTCAGACGATCTTCGAGGACGTGTTTGCAGAAGCCCAGGGCAGCGTGCCGATCCTGCTTTCACTATTGCACGCCACACAGACCCTCATCCAGGAGTTATTGTCTGGGGCGCAATTTATTTTAAAAACTGGACTCCTTTGGTCGTCATTAGAGCACACTTACAGCACAGAGGTACCTCAACGACATTCCGAGAACTGTTTTGCTAACGTTCCTTTAGCAGACCCCTGGCGTCATTTTTCAGCAAGCTAACGCCAAACCACATAGGGCACGTGTTACTGTCTTACATCTTATCAAACACTTCCTTTGTCAGACAGATCGCCAGGTCTTTCTCCAATCGAGCATGTCTAGGATATGTTGGGGAGGTGACTGTATCTAAAAGGGAATGTTCATGACCTGCCCCGACGATTGGAGAAAATTTGTCAAGAAATACCGCAGACCACCAGGATGCTTTATCACTCTATTGCACGGCGTGCGACAGCTTGCATCCAGGCTATAGGAGAGTCAACACCTTATTGAGCTCGTTACTTTGTAACTCTGAAATAAACCATACAATTTTTCTGAAATTTTAATCATTTTCTATTCTGTGCATAATCTTTCTACCCAAAAATTATTCTGTCAATCGGATGGTTCGTTCTTGGTGCGTCGTTTATTTTTTGTTTTGTTATAGAGTGTATAATCAATAATTTGTTTCGATGTAACTAATTTAAAATGAAAGGCATATTTTATAATATAATATATAAATGCTACTCTTATTTTATTATATTATATGTGTGTGTGTGTGTGTGTGTGTGTGTGTATTTGTGTGTAAGGAGGATAATTAACTTATGTCTACAGCAAAATCTCCTTTTTACCATTTAACATTTATTTTCCATAACACATTTGAATGTTATATTAAACAGCTAATTATTTTCTCAGAAAAGATATTCCAAACATAACAACTCCAATCCCAGCTCAGTAGTTTTTATGGTCTTCGTAAGCCGGTTATAAGGCTTTCTGCGAATCACTCGACTACGGTATCCGGCTTTTTTCTAGATTTTCTTGCAGTATCTACCCAAATGTTTTTGTTAGACTTTTCATGAATGTCTGTTGCTATTTGAGTTGTAGTCAAATGAGGATTTTTTATCATTAATATCACACTTCGTGTTTTTCTGATTGTAAGTTTAGATGGACTTCCTAAACGAGGTTTGGGTGCGTAAACTCTTGTAGATTTGTAGTCACAAAATAACACACGCTGGATAGATTAATACTTTCGTCCAACGGATCTGTTTATTTTCCAACGACTTTTTTCATCTTTCCACATTTTCCAAACAATTTTAAGCTCACTGATACTAATTTCCTTTCTTTTATTTTCCATGTCCTTGAATTGCTTCGTATCTCACAAAAACGTAAGAATTATTGCATCAAAATTTTCTAAACCTATTTTGCTCGATAATTAAATGCAAAAACTCTGTTAACCTTTAACGCATGTTAATAAAAATCCCACGAAACAAGAATATTCAAATAGTGAAAGTAGACTTTTTGTGCCTACTATTTGTGTGCTTTGCTACAAAACTCCCGTTACCTCAAGTAGTTTTAATTCAAAATTAACGAATTCATGCATGCTTAATATTTAAATAATAATAAAAAAAATTATGAAATTTTTTTAGAAAAAAAATTATATTTCTATTAAATTTTACATCTCTGCTGTATGATTTCTTATGGCTGAACGCTGATTTTTCCAGGAAGAGTGTAGGTTATCTATATATATAAAGGAGAAAAGCGACTCACTCACTCACTGACTGACTGACTCACTGACTAATCACGATATCTCTGGAACTATTAAACCTACAGACTTTAAATTTGGTAGGTAGGTTCCCTTCATGGAGTAGAAGTCAGCTAAGAACGGATTTTGCAAAGTTTGAACCCCAAGGGGCATTACGGGGGTTTAAGGGACGTTATAGATAATTATTTCCATTACTAAACTATTAGATGTACTGTCGTGAAACTTGGTACACAGATTTATTTCATAAAGTAGAGATTCCCTACATAATGAATTTTACGAAAATCGACCTCCAAGGAGCGTTGAGGACGCTTAAGAGGCGTAATACATAATTATTTCCATTTTTAACCTATTAGACGTACAGTCTTGAAATTTGGTAAGCGGATTCCTTTCATAGAGTACAGATCCGCTGAAAATGGGTTTTGTCAAAATCGATTCTCAAGTGGCGTTGTAGAGAATTAAGTGGCATTATAGGCAATTAACTCCTTTTTTTTTAAACTATTAAGCGTCAAATCTCGAAATTTAGTAAGCTGATTCCATTCATTGAGTAGAGATCCTCTATAAGATGGATTTTGTGAAAATCATTTCCTAAGTGGCGTTGCGGGGGCTTAAGGGCGTTATAGATAATTCTTTCCATTTTTTTAAACTATTAGACGTACAGTCTTAAAATTTAGTATAAGCGAATTCCTTTCATGGTGTAGAGATCCGCTACAAAATAGCTTTGGGGGAAATTGATCCCCAAGGGTCACTGAGGGGGATTAAGGGGCTTAATAGAAAAATATTTCCTCTTTTCAAGTAATAGAACCACCTGCTTAAAAATTAGAAGGTATGTTCCATTCATGGAATAAAGTTCCTTTTACAAAGATTTATGCGATAACGGACCCCAAAGGAGTGGGGTTGCGAGGGATTACGGCGTGATATAGAAAAATTCCTGTTTTTGAATTTAACTTATTTACTTGAAATTTGTTGAGCACTTTTCTTTAGTTGAATAGAGTTCCACTAAGAATGGATTTTACGGAAATCAACTCCAGGGGGAAGCGGGGAAAGTTATTGGGGCGTATTGATAAACAAATTCCCATTTTCTAACTTCTAAGATTATAATAATAAAATTTGGTTTGCATGCTTCTTTTGTGGAATTGGAATCCGCTAAGAATGCCGTCAACGAGGTATTGATGATAAAAATTCCGTTTTTGCTCTGTTAGATTTAGACTTGAAATTTAGGACGCATGTTTATTTTATGGAGTAGAGATCCACTGAAAGTTGCTTTGGTGGAAATCCACTTGATTATTAGGTTAAGTGAGCGAAAAAACTCTTTCTACTTCTATTTTAAATATAAATAGAAATTAGATATTATAATTTATGTTCTTTTTATATCAAGGGGAGAGAGTGTAACAGCTATAAATATATTTTTCAACACAATCGTATTCTTAATGTTAGATATGAATAATTAATGTATATGTAAACAGTATACATATATACAACATCTTGAAATACCCAGTGAAGCGGGCGGTTAACGGCTAGTATATATATATAATCCAAAAGTAAATTTATACGTAGACTTTATACAAACATATGATTATTGCAAGGGAATATATAATATTACAAAAAAGAATATTTTTAATGTCTTTTATGAGTTTCTTAATTATTAAAATGCTTCACAGTAGTGTAAGCTGCACTATTAAGGCTAATATGTTAACATTCATAGAGTAAAAATGCGCTATTTCTGAAACGTATGATATTATCGAAAACACGTAATGTTAGAATGCGAATTGTGATAAAATTATTTTGAGCTTTTACTGCAAATTCTAACAAGATTATTTTTGTATTGATTGGATATATAATTAAATAATTACTCATTGAGAGAGAATAATATTTTATGTCATGGCACTTTTTAAACGTACATTTTTATTACATATATATATATATATATATATATATATATATATATATATATATATATATATTATGGTATTATATAAAAATCTGCCTAAGACTAAATTTTAGAAATACTATACTTTGATTTTGCTTTCTCTTATAATATTGTCAAAGAAAAATCTGAATCATATGGTTTGAACATGACAAAAATACATTTTTATTCATGAATGTAAAGAAAAGAGTATTAAGAAATTTACTTCTTAAAAATTCTTACTTTCTGTTCGATATTGTAGAAATAATTATTTTATCAAAGAACACTGTACCGACTAATGGATTTTGCACATTAATTTATAAACTGAGTTCGTAAACTTATAATTGATGTAGTGTAGAATTTTGTTGAGAAAGATATTAATGCAAGCGTAATTTATTTCGTTTGACCATAGTAGAGAGTTGCGGTGTTCTCTGAAAGTAACTCTGAAATGCACCTAACTTAGGAAGCAAACACATCTTCCCTGACTTTCATAAACTACCGAAACGTATTTAATAAAAAAAAATGGTAATCATATAGTAAGAAAAATCGCAATTTTTTCTTGATTAATTCTTTTTTATGCAAATTAAGAAACTTATGGTACAGGTAGTTCAAACATTATTCTGTGCGGTTGTAGTTTTGTTTGAGTTTCTGCAGGCTTATGATAATTTTTGAAAATGTAAGCAAGTACAAATATAACGTTTGGATGATGGATGATTGTAAAGATTGAAGGTAACCCATTCCGTAGCTCAAGTAGCAAGATGGTTCAACATGTCTCAAATGTGGTTTATGGGTTATAGAATCAGTTGCAGAAAATCGGAACAATATACAAAAGGCCACAAGGCATCCTAGAACACTACAAAACCAAGATAACTGATATTTGGATTTCACTGCAGAAACAGTTTAGTAGTTTGCTGTTTATCGAACTCTTAATGAGTAATTTTTTATACCAGGAGTCTAAATGGCCTGCATTTCAGTCTTTACAGCTCATAGAAGTGGTATAACATTCTTGGACACGGTATTAATGAGCATGATTTCTTTTATTGAGGAGTAGAGATTCAAAGATTTTTTACTCATCATCGTTGTATTCACATATGGGGAGAGTCAGGGACATGATACCATCCTTCTAACGTGACAGATGCATGTTATTATTCAGATGATGGCGTTTTAGTCTGGGCCAGAGTGATGTTGTATAGACGCACAAAGCTGAACATGTTTTAGAGAAATAAGAGATCTTAGGCAACCATTTATTTTTTTATGGATGATATTGATCATCCATACAGTTCACGGCTGGTCTATTAACACCTCACAGAGACATAAACTCGAAAGATGGGGTGGTCAGCTAGACATAAATCACATAGTGCATGTTCTTGGCAGAAAATTGTAGCAATTTCGACACTTCATTGGAACACTTCTGGAGATTAGAAGTGTTTTGGTGAAGGAGTGATATTTATTGTCCCTATACATTTAATGAATATTCTCGTCAACATCATGAGAGAGTGTAGTGAGAGCTGTATTCCTATCAAGAGCAATCATATCTCATATGAAATCCTCCACAAGTGCCCTTTTGCTGCACCACCTTTTGACCATCAATCTTCTCGATGATTTAAAACTATAATTAAATTTCTGCGAAACACTTCAACTATGGAGATAAAATAACCTCAAAAATGAAGTCTTGTAAGAATTATTTATAATTTGTCAAAGAAGGCAATGATTGTCATTGAATAAATGAAACATGTTTTGTGGAGTAATGAAAGTTATAGATAATGAAAAAATGAAAATGAATTTATTCTTTTGGTAGTAACAAATGCGTTTATAAAATTTTAAAAAAAACTTTATATTTGCGAAAAATGAATTAAGGAAAATAAAAAATAATAAAGAGATCTAATTTAAATACAATTTCTATTTATCCTTGAATTTCATTGAATGGAATTCATCAGTAAACTTGATAAACTTTTGTGGCGCAATCCTATAATTTCTTCATGGCACACCAATATATATATGCACAGTTATTAGAACTAAGAGATGAAGAGTTTTGTCTTCAAATATCTTATTGAGCATTGAGGAATGAGGTTTTATATTGATGAATTAAAACCAGGCATTGTCCTCGTCACTCGGTCATAGAAAAACGTTATAAAAAAAGCCATTTGCCTTGAAATGGACGTATCATACTGGAAAGCTTTTTCTGATTTTATTGTATTAAAACTTTCACATTACAACAGAAAGCAGTGCTTGAAGTTTATGTTAGAAAGCTTATATATATATATATATATATATATATATATATATATATATATATATATTTAATAATTTTTTTTTTCCAACCTCAAAGTTGATATGAAATTCATCATAATTTATGTAGGAAAAATTTGGTGGAAATGAAGAGAGTTATGATTACGATGCCTAACGATCCAATTTAGAAGAGAGAACTTGGATTCCTAAGAATGGTAACCGTTTTACAGAATGATTTATTATGCCGTTCAGAGAAATCCTTGAAGATTGTCTTGAAATATAAATGATGCTTCCAAAAATCTGACGAAGTAGCGTGAGAAAACTAGGAAATTGCAAAGCGAATTGCGAAAACAGATTTAATTTAAATTATTATAGGGTAGCAAGAGGTCTAAAATATTTTATGCAAAAAACAGTAGTTTTTATTTTAACTCCTTATAGTATCAAAAAAGGATTATTTTACTCTGAGTACTGATATAATCAATAGTAGCACTCTGATAATATACAACCTTCAGCAATATGAAACTAATTGCAGCTCCTCTGTACACATAAAAATGGATGTTTGTGTATATAACCTCGCTTCACTTCAGCACCGTTCAACCAATCACTTTGAAAATTGGCATGTATATGTATTTTTTTATGGATAAGGTTTATGTGCTTTTTCCTTTGTGGCAGCTTCCCACCAGGTGCCGCTACAGCATATAAACTTCTGTATCATCCAATCAATTGCCAAGTTGCCAACATGGTTGCCATACCAACTTGGCTTTATCGCCAACATTTCGCTATGTTTCCATTGAGTCACCATTATAATGTAACGGATGTTGTTGATTGCGAATATATTACAGTTTTAACATAAAATAATACACACAAACATTCATTCGGGACTTTTTTACGTATGTATTCCGCTTAGTATGGAAATAAAATAACTTTTCGGTGGGTTAGTATGCAGATCGAAACCCTTTAGGCGAGTTCGATTCTCTCGAATAAGTAAGTGAGTAAATGTTTCTTTGAGTCACTTTTGAGGAAGAATTTACGTTATCTACTGCACCCACGTGCATATATATAATTATTAAATATATTGGAGGAAGACTTTTTCGTAGAGTTAAATCTGGCGAAGAATAGATATAAAAATATGAAAAATTCACCTTTTTGCCGCTGAATATCATGTTCAATATAAGCAAACCTAAGAAAACTTCGAGTCATACTTTTTCTTTTAGAATAGTATATTAAAGTTTAAAGAAATCCGCACTGTGTGTAATGCACAATCTGTTTCTAAGGTTGACCTTCTGAATTCGAAGCGAGTCTTTATTTTGATTTATCGTACGTAAATAAAATAAATATTTTAAAGTGAAAAGATATAATGTTTACTGTTCTAGTCCGTTTTCAGTTTTATTCTTTTATTTCGGGAATCTCTTTGTGGAAATGTTTTCTTTCTTTGTTTCACATAAAAAATGTATCCAATTTTGGGGAATGGAGACATAAAATAGTTCCTGATCGGATTTCTCGTCATTCATCTTTTTAGGTTTCAGAGTTAAAAATAAATATTTTTTATTTAGATTTCCAGAAAACCAAAGTAGTTATTATTTCATAATATAAATAATACTGATTATTTCAACTATTATGCCAGTTTTTGCTGTTTGCAGTTTTAGTTGAACTGCAAACTAAGCAAAATATACACAGATGCATAAGATTATAACATATATAAAGATGAATTTGTATTTTTAAATATTATTCTGAAATGAGATAACACAAAGCTAGAATTTATTCATATTGTCAATATGTTTTATCTTATATGAGAGAAAGCGTGCGATAAAAATATTCAATAAGAAGTCCTAACACACGTTCAAAGTACTTTTTTTAAAAAAACAACATACTAAAACATTATAAGTACTTTTTTATGCATTGATAACAATAAACTTTAATACTTAACCAGTAATATTTAAAATGAATCATTTAAATTTCACAAATATCACAATTATAAGAGAAATTTAAGCAATTTTTAAAACAATTCTTTGACCCCTTAACGGTCTCATAAGTTTGAAGAAAACGGTAATAGATGTGCCTATTTTATATTTAAGAAAATTATGAATAGCAAAATGTATGCTCAATATATGTGCTTATTTTTAAATTTTGGGTAAAATTTCGGTTTAATTACAAAAAACTAATATTTTAAGAAAAACTAACATTTAGGGTTATTATGACTGAATGTTGGTTTTCCGGCGAATAGAAAAACATTAAAAAACATATATTTTAAACAACAAAGGAGATTTTTATAACACTTATGTTTTATGTAAAAACACAAAAGTAATGTTTCTTGTGAGATAAATATCAAAGCATAATATAACAAGGTCAGCATTACAGGTAACAGTACAGATCCATCATCACTGCTCTCAAATTCACTAACCAAACTTTTAAAACAATCAGTTATTTCAGAATCACTCTCAGATCCACTTATACTTAAAGTAAAATCCGATTCACTTCCTGACTAACTCCATAATGAATACACACACGCACAATATTGATAAATATATTTATTTGATCACATAACGCAACCCACGTGTATTCACGAAAAGTGAACAAAGTAATTGAGCTAAGGCTACAAAAACATATCACTAACATATATGTTTGATTGGGCGAATATCTAATTTCAAATTAAAGAACTATCTCTAAACATGTTGCTAATAATATGGTACTGTCATCTGGTGAGAAATAAACATGATTCAATGCTTAGGAAATAGATATCTTTAATCTTTTTAGACAGTTACTTTAAAACACTTCAACCTGGAAATATTACGGGCACGAGAAATAGAGGGTGGGGGGTATTTCACCCCACGATTTTGACGGAAGCGAGAAAGAAGAGGTTAAAATCAGCCAGTCGGGTAAAGCCTTTGAGAAACCGATTTTAAGTTTTAGATATTTCTAAAATCTCCGAATCAAGATCTTTCCAATGATATACCATACAAGCCATTATATGAATTAGATTTATTTTAAAATGATTTTTAAAAATTAATCAGCTGATTTACCATGCCCATTTTGACAGATAGAAATGTAAACATTGTCTTTTTAACACTTGGGAAAAGTTGCAAAGTTTCGATTAATTTTTGATTTTAATACCCAAATTAACTTTAGATATTTGTATAACTGCAACTGTTAGATTTGCTAAAAACCTTTGGAGGCAATTTCCGATTTTGATGGGGGTTTTAGTAATTGTTATACTTAAAATGTAGTAATTTTTTACTGAAATTTGGTCTTTTCTTAAGCTGAAATTCCTTTTTAATTAGTTATTCTTAATGATTACTAAATCTTCGCGTGTTTAAGTAAAGTGTTAAAAGAAACAAAATTAGGATATATGATTGTGACCAGGTGAGAAATATATTCGTAATTTTTCTTAATTTAATAACTGCATCAGGCCTAATGAAGACAATAGTTGATGGAAAAGAAAAAGGATTATACTTTTACAAGATAAAATTTTTTTTATAAAATTGTTTTCTTAACAATTTTTTTAAATTTTGTAAATTAAATGCATGCCTGTACTATGTTTCTTAAATGCAATTGTGTATACTGAAGTGACATTTTTGAAATATTTTTAAGTAGATATCATAAAAAAGTGACAATTTTCAATAAATTCATAATAATCATATTTGCTCCCTCAACTAAAAGTTTGTTTTTGAAAAAACTAATTAATATATTTAAAATTTTTCACTTCAGGGTAAATATAAGGGTATAATTAATACATGTAGTCAAAATCTTAAGTCTTTATAATAAATAGTTTCTGAGATAAAGGAATGAGATGATACATCAAATGTGATGTTTGTTTTCTTTGCGAGAAGCTTGCTACAAACTTAAAAATACATAAATTTCATGTTTAAAAACATAAAAACTGTTTTATTTTGTCTGTTTTAGAAATCATTTTTCCAGTTTAGAGTAACTTTTGAAGTTTAAAACTTAGAAACTATCTGCAACACAACAAAACCTAATGATAATGTTACGAAAACCTAAGAAAAACTTACGAAACGTATATAATCCGGTATTTTTAAATACCATCTCAAATTCACACCAAAACCATGTTGATACTTTTTTACATTATATTTATGATGCTTTCTGCTCAAATTTTATATCTGTAATGCATGAAAGCTAAAAATTCTTTAAAAATTGATACAGAATTTGAGAAAATTTTGATGTTTTCTCGTTAAAACACTGAAAAATGCTGTTCTGGTCAATTTGGAGCTTTTTTTGTTTACCATTTTATGCAAAATAAATTGAAAAGATGCTAATGTTTAACAAAATGGGACAAATACATGTTGTAATTCATTATTTTTCTGATAAATTGGACTTTATAGTGAAAATTCGATTTTCTCAAAAATGATGTTTTAAAAAACTGTATTCATGTTTTTCTCAGAATATAATGTGTGAATGTAATGAAATTTTTCCCCTCATGTTACTGATATGTAACTATATATATTCATGTCAGTTTTTTGGGGTTTCTCAAAATATTTCACTGGAGTCCATATATCTTGACAAAAGATGTCAATTCTTTTAAAAATTCATAGTGATATTTTTATGTTACATGTTTTTGAGAAAACAAAACACTATATTTTAAATATTTCTTTTAATTGGAAATATTAATGGTTATTTATTGTTCAGAGAGGTTTTTAAGCTTTAATATTCAAAAGTTTTTCAATAATAGGTAACTAATTACAACTCAGATGTTTAATGATTTTTGTCGTTGGGAGAAGCTTGTTACATGCATAAAAATACACAAATTTCATATTAAAAAACATAAAAACAGTTTTATTTTTGACTTTGTTAGAAAAGCTTTGTACAGTTTAGAGAAAATTTTAAATTTTGAAACTTTAAGAAATTGTGTTTGCATGGGAACATACAAATCCATAATTAAACTTTTCGCAACGTCGTAAAATCACGTATTCCCAAATTGTGATTTTTACATATTGATACATGTTTACATTATATTTATGATGTTATAAGGTCAAATTCGATATTTGTAATGCATTGAAGTTAAAAATTCTTCACAGATTGTTACATAATGTGCGAAAATTGATGCAAAATGCTAAAAAAAATCTCGTTGAACAAAAACTGAAAAATACTATGTATGCATTTTCTTAACATTTTAAGGCTTTTTTGTTTTCTATTTTATGCTTAAAAAATTAAGAAGATACTAATGTTTAATAAAATAGGGCAAATACACGTTTTAATTCATTATTTTTGTGTTGGAGTTCCTTTTTACACTAAAAATGCAATTTTTTAAAAATGATTGTTTTCAAACCACGAGTACCTTTTTCATAGAATCTACTGAATGATAGTATTTGCAATTTTTACCGCACATAAATAATATGTAACTATATATAATAGAGCTACTTTTTTGGAGATTCTCCTAAAATATTTTGCTGAAAAGCAGTTATCGTAAAAAAAAATGACAATTTTCACAAATTTCAAAGCGATAGTTTTACGATGAATATTTTGGAAAAAAGTAAACAATATATTTGAAACATTTTACCATTATTTAAATAAAAAGACTTAATTAATATACAGACTTAATTTGAAGTTTTTATATTTAACAATTTCTGAGGAACAAGTTCCTAAAATGGTTCAATTTAACATTGTCGGTATAGAGGGTTTTAACATTTTATTAAAACATTAAAATTTTAGAAGCTGATCAAATACATTTTATTAGAAATGTGGTGCATCCATGAGCTTGTTATTCAGATATATCTAAGCCTATCAAGCCATCTCTAAAAATATTCATTCAGTAAGAAATATTTTCGTACATTCCCTTGAATATAATATAAATATCATTTTCAAAAAGTTTCCATTTCCTCTTGCTTCACTTGTGAACTTAGGGCGATAATTGAAGCTCTTGTGATTTATATATGAGATTCTTTCTATTATAGAACAAGTTAAACGTATCGTCATTTATTGTGACTCAAAAGCAGCCCTGCAGGCCATTCTAAATGGAGGTTTATGGATTACAGAAAAGATTTGTTCTCGTCTATTTAGGTTACATGAGCTAACCCTTTATCTACCGACGGTACTTATAAGTCCCACTAACTTTAAAATTATCTAGAATAACCATATTTACGAATACTCAGACGATACTTAGCAGGAATATTATTTTAAATCCACCCTTCCAAGATATATGTCGACACGCGCGCGCGCGGGTTCTGTAATGAGTATTTTATCGGGGAAGGCGAATAGTATTATAGTATAAATTGCCTTTTCAGATGACGGCGTTTTCAGCGGATTGCAAAGATTGTCATTTTTGCTCCGAAAAAAAATAGTTAATGTCAAAAGGTAAGTATTTTATTTTTTTTTATGTTAATGAAGACCTTAGTAAGCCTTAGACCTTAGTATTTATTTTAAGTAAACATTGTATGTAATTGATTTTATAGTTGGATATCTTTAATTAATTAATTAGCTCTAGCTAATTAAATTTCCCAAAGTTGAGTATTTTGTTTATGTATATCCCTTAATTTTTTCAATGCAGAGATTCAAAAAAAAATATTGCATGAAAAAAACTGCAGTAAATCATAATGCGGTAGATAAAGTCTGCTTTCTCCAATGGTTGCCTGCACATACTGGCATTACAGGAAAGGAAAATGCGAATAAACTGGCGAAAAAGGATGGAAATCTTAAGGGGACTTGGCGCCCTTTGAGCAAACTTCTTTATTTACGTATTTAAAAATTATATTTTAACATTTTATGCAATGTTTCTATTCAAGAATATGTTACCAAATGAAAATTTCCATATATTATTCACACAATTTTAAAAATTTAAATTTTTTGAAGAAAGTTGGGAAAATTTTAAAATCCTACTCCTTTTGTAAAATTAATTTTTTGACCTGAATTTTTTTATAATATTCTTATGGATGTTCTTAACAACTTCAGTGATCGATTTTAGAATAACTTTCTTCGTTTTTGAGAAAAAAAAATAAAATGATGATATACAGGCTAAAAATCAACGAAAAAGCCAACATGTCTTACATTTTATTTTTTTTTAAAGTATTCAGTTTATAGCAAAACGGATCCCTAATTTTATTACATGCTTTATTTTTAACACGCAGGAAAAAAAATTGAAGTGATTGGTAAATAATTGTCGAAGGAGTAGCATTTTGAATGCACTAAGGTTTCGAAAAACACAAACTGAGAAAAACCAATTTAAAGTTTATAATTCTGAAAAAATAATTATTATAAGCTTAATTAAACTTAAAATACCACTTTAAGGTATTACTTATACGTTTTTCTTTAAAATAATTGCATTTTCATAAGTTTTCAACCCAAACATTTTTATAAATGATCAACTTTTAGAGAGTACTAATTGCACAAGAAAACTCAAGAAAAACTTTAAAAAAAATTTTTTTCTGTCACGACAGAAATTTTAGCTGTTTTTCTTCTTATAATATTAAAGTATTACATTTGTATGAAAAATATATCAGGAATAAGAACTGAAATTATAAAATTATTAATATAAAATGCCTTAATTTAAAAATTTTACATTTACACATTTCACAAGGAAGAAAAATTACATTATTGTATTGCCTCGGAAATATTCTGCTTTTAATACTATACATTCTTTTTTATAGTTATTATTTCTATTTATAAAATAGATTTTTTTATCATAACGCATTTTTATAGCTTTTTTTTCTAAAAAGGGGGTGTGGCTGAATTGCCTAATTTGTTTTCAAATGGAGTTTTATTGAACTTCTAACTTTCCGACATGCACAAGTGATATATCAATCGAAAGATAATAATGTAATGAATAAGATTAAATGAAAATTAAAAAAACGATAGGTTTGTGATTTTTAGGGTATCAAGTCCCCTTAATAATGACAACTTTATCAAATTACCTTATCAGACACAAATGCTGTCACAAAATTCAAATTGAGACATAAGTCAATTCCCGTAGAGCAGTAGTCTTTAAACTGTGTTCCACGAAACCCTGGAGTTCCATGAGGCATATCCTGTTATAATTACTAAATCTCTTATTCCATTGGTCTGTTAGACGATTATATCCATTATATTTTTATGTTATTAAAGAGATTCAGGTAAAATCCTAGTCTGGCACACTGCTGTTTTTGGCGCCATTTTTTTCCGCCAAATGGCGCCAATAACCCCTGTTTCAGAAAATGACGTCATGGAAGAAAACGAAAAAGAATCGGGGGTTGATGGTCTCGGTTGGTGATCAAAAACCCTAAGAAAATGGGGTTTCCGTAATGATGTCAGGGCCGGAAACGAAGGAAAAGGGGGTGACAGTCTCAGCTCCTGTTCAAAAATCCTAAAAAACGGGGTTTCCGTAATGGCGTCAGGGACGCTGAAAACACATGTATTTACACAAAAACATAAAATAAAGAAAAGGGCAAAAAGAGAATTTCTACGAGATAAAGGCAGTAAAATAAGGGAAAAACAGCATTTTAAAAATTGTAAAAAATCACTTACCACTGTGTTTTTAATTTTTAAATCATTCACTACAAACTCATTCATACTCTTGCCAAACCAATACCTGGTTAATCGCAAGATCACACAAATACTCAATCTACTATCACTAAACCACGTACCTTTCCTTACACTCCGGCAAACAAAGTGGGGATTCTCTTTCGACTGTACTCGACAACGCCATTCAAAACCATTAATCGTACCCTTTCGTTCAACCAAACGCATATCCTTTTTACACTTCGGACACTCATATCTGGAGGGAATTAATCCTTCTTTCATGACCCAATCTAAAACAGCCTTATTTCCTTGTTTTCCAAGCAAAAGAAAAAATCCTGTGGTTGCCTCGCTTTCAAGGAATTTTCTTTCACACGCCATTCTAACAACCGGTGCAAAATCAAGCCAAAAATCTGAACACGTGGTGAAGAAAGTATGAGCAGGGTCGAACTCGACGTGTTGCAGCAGGGTCAAGGGCGAAAATGAACGATGTCCACTTTTCATCCGATTTTTTTTTGCTTGACCGGTTTTAGGGTTACCATATTTTAGCCACCAGATTGGACAATCCGGAAGGATTGCCATATTGTAAACTTTATCGCCAAAATGTTTGGCGCCAAAAATTTTGTCGCCAAGCAGTGTGCTTGTCTAGGATCCACCCGAGATTCAGTCCATCCTTTTAGATATTTTGGTTTGTTAGACGACACACATAGAAGACATGTATACAGCACAAAGAACATTACAAAACTTATTCTACAAGCTAAAAAAAAGTATAAATCTCAGATGACTTGCAGCGCCATCTATTTATTTTACATTTAATTTACAACATACTCAAGGGTTCCCCTAGTCACAATAAAAATCGAACAGAATATTATAAATGTGTATGCCAAAAGAATTAATATCCTGTATGAGATTTGTATAACTGGAAGTATCTACAGCTCATCTTAGTCATTAAAGCTGAAACTTTTATTTACGCATAATGTAGAACTGTGTTTCGTAATACTTTTTAAACCTCTATTATTGTACGGTAAAATTAAATCGTTTTTGCATGTACTGCTTACTGGATTGTGAGTATTATCTTTACTATCCCGGGTTGCACAAAATAAGTTTCATACTCGTTATTACAATGCCTTGCAGAATTAAATAGTTTTCTGTTGGATAGAGTACCATTTTTAATTTGTGGAAGAAACACCTATAACGAAGAAGAGGACTTATCAACATGTATACAAGTTTGACTTTCAAATCTAAATTTAAACCTGAACAGCTTCAAAATTTCAGTCTGTAGATTCATGCAAAATACATAGAATTTCTCAGGCAGCTATAAATATTCTAATGTCATTCAGAAAAATCTATTTAACCCACGATCACTCGCGCGGGGTGTTCTGTACACCCCATCAACAAGAATAGCCTCCCAGGATTCTAAAAAGAATGCGCAGAACCACGATTTTTCTGAAGCTGCACATTTTAGGTCATTGAACTTTCAGGCCTGATGCAATCCCTCATTTTCGAACGATTGGAATGTAATGACCTTCAAAAGTTTATCTGGGGGTGGAGAACTCCCGTGAGAAGTTCAGCATATGTATACAGTCTGCTTTGAATGTTTGGAAAATGATTAAAATATTATATTTCTACTTCTATATCATTATCTCTATAATTATAAAGTATATTTATTACTGATATATACGTTTTACTGGTTTATGAAAAAAATATAAAATTATGTATTTTAAATTGAAAATTTTGTATGCTTAGTTTAAATTAATGTCAGCCTCACTTATATGCAATAAATTCAATATTTGGGGTGTTCTCTACAACCCACGAGTAACGACTGTGGCAAAAACTGGCGCGAGTGACCGCGGGTTAAATGAAAAATATTTCTCAACGTGAGTGGCTACAAAAACAATATATATATATAAATTATTGTTTGTAAAAATGCACAACGCCATGAATGTATCATCAGAATTAAAAGAAATTTAATGCACAAACGACTTATATTAGTACAAAAAGATGACGAAATTTTAAAAGCAGGGAAAAAAACGATAGTAAGTGTCCGAAATCAGTATTTGGTGTAGCCACCACGCGCTGCAATGAATGCTGTTATATGACGTGGTATGAAGTCAAACCGATTTTGAATGTCTGCTTGGGGAAATAGAATTCCATATTGCTAGCATGCACAGTAAAAATTCGTCTTTAGAAGCTGCAAGATGCGGATCACGGGCGAGACACCGGCCACCCAAATTCCCCACGTGCTCATTAAGGCAACATATCCGGCGAATAAGCCGGTCAAGAGAAAATGTGCATTTGTTGGACTGAACAGAAGTCTCAAACAGTCTTTGCAACATGTGGGCGTGCATTATCCTGCTGAAAGATAGCTCTAGGGATACCTTAAAAAAAAGAAACGACTTCGGCTGTAGCACTTCACGAACGTACATGTTGCTTCTGATATTCCCCTAATTTCGTAGCAAATTGTATCGTCCATGATACGAAATCGCACCGAAAACCATAACTCCGGATGGTAGGCCACTATGTCGTTCGATAACGCCCTCTGGAAGGCAGCGTTCACCGGCTTAGCGTCTAACATGTTGCGACCATCATTGTCCCCCAAATTGAAGCGTGATTCATCAGAAAAGACAACTTGGTGCCCATCAACTTGCCAGACTATGTGCTCATGAGCCCACTGCAGACGCAGCCGTCAATGGTTTGCCGTGAAGGGATCCTGTATAAAGGTACCCTTGCACGCAATCTTTGGTGCAGCAGACTTCGATGAATTGACGAAGCCGACATTAGTACATCTGTAGCGGTAGACCAATGTGCTACCTACTGCCAGGAGGAAACTGTACGGTCATTCACCGCCATGCGGAATAGGTGTCGATCGTCGCACGCTGACGTCACTTTCCGTCGCCCACTGCCAGTTTTTCGAGTTGTTCGGTGTTCATCGGTTTACTGCTTCCGAACTCGCATCACTGTGGAACTGTTCCACTGTACACGAGTTCCTATTGCGCTATAAGAAAATCCTCCCTCTCGAAGACCGATAATCCTCCCCCGTTCAAACTCCGTAGGTTGTTGGAATTTCTCCTTATTTCGCCTTGGATGCATACTTAGGTTTCACTAAATGTTCGCTACTTACAAATAATCATTAACTATTTTAAACGCCCCGCTACAACCCTCTATATATACGCTTTCAGCATCAGTTCAGAGGGCTCTGCGCGCGCCACGTATGGGTGGTGACTCTGAAAAATTTACTATTTTACGTAACATCTTATAATTGATATTTGTTGCAAAGTTCATTTAATTCTGATGATTCCATCATGGTGTTGCTTTTTTTAGAAACAGCAGTGTATATGTATAATTAAACGCATATGAAGTATGATTGCAGATAATTTCAATAGACCAAATTTGGACAGTTTTTGTAAAAATGCAAACATATACCAGTTACTGAATTTAATGCTTGAATATATGATGCATGGATCACAAATTAGTATTATAATAACGTGGAAAATATGTGACGGGGCTTTATCGCGTTTTCCCTCTTAATCCTCTTGGGGAATCTTTGGGGACAGCATTAAGTTAATTCAGAGCCAATCATCTCAAAGAAGAAACCACGATATTCAGATTAGTTAGTAGATTTGTAGTGAAGGTTTAGTAATCGCGAAAAAAGAGAAAGGACGTTGAGGTGCTGAATGCCGTGAGCTGATGGTAAGACATTAAACTTAGAAGCGTAACTATAGAACGGGCTTTTGCGAGTTACAGATATTAAGGTAGATAAGGATTCATAGGATAACTTCGCTTAAAGATAAGTGGTTAGGATTCCAGTTGCTATTTACTTAGAATTTAAGAATACGTTATATCACTCCGGATTGCCATCCTATACTAATTACTTGTGTTGATCAATGTATTTGAAGAACAATAAATTGGATTTATTATGGTGAACTTGGTGATCAATCATTTTCTCCCATAAATCTAGGTCACGTGGATGAAGAGATTGTAGCCCCAGGCATCACAAATATAGTAAATCACAACACATTGAATATCACAAGTTATAATATCACAATATTAAATATTATACACACACACACACACACACATATATATATATATATATATATATATATATATATATATATATATATATATATATATAGTCCCTGAGTCGAAAATGTTTGAAGACCATTGCTCAAAAGCACCATCTCTGTATTATAAGTGGAGACCCCCTTTTAACATATAAAGAGTGTTTTTTTTTCAGGTATAGAAGTTAAAGTTAGCATTACTTTCCAAGATGGTGACCGATTTAACAGCTGTCAAGTGATTTATTCTCAGTTTGGTTTGGCAATTCATTAAAACGATCATCAAGCAAGGCGTAGATTCATCGAATGGGTGCAAAACGAGATTGCCTTTGTTCCCGATTTTCATAAGCGAATTTTGTTTAGCGATGAAGCGCACTTCTGGTTGAATGGCTACGTCAACAAACAAAACTGCCGCATTTGGAGTGAAGCTAATCAACAAGTGTATGTCGAAACACCGTTACATCCAGAAAAACTGACTGTTTGGTGTGCTTTATGTGCTGGTGGAATCATTGGTCCGTACTTCTTCAAAAACGATGAAGGCCACAACGTTACAGTCAATGGTGATCGGTATAGAGCCATGATTACTAACTTTTTCATTCCTGAATTGAACAATCATAATGTCCAGGAGCTGTGGTTCCAACAAGAGGGCGCAACATGTCACACAGCTCGTGCCACAATCGATTTATTGAAAGATACGTTTGGTGACCGCATAATTTCACGTTTTGGACCTGTGAATTGGCCTCCAAGATCTTGTGATTTAACACCACTAGACTATTTTTTGTGGGACTATGTAAAGTCATTGGTCGATGCGGATAAGCCACAAACGCTTGACCATTTGGAAGACAACATTCGCCGTGTTATTGCCGATATACGGAAACAAATGTTGGAAAAATTCATCGAAAATTGGACGTCCAGATTGGACTACATCCGAGCCATCCGTAGCAGTCATATGCCAGAAATCATATTTAAAATGTAAGGCCACAAGCTTATCTTTAGAATAAAAAAACATTCATGCCAATCGAATAATACATCGTTATTTTATTGCAATTTAAATTTCTATACCTCTAAAAAAATACCCTTTACCTTTGCTAGTCTAAAAACTGGTCATTACAAAGGAATGAAGATTGATAGAGATAGTAGAAGATGTTATAGGAATTGTGATAAGATACAAAGCTAACACTTGCTGATATTTTTGACTGCTCAGCTGTTCTTGCTGCTATACAAAAAATAAGGGTCCTGTTTTCGTCAACAAACCTCTATGTGGATAATATTGAACGGTCATCTGGGCCCATGGTCTGATTTGGTCCGGTAATGGACAGGAAATCATCATTAAAGTTTCATAGCAGCACATTTACAATGATTCGAGTTATCGACAATATATGTACTCGACATGATAGATTTTGAAGAATTTAAATGCCTTATTTTGGTCGATTAAAGACACATTTCAGATTTTTCAAATTTTATAAAATTTATTGCAACTTGGCATTTATGCAACATAGAAGCAAAATTACATATCTTTTGTAAAAGAAAAAGATTGCTCTATTCAATAAAGCAAAAAAAGAAAAAAAAATACATGTTTTGATCAAGATTGGCCATTTTATATAACGTATTCGGATAACTTAAAGAAATTAGTAAAAGGCAAGAATTTCAAACACTAATTTATTAGACAAAGATTATAATCATTTTAACCAATGTATTACTATGGAGTTCTCATTTATATAAAATTGTATCGTTTCAGTAATCACTGAAGCAAAATTACAAAAATTGAAATATGACATATTTTACACAAAATTTATATTTTTATTGCAACTCAGTTCGAAGCAAAATTAGCGATTTCAAGTAAAATAATTAGAAAGAAGGTTGGTGAGTCAGTGAATATTAAGGTTGCACTGTTGAGATGCACGAGGGCTGTTGGAGACGGACCTAGTAATTTTGAGACATGGTCAAATAACGAGGACGACACCTGAGTTGGCACCCCCTTCTCTTAACTACCCCACCACATCATCTGGGTGACGTTAGAGCTCTCGACAGATTTAACGTGCATCGTTCAGCTACACGGTGGGTCGTTAGTGGTACTGGGCTCGAACTCATGACACTCTAGCCACGAGTTCTTTAACTTGACCACTAGGCTACTGAGGTCACAGTGAAAATAAAATGGTCGAAGTATTAATCCTCGAATAGTATTGCATATTTTATATGTATATCAAGACAGCGCATACCCAACAAATTTCAATAATACCTAAAAAACTTCTTTTTGAATTATTTTGTGGCGCATATCATTGGGAGAAGCTTGCAACCAAATTTCGGATCTTGTAACAAATTTGTTTTTAAGATACTTGAAGTTTTCTGAGCTATGAATTTGATTTCAATTCGATTTTAGAGTATTTTTTTTCAATCTTGAATTGAAGTAATTAAAATATTTTTGAGCACAATATTTTTAGTTGGAATTAATAACATTCCCCACTAAAAAAGTCGTGTGAAATGTTATTAATTCCAAGTTTTATTACTAAAATCATTTCTGCTTGGTTATGTTTTGAGTTTTTTGAGTTCTCGCTGTTAATTAAGATTGATTTCAAGGCCGATTTTTGTTTTCAAAAATATTTTATATAACTTAGAAGCCTTAGAAGTATTTTCATTATTTTTTCCTGTTGAGAAAATTCCACGGCCAAAAAATTCTCAGATTGCTATGAGAAACAATATTCGGTAGAGATGGAATACTACAGAAAATGATATATGTAAAAAACCTGCCCTTCACTGACACTGCAATAAGTATTCGGACTACAAGTATTGCAGAAAAACTGAATATATATTTCCATGATGTGACGAACTACATTATAGTAAACATATTGTACTATATTATGGTATTTGTGTTCTTACTGAGCGACTTTAAAACTTAAAAACATTTAATTTTTTGTACAAATTTGGTGATTTTTACCTTAAGTTAGGATCATTATTCTGTTGTGCATAAATGATTTGTATTGCAAAACTCTTTTGTGAAAGTATTTTGTTAAGATTAGAGAGGCTGAATAAACTCTGCCGTCGTAACAAACTCTACCAATACTAAGCAAATATATATATATATAATATATATATATATAATATATATATATATATATATTATATATATATATTATATATATATTATATATATATATTATATATATTATATATATATATATATTATATATATATATTATATATATATATATATATTTTAAATTAAAAAAATGTTTTCAGTCATAATTAATTGATGTAGTGTTTTGATATAGAACATAAATTAAAAAACAATATATTAAAAAATTAGAGCTTTACAGGGGTTTGGTTTTAGCCTTTACAAACTTGAAATGAGGTTTTTCTCGGACTTTTAATTTTGAATATGTAAGTGTTTCCTAATCCCTAAGGCTTTTTTTCTGTTCAAGATAGAGTCTTGGAGTTCTTTGTATATACTCAGAAACGTATGTTCTATAAAAATTAGAATGGAGTTAGGTCTGGGGGTGGGGATCTCCAGTTTTTTTTTTTAAAAAGTCTAAAGTTAATATTTAAAAAAAATTCGTGTTTTCTCTAGGTTTAGCTTGAAAAATAATTACTAGAAGTCAATAAGAGAACAGGTTTTCAAATTCAGACTAGCTTTTGTTCACTATAATCTAAGAAATATGAATACCTTATAATGACTAAAAATTTTAAAAACCAAGTATTTTATAAAAATTTTAAAAACTTTAAAAATTCTTAATTTTTTGAAATTGTAAAATAACAGTTGGGGGGTTAAACTGACTTTTTACTTTCAGAATCAACTAAATAAGATAACATAAATATAAAATATAAATTATTTTTACTGTTATACTGTCTCCAAAATATTTTTTGTAGAATCTTTTACAATTATAAGCATTGACTCATATTTTATATAATTTGTTGCGACTGAATTATGAGTAATATATTATAAAGAGGAGCCATTTTTCTTCAAGCGAGACATTCCCTTGTCATATATTTCAAGTAAGTTGAAATAACATACACATAAGTTTAAAGTAACTTTTTCTTCTTAAAACTTTATATTTAAAATGTGTGTCAGGCAAATTATAATTAAACTTACTTTCTAGTGATATATCATTATAAGTATTTTAAGAAAATTTCAAAACTTACATCATAATTGATAAAAATACTGTACAACAAATTTTGTTAAAACTAAGCTTAAGGTCTGTTATAACCTACTAATTTTCCGAGCAACTTTCAAAGTTCTTTTCTTTTTTAACCTTTAGACTTTTCAAGTACTTAAATTCTTCTTCACTCAGGCCTCATGAGAATGAATTTTTTTAAAAAGAAGATTTAACTAAGAAGACAGTTTCAAAATTTCAAAAAGAATAATTTGTCATCCTGTCAGAATCATTCACTGTTTTTCCCAGAAGTGTTTTAAAGATATTTCTCACTATTCAAAATTAACTTTTTTCCAGAAGAACTTTTCCTACATCTAATTCTTAAATTGAAGGCTGCTTAAAATTCCTCCCAAATGCTTATTTCAAATTGGAGTATTAAAAATAAAATAAAAAACCTTAAGAAAAAACTTTTATTTCAGCAAATGTTTCTTGATAACACATCCGGTGTTTTAATAAGAAAATGTTTCTTTTTTCGAGAAACGTATCGAGTAAATTAACATGCAGAATATCATTGTTTATGCATAAGTTTAAATACGGTATCCGAATACTTTAAAAATGACTAAAATTGGTCAAGACAGATATTTTAGTTTTTTATTTTGTTGAAAAGATCTGTCTTTTTTGGTTTTACGAAACATACTTTGTTTTATTTCTACGCTACGCTACGTAGAGGACAAGTTACAATCAATTTTATAAGGCTAGAAAAAACGAAACTGGGTGTTTGATCTACCAGAAGTAGACATTTAAATCGTTGGAAATCTATCAGAGCGAATCTGATAACTCAAATTGTTAAAAATGTACTTCTATAAAATTTTTGAGCCTGACATTTATGTTGTTTTCTAGAGAATATACTAAAAAATTTCGTATTGTACTGCAATAGTATTTTTTGAGTTATGTCTTTTTATTTAAATATTGGTCTCATAAAGAATATAATATTTCTTATAATCTTTACTCAATCAGCTCTAAAATTTTCAAATTTTAATCAAACGTTAAAATTTTAGTACATTTCTAGATAAATGCATCTAATTTGTTTCAGTAATACTTTTACTAATATATTCTTATTGCTTTTTTCTCTAACTGCTCTGAAGTTTTTCAAAAATATTGTGATTTTTGTAAAATTTTGGGAATTTATTTCAAATATTGTTTGTTAAATAGTAGTTTTTGTAGGTATTGACTCCTAAAAAAGCATTTATAATGTTTAAATATGTTATTTTGTTGAAAAATTTCCGAACGTGTTCGGATACCTTAAGTACTTGAAAGTTTGCAAGTACTGAAATTTAATAAGTTTTCTTTCTATTTAAAGTATTTAACTACGTTTGGGACCCTGATTTTGAAAAACAGCATAAAGGAATAATATTTTTTTTATATTTAATTTCACTTGTTTGAATATGCGTATAAAATTGTTTTAAAGAAATCATTACAACCAAAAATGAATTAAATGTGATTTTTTTGCCAAAGAAAAAAGAAAAAATTACACATTTTAGAAATATTGGGTAAAAGGAAAAGTTCTGTCATTTTTGAACACGTGGACTTTTATGCGTTGTCGATCCATAGCAAGAGTTAATCCCACACACGCCGGTGTAAACAGTTAGATTAGTACACTATTGGTTATTTATACATACACTGCTGGACAATTCCTAAGGACGGATAACACTATCATCCATAGCAACCACAAAATCAAAGGAAGAAAAATGTGGAAAATTAGAATAAGTGCGGGATATTGGTAAGAAGAAGTATGAGTATGCAAACTTTTTTTCCACGTCTGTTCATCATGTGATAGCGTTCATAAGAGCTTTAAAGGTTTTGACGCGTGTAGACAGTTGTTGTTTTAAGTCAAAGTTTTACAGGAAAGATTTAATAGACGAATTTAAAATTTTTAACATGTCTTCCCGACATCACATAGATGATTTTATGCGTGGCCGAATTATTGGAAAGATCAAAGAAGGGCGAAAAATAACAGATGTTGCCAGGGAGTTCGACATCGCTCACAGCGTTGTTATACGGCTGTGGAAGTCATTTAAAGTACTGGAATGTGTAGTAGACGGCACGGGGGAGGTCGTGTTAGAAGTACGACGCCTGCAGAAGACAGATATATCGTCCTATCAGCAAAAAGGAACAGGCGCACCACAGCTCAGCAGGTGGCAAATCAGTTTCTTGCTGCCTTAGGAAAGCAGATCTTTCGAAAAACTGTTCCCAGATGTTTGAGGGGGGGAGGACTATACGCACGCAGACCTGTTGTGTGTGTCCCATTGACCAGACAGCACCGTACTGCCCGTTTGCAATGGTGTCGTGAGCATCACAATTGGACTGAACAGGACTGGGCATGCGTACTATTCTCAGATGAGAGTAGGTCCAGTCTCACATCAGATTGTAGTCGCCAACTGATCTGGCGCGAGAGTGGTACTGCTTATCGTCCAGAAAATATCCAGGAAAAGGACCGATATTCGATATGCAGTATCATGGTGTGAGCCGGCATCATGATCAATGGCCGCACGCGCCTACTTGTGGTTGCGAATTTGACTATGACGGGCCAACGATATATTGATGAAGTTCTACTTCCTCATGTTCGTCTTTTCCGTGATGCTGTCGGTGATAAATTTGTTTTTATGGACGACAACGCAACATGTCATCGAACACTCGTTGTTCCGGATTGTCTACACAGCGAGGGTATTCAACGTCTCGTATGGCCAGCGCGTTCTCCAGATCTAAACCCCATTGAAAATGTGTGGAGTGCTTTGGGGAGGCAAGTTGCTGGTCGAAACTATCCTCCGACAAACAAGAACACCCTCATCCGTGCACTCACAGAGGAATGGGATAAATTGCCTCAACAGCTGCTGGATAATGTTGTGCAAAGTATGGTACGACGTGTGGAATGTTGCATCACACTCCACGGTGGACATATCCCGTACTGATACCTTTCTTTAAGGTGCCTGCTGACTTTTAGGTGCATAGTTCCATTTCTTCGTACGCAGATCAAATGAACATTTTTTTCCTTTCAGATGTTTCACAGCTTTTGTACTTTCCAGAACAATAAATATTCTTTATTCTAATGTCTGAACAGTGTGGCAACTATATTTTATCCTACTAGGCCTCATGTCTCGCTTAATGTTATGCTACATAGCAATTTGTGATCCGTCCTTAGCAATTGTCCAGCAGTGTATTTAGTTGCATTTTAATCAGATTTTTTAAACTTGTAAAACTGTCAACATGAGTGAAGAAAAAGTGCAAGAAAGACACTGTATGTTATTTGAATTCCAAAAGGGGAATAATGCGATGAAGGCCAAACGAAACTTGTGTGACGTGGTTGAAACGGAAGCAGTTACAGCTCGAATATGCCATAGATGGCTTTGGCATGTGCAACTTCGCATGGGTGATTTTTCTTTGAAAGATGAAGATGGATCAGGAAGATATCAGATGTCGTAGACGAAGTGTTACACAAAATGATCTGGATAAATCACACGTTAACTTCCACAGAAATGGGCGTCAAACTTGGAATTCATCAGAGTACTGCTTTAGATTACATTAAAACACTTGATTTCGTGTCCAAACTATCTGTTCGGGAGAAACATGAATTAAGCGAAAAAAATTTAATGGACAGAATTTCGATGTTTTTCAAATCTTGCTCGTCACAAAATGAAACCGTTTTTGGACCACATGGTGCCTGGAGATGAAAAAATGATAGTGTATTAACACGTAGCTAGAAAAAAAACATATATTTACAAAGCAGAAACACCACCACCTACGTCCAAAGCTGGCGTGCCTCAGAAGAAGGTTATATTATGTTGTTGGTGAGACCACAAAGGCATTGTGCGCTATGAGTTGCTGAAATAAAATAAATTGTCATTCCTGTTTTCAACTTGATGTTTTGATACAGAATTCAACATAAACGTCCATGTTTGGCCAACTGAAAGGATGTGATTCTTCATCATGACAACGCTTGACTATACACGTGGCAAGGATAACCAAATAAAAATTGCAGAGTTAGGTTTGGAAACTTTATCTCAGCCAGCAAATGAATACATAAATTATTAGGGTTGCCAAATGGCAGTGGAAAAATACTTTGTCCCCCAAACAGAGAACTTCTTTCCCATTGAGTTAAATAAGCTGCCAGAACGCTGGTAGACAGTTGTTACTAACAAAGGACATATTTTAGATTAAATTTTAAATATAAAGGGGGAGGGAAGTTTATATTTTATTTAGAATAAAATGACAGACTTTTCCCTTACACTTAACATTTTCCTTTTAGGAATACGATTTTACAATATAGCTTTGCCTGTATAAGCTATATGTAGCTGTACAGAGCCCGGACCAGGATTTTTTAAATATGTAATTTAGGAGTGGATTTATTCATATTTAATACATCAGTGAGAGCAGATAAATTTTAACCAAAAACACAGGTTAATATTTCAATTTATAGTAACTGAAAATAATGTGAATTTTTCGAAAATCCTAGTTCAAGCTTTGTAGAGAAGTCTTACAAAGGGAGAGCACGGTTAAGGAAATTCATTTGGGATAGAGACTTAGTAGAGTAGAGTAGTACTCCGTTAGGGTGTTCTACCCTTAATGTAATTCCACCGCATTGCCTGTAAATTCAGAGAAAATAGCCTTCAAAATTCCTGCTTAGCTTTTATACAATTGCTTTTTTGTTGCCTTCAGCGAGTCAGTGGTATAGTTAGTAGAACATCTGCTTTTTTTGCCAGTGGATAGGGTTCGAATCAAATGATTAACTTTTTTCAATTTATTTAATTTTTTTTTAAAAAAAAATTAAATAAATTTATTTAAAAAGAGGACTTATTAAATAGTTTATGTAATTGTAAGATAATTAAATTAATAATACATAAAAATACATATTATTTTTATTATATAAATTCTAAAATAATTAATTTAATAATAATAATATTATATTATTATTTTTTTATGTTATATGTAATAATTTAATCATAGTATATAGTATTTCACATTATAAAGCTATTTGCAGCTAATTTTTATATAAAATATAATTTAATATTTATGATATATTTTATTATAAATATTATTTATTAATACAAATATATATGTATAAAATATAATATAAATATTTATATAATTACAGTGTGTGTATTTTTTTTTACTTAATGAAGTACAAAATAAATACTTAAAATATCCTTAAATATTTAACAAATATTTCACAAATAATATTATTTAATGTAAAAAAATAATTAAATGAATTAAAATAAAGTTAACTTTTTTTCAATTTAATTATATAATACAAATAATAAAATAACGCGTATGTGTGTTTTATTAATATAATAAGAATAACATATGTGTCTTTTTATATATTATTAATATAGTTATTTCATAAGCATATAAAATACTTAATAAGTCCTCTTTTTAAACAAATTTAATTTTTTAAAAAAAAATTAAATGAATTGAAAAAAAATTCATTGCGTGATTCGAACCCTATCCGCCAACGTAAAAAGCAGACGTTCTACCAACTATGTCACTGAGTCACTGAAGGTAATAAAAACTAAATTGTATAAAAGCTAAGCCTGAATTTCGAAGGCTATTTTCACTGAATTGACTGGCCATTCGGTGGAATTACACTGATGGTTGAACTACTATTACTCAAGTCTTGTCCTAAAATGAATTGTCTTCCCTTGTTAGATGAATCCTATTTACTCAAATCTAAGTCGCACTTTTTTCAATGTTAATGCTACGGAAATTCGGGTGTGACTTAGAATCGAAGGAAAAACAATTTGATGGACGGGCAATTGAAGCAATTACAGGTTCATGTATGTATTTAAAGTTTATAATATGTTAAAATAAATAATTTTTCACTTCTTATTAGTTTTCCTTTAAATTTTTTTTTAATTTTGTAAGAAATTGGCTATCAATAAACTATTTTATATTAGTTTAAATTTCTCACAAAAGTTTGTTGAGAATTTGGGATGCAGCTTAGAATTGAGGTTGACTTAGATTCGAAGACATAGGGTATATAGAAGCAAAATATTTACTAAAGAAACATTTTCCATAAACGGAAAATGTTTTTAAAATCTGTCATCTTTTCAACGATTTTTTTTTTTTTTGCCAACAAAACTGCATTTTAATACTTTTGTATTGTAATGATATTCTTAAAACAACTTTATATGTATATTCTATTTCAAGTGCCACTAAATATCAAAATAGTTATTCAATTATACACTTTTGCAAAATCATGTTTCCTAATATAGTTACCAAAACTATTTTAGTTTTATTCTATTTATTGGAAAAAGAAAAGAAAATCGTCGATTATATAGAGTTCTCTTACCTTAGCATCCCTTACAAAACTTGAGTGAATGGCTTATTACTTAGAAAAAACATTTATTTTTTTTTTATAAAGAATATTTTTAGAAACGTAAGAATAATACTGATCAGAAAAACATGCATCTTACAAATATTTCTAATAGAAAAGAAGAATTTTAATTGAAATAACTTTTCCAAGTAATACTATTACTTGCATCTTATTTGGGAAGTTTTCCTTAGAGACGTTTTCCCAAAATAAAAATCGTTAGAACTTCTTATAATTATATCCCTTTCTGTATTATCTACGATTTCTTAGAAAACTCCTAACCACACCACGCATATTCAGTGTTCCATCTGGGAATATCCTTTACCTGAAATAATCTTGGAGCGATACGTTCTTAATCGTAGTTACAAGCTGATATTTTTCCATCATCACACGTTATCACATTTCCTCTGGGAGTATACCGCAATCACCCGCTCAATCATCTTATCCAGATTGTCTGGACAAGTTGTGAATCATGTGCTTATTCTACGGAGAAAAGCTATTTATTTTGTGGATTGAATATCCCAATATATACTTGATATTGAGTATTCTTTGATTACTATCGCAATCATTCAATAAATATATAATGAATGAAAACCTGAATGATGAATATCGGGATTTTTGTATCCCTATGAAAACAATGGAAGAAATTCTTTTCATTAAAATAACAATTTTGGATGTCAGAAATGAAATATTGTTTCTCTTAATTTTGAAAATGAAGACTACTCGTATCTTTTTGACGCTGTGAAGTTATATTAAACAGAATAGTTTCTTTCCATATAAAAACGTTCTATTGTTATGATGTAAACAAGAAAAGGGGTACTCAACCTTTTTTTCAGCTTGGCCACATACATATGACAACTATTTCATGCGGGCCACAATATGAGGATTAACGGTGGGGGGGGAGGGATATGCTATATAATCATGCACATTTAAAAGGCAGAAATTAATCAAAATATTAATTATTTTAAGTTTCATTTTAAAACTATATTATCCATCAAACTCCACAAAAACAGGTTTTATGCATTTTTAACCTGTTAACCTGTTATGAATTTTTAACCTGTCTATTATCCTGTCTCCCACCACCAAATATTTTGTTCCTGCTACAAAGATTATTTTAAGAAACCCGATTTATCTCGTCTTGAAGAAGATCCACAAAAAAAAGAGGCATTGTGTGAAAGTTTCGTGTTTAGTGTTGTAGAGATGAGCAAAATTATATATTTTTAACATTCTTTTATCAGCTTCACTTGTATGTAACGGAATCTTTGAAAAAATTATTACATTCCTCAAAATGTCAGATTAATTGGAAATTTCGCTAACTTGTGTCCAGGACCGATGACAGGACCAATTCGATAATTTTTTTCCATTGTCCTGATCAGGATCATGAGGATTAACTATTTTCCACTTACAGATCCCATCCTGTATCTGGCAACTAATTTTAGATCCCATTTCCCAGATTTGGCAACTAATTCCAGATTTGCTGACTAAAAGATTAAGTTACAACTTAGTTCGATTAACTATAAAAGGGTTTTTTTTAGTTTTTTAAGCTATAATTTTGTTTCTGTTACTCATTTTTTTATACAAACACTTTTTAAATTCTTTTCTAGTACGTACTTGGTTCTTTTAATAATATTATAAAATTCTTTTAAGTATATTATTACAATAAAAACTTATTTATGTACAATATTTCGATAAAAATGAACATAGAATGACCCATTTTCAAAATACTCTCCTTTTGTGAAAAATGCTTCTATTATAATAATACTGTGCCTGTATATAGCTCAGACCTCTGTATAGAAGCTCAACTGAAATACATAACTTAGAAGTGGGTTTATCCATGTTTTACAACAACAGAGAGGAGAAATTTTAAGAAAAAACGCCGATAAATATTTCAATTGGTGGTAACTCTGAAAATAATGTGAATTTAAAAAAAAATAGATCCATTGAAGAGCAAGACTAATTCCAGCAGCCACGTAATTCCGGCTCCTAATTTCAAATTCAAGGATAAATTTAACAATGAATAAATGATAGTTTAAAAGAATAAAAAAACAGGCTTACATATATATATATATGGTGAATCTATCTAAGAAGTAAAAAAAATAATTCTTTAAATTTTACACTGACTCAGCATTTCGGGATAGAAGTAGAGTAAGAAATTATAACAATTGATATCGAGCACCCCACGCTTTTACACCAATGACATTAATTTTCTTGTTAATCATTTTGCTCTTACATTAAATATAACATTTTCACGAAAAATTATAAACAAGTTTTTGATCCATGATTGTTTTTTTCCACGAAACACAGTCAAGATTCCAATCGACTTGAAGTAACAAATATTCTTTAGATATTTTTCGCATGAGGTTTAATTAAAAATTAGTTTCATCCATCGCTATTCCACTGTTTTTTATCATTAATCATTACAATAATAAAAAGAAAAAAAGTTATCCTGTAATTCCTACGAGCACCACATCGATAGCAAAAATGATATATGGGATTGCTTGATTGATAGAATCCCTCGCTAATTTTTTAAGATATTGTTCTTAAATAAATGAATTCGTAAGTGCAATGGGCCATAACTGGGCCACTCGGAAAGGCCCGGTGAGCTGTAGGCTGAGTATCGTAACCCTAAGTGCTCGATTCTTTTGCCCAAAACGTTTAAAAAGACAGTTTTTATTCCATATAACTAAGCATAATACTTAACCGAATGAGAAAATGGATGAATTTTATGTTAATTTTCAATTTTTGGCTATTTTTTTTTTTTTATAATTGAGGAACACACAAAATCATCTATATGTTTGCCTTTTATAATTACACTCTGCATGTTATGAAGAATGTTTCATATATCTTAAACGAATTTCAACTGTGTTTAAAAAATTGTTCTTGTTCGCACCAGTGTTTCAAACAATTAAGGACTTTGTGCGTGTGTGTGCATACATACATACACACAAACACTTTGAAACAGCGTAATTCAAAGTCCTACAATGCAATGAAAATAGAAATATATCAGCTGTTTTGGATTATCTTTTCATTTTCATTTCTTCGGAAGTAACAAAGTGCTCATTGTCTTCCAGATCTCGGTTTTTCATCGAATATTTTCAAGAAACTAAATTCTGCCTTCAATGAAAAATTCCCGTCTTCACTACAAAATTCCCAGATGATAAGTATTTCAGTACCGTAAATAAACTGCATCTCTTAAAAAAACAAGCACAATAATATCACTATAAGAACTAAAAATATGTGCAAATCAAAAATAGAAAGAAGAAAATATCAGAACCCGTTCAGAGTAAGGGCAAACCGGTTAAGGGGTTAATTGGAAACAAATTACGAAAAAGAATATATATTGCATCATACTGAAAAAGATAGGAAACAAAAGTATACACAGATCTCAGATTCTCACTGTGAAGTACCTTTAGACTCCAAATCATAATCATCCCAATCTTTTGTCAATAACTAAAAAGAAAGTAATATATATATATATATATATATATATATATATATATATATATATATATATATATATATATATGTAATAAGTCTATTCCTTCTTAAGTCAACAAAGAATTTTTTTTATTTTAGTTAATTTTTTTAAATAGTTACAATTAATATAAAGATGTATATACATCTGACGGAATCACAATATTAAGTGACAAAATAGAAAATGCGATTTTCCTTGCAATTTTCCATTTTCCTTCCTATATATGTGGTACACAATTTTTTTATTTGTAGCTAATTATTCTAATAAAAAATTATAGTAAAAAGAAATCACATTTTCCGATATTAGTTCAAACCAGGTGGGATTTCCTATTGGTTAGAAGTCCAACGCGCTATCAATTGCACTACAGGGACACAACGAACGAGATTACTTTCTATATATGCTGTTGAACGATTATTGTCGTTCCTATTTATTCATTTTTTTAATTGAATCAATTAATTGATATTTGAACAATTAATTTTACATCAGGTGTCATCCACTATAAGTTTAAAAAATGTATTTGAACTTGAATGAATAAATATAAAATACACTGCTCAAAACAATTAGGGGAGCAAGCAAAAAAGTGAAGAAAACCGTGTGAGACAGCCACGTATTGGCATACAATGCATAGTACACGCGTATCAATGCGCAATACAGAAAAAAGGCGTAAAGAAAATTTGGAATTAAGCTTTAATTCTTTGAAAATTATGGAAAAAACATTAGAAGATGATTTAGGGCAACAATTTGGTTACATGTAAGCGATAAAAAAGGTACTGTTTAGACATGATGCATGAGTTTTAATAGGGCGTGTGGTCTCCTCGAACAGCTAAGACTGCTGCACACCTGTTTGCCATGGATGCGATGAGGTTATCGATCAGACTTTGGGGAATACTGTTCCACTCCTCAAGAAGTGCAATCTCCAAGTCTCGGACAGTAGCAGGTGACCTTGGTCGCGCAGCAATGCGTCGTCCGAGCATGTCCCAAACATGCTTGATTGGATTCAGGTCAGGAGAGCACGCTGGCCATTCCATACGCTGTATTGTTTAGGCTTCAAGCATGTTCTCCACCAGACGAGCTCTATGCGGTCGGGCATTATCATCTTGGAAAACAAAGGAATCTCCAATGGCTCCAGCGTAAGGGATGACATGAGGTCGAAGTATCTCGTCTGCATACCTTCGGCCCGTCAAAGTACCATTACGAATGATATGCAGGTCCGTATGTCCGCCTATGCTGATTCCACCCCATACCATCCAACCAGCTCTTCTGTATTGTGACCTTTCACGAACGAATGCGGGGTTATTTCGAGTGCCCCTGTCCCTCCATACAATAACACGTCGGGTGTCACACTCTAGACTGAATCGGGACTCGTCTGTAAACAGCACTTGGCTCCAATCATGTTGCTCCCAATCTCGATGTTCAGCAGTCCATCTTCTTCGGGCCGCACGGTGGCGTGGGGTTAACGGAATGCAGACCATTGGCCTACGTGCATAGAGCCCTCCCTCATGAAGCCGATTACGTACTGTTTGGCTGGACACCCTTCGTCCTGTTGCCAAGAGCAACTGTTTTGCAGCTGCGTAGCATTCTCTGTTCTGTTTCGACGGGCTGTTAACTGTATATACCGGCCATCAGTTGATGTAGTGGCGCGTGGCCGACCTGCCCCTACGTCTAACATTTCCTGTTTCTTGGAATCGATTCCACAGCCTTGCAACAACACTTCTGGCGACTCCAACAGCCTCCACGACACTACGTTGTGTTTGCCTGGATTCCAGTCTGCCTATAACACGCCATGCCATGGATTCTGGTAAATCACTTTGTTGAGACATTCTCAAGTAACCTTGTCTCAAAAAAAAAAATACTGCGCAATCGAATTTCACAGTTACGGCAACAAAACAGACGTTTCTGCAACATCCCGATTTCTGCCCTTATCTCCTTTTTCTGGTTTTTGACGTCATAACCTTTGATTTGCATAAAAAATTTTATTCTTCCGTTTCCTGGTAGCCTTTAAATTATGGATGATTCATTTTCTGTTACTTATTGGTATACATCTTTGCTTACTTTTGTTAAAATCATGTGCTCCCCTAATTGTTTTGAGCAGTGTATTTAATTAATGTTGAAAATTTGAGCAAGATATACATTTTGCAACAAAAAAAAAGCACAAAGAACAAATTGTTCTGTAAAGAAAAAATTGTTGGGTAGAAAGATTATTTACGAAATAGAAAATGATTAAAATTGTTGAAAAACTCAATGATTTATTTCAGAGTTAAAAAGTTATAAAGTAACGAACTCAATAAGGTGTTGATCCATCGCTAGCCTGAATGCAAGCTGCCCCACGATGTGGCATAGAGTTATGAAACACCCTGATGGTCCAATGCGATATTTTTTGCCAAATTTGCTTCAATTATTGCGCAAATCATTAACATTCCATGGTAGATGCAGTCGTCTTTCCGTCTTATCCCAGCCATGCTCTATTGAAGAGAGTCTGACTGGTCAAGGTAGTGTTTGACAAGCTGTAAGACAGTTCATAGCTACACGTGCCGCATGGGGTCTGGCCTTATCTTCTGAAAAATAAGGTCAAGCTACTGCCAAAGGAACGGTAGCAAAACAGTTCTCAGAATGTCATCGACGCACTGTTGGGTTGTAAATGTACCTCTAATCATGACCAAAAGGGGTCCGGCTATCAAAAGGAATGGCACCCCAGACCATAACTTCTAGTTGAGGGCCTGTGTGGCATGCAAAAGTGAAATCAGGATCGGCACGCTGCCCTGGGCGTCTCCAGACATATCTTCGATGATCGTCAGGCCACAGTTGGAAGCGAGATTCATCGATAAACACTATACATCCCCAATCAGCATGACTTCAACCTGATTGAGCCAAGCACCTCCGTAATCTGGCTCAAAAGTGTGCAGGCGTAAGTGGCAGGTGACGTAGCAGTTGGTACAAGCGTAAATTTCGCTCTATTAGAGGTCTGTGAATGGTCATGTTGGACACTCACGTGTTGGTCGCACGTCTCATGGTTGATAACGATGAATCAGACGCTGTGATAGTTGATCCGATTAACCATCTGTCCTTCAGATCTGCAGCTACCCTAGGTCGATCGCTACCATCATGGCGCTGAAATCTGTCACTGTCCACCCATTCTTGTCAGCAGCTTCTAATGGCCGCATCGCTTTGACCTATATGACAAGAGCGATTTTCCGATTTGCCTAACCTGCCTATTTCAATCCAATGATACGACCTGTTTCAAACTCAGACAGTTGCTTGTAATAATCTCGAATCCTAATGCAATAAGTTTTTTCTGTCGTTGGAAGGTATCCTAAATCGCAATGCAACAGAAATTTTGACATTCATATTGAAAATCGCTTCTTATAGACATTTGCTGAGTGCGCAGTTCCGATGCGCTGTATCTCCCGCTATTCATTCATTTTATTCCAAACTTTCATCATTTGTCTTAACAAATGAAATTTCATTACGATATCGGGCATTATTTTTTGTTATAGAGTATATATATATACATATATATATATATATATGTATATATATACTATATATATATGTATATATATATGCATATATATTGTATATATATACATATATATATATGTATATATATACTATATATATATATGTATATATATATATATATATACATATATATATATATGTATATATATATACATATATATATATATATATGTATATATATATGCATATATATATATGTATATATATACATATATATATATGTATATATATATATATACTATATATATATATGTATATATATATATGTATATATATACATATATATATATGTATATATATATACTATATATATATATACTATATATATATATACTATATATATATATATATACTATATATATATATATATATATATATGTATACTATATATATATATATATACTATATATATATATATACTATATATATATATATACTATATATATATAGAGAGGGGGGGAAAGTCAACTAGTAGTAGGAATTGAAATAAATGCAGTTAGCTGAAAAATGTCTAAATTAAAATATAAAGCATGTAGCGCAACATTCGGCTGTATTTTTAGATAAGAGACAGGAAATATTAAACGTTTAGTGATTTAACATAGTTGCACTACATTTCTTATCACTGAAAAAGTGATAAAATATGAGAAACAATTGAGAGAAAAAGAGAATTTTGATTAAAATGTGATTATGAGTTTATAAACATTTATTTCAACGAATCTTTACACTCTTGTTATTCATTTTGATTTAAATTTTATACACTGCCTTGTATTTTAAGGGCATGCATACTTTAGAATTACTTTAATTTTCTCTTTATCTTTATAAATTGTTATCAATAGAAACGCGCGCGCGATGGATTATTCCGAAATTGCCAAGAAATTTGCACATCAGCATTATCATTTCCAATGATTAAAATATAAACAACATTTCCTCCTAATATTAATAATAATACGGATCATAGCTTTTTTGAAGATAAAGAGAGATAAATCAGACTATATTGACTAATACTTTGGTAAAGTTAAAAAAATGAAGATGTATGGCATACATGGAAATATGTCGGGGGTTATAGGGATTAAAGGAAAAAATCAAATTAATGGAAATCATATCAAAGTAATACAAAGAAATCTTATTATACGAAAAAATTAATTTCCACCAGACTTGACTTAATTTTTCCATCATTTTCCAATTAACATAAATTTGGTTTTAAATTCAATATTTTGTGCCAAACGTGGTAATTTATGTTAACTAATGTTTTTATACGGATTTTTACTAAAAATTTTTGTCCGAGTACCACTGCGTCTTATCTCTATCATTATCATTTAATTTTATAATGTCTAGAATATATATATATATATATATATATATATATATATATATATATATATATATATATGTAAACTCCAAATATATATATATATATATATTTGGAGTTTGGAATTCGAAACAATGAAAGACAACTAATAACTTTAGATTATAAAAATTATATCATTGAATTTTTTTTTTTCAACCTTCTATAAATTTAAATGAATATTTTTCTTTTAAGTAGTTTAATAATTTTCTTTTAGCAGTATATGTGTTTTGAAAAAATAAAAATAATTGTGAGATTATGCCTTTTATACTATTGAAACTCATTTAATTTAATCTTATCTTTAATAATCTTGTTTGAAGAAAATTTTCAAAAAGTTTGTATAGTGAAAAAAATAAAGAAAAATTTAATGGCAGATGTTTAATTTTAATAAAAAAATGCTTTCATATTCTGATTGATCCAGACGTTTCCTTTGCTAATATTTTTTTTTTAAAATGTTCATGGAATTCATTATTTTTATTGCATATCAAGAATGTAATTTTTATTTTTTCATTGTTTCGTTGATAAGGACATTGAAAAGATTGTATTTTTTACAGTACATTATCTATATTTCTTATTGCATTTTATTATTTTTACTTTACATTAAAATGCATTAATTACTTGCGTTTGTTATGTCGCACTTTTAATAAAACATTTTATACTTTACGGAAAGCGATTGCATTAATTTAGCTTTTTTAGAACAATATAATTTCACAGAATATTTTCTCTTTTCTTCTTTTGTCAATTACTCGAATATTATTTCTTATTTTGGGTCAGTAAGCTTTTTGGATTTTCTACAAATGCATGCATTTGAGTCAAAATAAAAAAGTTTATGTTTTATGAGCATGCACATATGTCTGTTAATAATAATTTATAAGTAAAAATTTCAATAAAGTGAAATGCAACTTACTTATTAGTTTTTGTATGTGTGTTAATTTATTAATAACTATTTTTTATCTCTTTGCTATCCACATCAAATACATATAGGCCAGTAACATTAATATGACTACCTGTCAAAAGCCAGAATAATCACCTTTCGCAGAGCGAACTTCTACGAAACGAGTAGGAAGAGGGTCAATTAGGTCCCTAAACGTTTTCTATAGGATGTTGAGCCATGGCGACTCCAATGCCGTTACCAATGTGCTAGATTACGCGGGTGAGGATCCATGGTGCGAACAATCCGATCAAGATGGTCCTACGGATTCTCGATTGAGTTTAAGTTAGGTGAGTTTGCTAGCCAGGGTGGAACTGTAAACTCATCCTGGTGTTCTTCGAACCACGCATTTACTCTTACAGCTGTATGACACTTCGCGTTCTCCTGTTTGTAGATGCTATCGTCTTGAGAAACACAATGCGCATATAGGGGTAAATACGGTCCGCAAGGACAGATGCGTACTTGTATGATCCATCGTGCCTTCTACAATGATGAGTGAAGCCAGAGAATGCTAGAGAAAACATTTCCCAGACCATAATGCTTTAGAATGGTCCATTCTGGCAATGGTTGCAGGGTGCTTGCGTTCAGAGGTTGCACTTAGTTATAAGCCAACGTTCATCTGTCCTATGGAGCATAAAATAGGATTTATCGGAAAACACTACCTGTCACCACTCACTGGAAGTCCAATTACGGTACTGGAGGGCAAATTTCAGCCTTCGTTGCCAATGAACAGCAATCAGCATATGTACATGAACCAGTCATCTGCTAGGGACTCACAGACGCAGTAACGTTCACTGTACCGCAGTTTGTGAGACACTGTTGGAAGCCTCTCGGTTCATCCACGTGGTCTGCTGCTCAACAGTAACACGTCTATTCCCCCAAACGGATCATCGCAACCATCGTCCACCACTGTTATCTATGACCCGTGGTGCATTTGCTGATTTTGTGCAGTCCCATTTTACATGCATGGTATACTTTTACCACGGTGGCACGTGAACAGTTCACATACTTAACCGTTTCGAAATGCTTCCACCATTTTTCCCACCCCAGTGATTATACCGTTTTAGACGTCGGATACAGCACTTCATTTCTGCATTGCCCCAATGATTGGGATGCTTTCCAAAGCCCTCACATACCCTTTATATATGCTTGTGATTGGTTATTTAACGTCAACGTTAAAAGTACGTGGTGGTCACATTAAAGTGACCGGACTGTGCATGTAAAAAACGAAGTATTAGCTTATTGGTGGTAATAACAATGAATAATCTTAACTGTGAAAATATATTTACCTATCATTTGCCCAATTGTTTATACTTGAGTTTTTTTCACTTTAAATATAAACTGAGAGTGGAAAAGAATTTAGAATTTATGTTCCGACTTTTTAAAGTTTTCTTCAGCCTCTAACATTTTCCTTTTAAAAATCTAATTATTTAATAAATAAATAGCTATTTAATTAGTACTTATATTGTTAGTAATACACCTGTAGTAATATAGATAATTTTGTACCGATTATTAATATAGTTGACAAGTAAATTGAAGGAAATATTAAATATAAATAGAGTAAGAATATAAAGATAGATTCAAAAAATGTGCCTATATACGAGTGCTTTAAAACGATAATTTTTATGCACATTTGCCCAATATAATGCTACTACGGATATGACATATAATATTTATAGTTTGCTGAATGTAAGGAGATGGCTTTATTGCCCTATAATTCAAATATTTCTGCTATAAATATCCCACAGACTACATTCAAACGTATATTGCAGCAAAGAACATGCAGTAATTGTTGCAGCCTTTTCCCGTAAATACATGAGAAGATTCCTATTTAGAAATTTAAAGCCAGAGTAAGTGAGAGGTATAGTAACCTCACAATGTAAAATTCTTCAAGGCTATTGGTGATGAACCTTGTAATTTTGAACCATGGTCAAGTGATGAAGACGATAAAGAACATTTCAGCCTCGACAGATTTAATATGCATCGCCCCCTCTCTACAGGACTGCTCGAGATCTAATGCAGAGAAGCAATTGCATTTAACCCTCCAAGCAGTTAGCACGGAAAATTCCGTCGTTGTAAAGATGCTTCAAAAATGCACTGCACGGGTTTTTTTGCCTTCAAGTAACATTTTCAAAAGCGGTTTAGCCGTACTTTTCTGAAATCATTTCCCCCAATTAAAGGTTTAACATCTTGAAACCTAATTACTGACAATGGAAGCAAATTGGCTGTTTTCGATGACACTGATCTCAAAAAGTTTTAAGGCTCGCAGGAACCCAGTGTTTTGAACCTGGCGCAATCTAAAATGAGCTTTTAGAAAATTTCTTTAGACCCCAAACATTGTTTGTTTGTTACCTTTTTTTTAAAAATTTTGAAAAGTCCCAATGCATAAGTAAAATGTGTTAAAATTCCCATTTTGGTTTTAGACATATTAATTTGAAACTGTAACAAGATGGGGCGTGTCAGGGCAATCTGCTATTTTATATAGTTTGAGACAAATTATTTTTTTTATACAGTATAATCTTTCGGCTTCAAATTTTTATCTTAAAATAAAAGATACAGTTTTTGAAACATATTATTTCATTATAAGATTTTTCTTTGAAATTTTGAAATTAAATCTTTTCAACTTTTCAACCACTAAAAAATTAATAAATTTAAACTTCATCAAATAATTTGAATTATTTTCTTACACTTTGAAAAAAAAATAATAAATTGTCAAAAAAAAAGATTTAAGATCTATTAGTTTTTTTTTTAATTAGGGACAAAGCCCATCGTGTTCACTGGGAAGTTTACAGGGAACAGTGCCTAGTTACATATTGTTAAAATACACCGAAAATTACATTTGAATTTTAAGTTCTTGAATTAGCTTTATTTTAAAGACAACATGAATGAAAATTTTTACAATTCCCATTTTTTATAATTTGAATGTTTGAATAAATGGCAATCAAAAATCTGCTATTTTTATAGTTAGACATTTATCATATAAATAAACATAAAAATTAATTTTAAATTTAATTCAAAAACATTCAGTTTTCTTCAAAAATATCTATTTATATAAATGCGAAAAAAATTAATAAAACACCTCAAAATTTATCTTTTTTAAAACTAAAAATGAATAAATAATTAAAATCTGAATATTTTTGAAATCTAGACCGTATAAAGCTAGAAAAAAAAACTTTAAGATAGAAATTCCATTTGAAATTTTGAAAAAAAGTGTTCGCGCAGTTAAAAATTATTTACATATTGTTCTAGCAACTCTTTGTTATAATATAAATTTCAAATTTTATTATGAACTAGCTTCATTGGTATTTTTTAATATATTTTCCTAAGATTTTTTATAATTGAATGTTTGAAAAATGGTAATCTAAAATAACGGAAATATTTACAAAATTTATCATATAAATAAACATAAAAATTTTTTACATAGAAGCAAAACTGAGATTGATTGAAAAATTGATTGAATATTAACGTCATCTGTTCAAAGCTACACGAATAAGCTTTTGGCGACGGAAATCTAGGCCGTATAAAGCTAGAACCATGGTCATGACGTGGAAATTCCATTTGCTGGCACCCCCTCTCGCGCAACTTAAAAATTATTTACCAACGGGAACGTTTCTAGCTCTCTTACAGATTTAACGTGCATTTTGACCTACAGGCGGGTCTTTAGTATTTTTTAATATAATTCGAATACAATTCAGTGAAAACTGCAAGCCACGGTCCGAAACCTATACCACTCGATGTTACAATAAAGTTTTACATAGAAGCAAAACTGAGAAGCTAAAGCGTAGAAATGAAAAATCTTGAGTATATCTGAAGTAGTTTTCGAAATATTTTTTTAAACTTCAGAAAATTTGTGTGCGTTATGTTATAAATAATATTAATTAAATGGTTAAAATAATATGTTAATATAGTTATGTAATCGTTTGATGACACAATCATATACTAATAAAAATTATAATGGTCATTGATGCGAATTTCAAGAATTTTATGTAATTTTAAATTCAGACATTAAGATATTGATGTAGAAAATATAAAACGACCATCTAAAATACATGAAAAATGCAGTCTGCTATAAATGATCTTGACAAACAAAATACAGCATTTTCTCTTACTATGGCAGAGCCGGCTTAGTCAGGGGCGATCTGGAAAAACAGAGGGAAACCGCGGTTTTGATGGATGCCGCTCTCTAGCTTTTAAATCTCTCAGGAAAATATATATATATATAAATTACAAATGCAAAAACTAAGTCTTGTAATTGTCCATACATTTTTATAACAAAAAATTGTGGAATTGGCTCCCAATACTTTGTTGTGTTTGACAATATCTAAGGAAACCAACCATACTTTAGATAGATTTGCACTACTTTTTTTCGTAACCGTACTCCTTTTAAAATTAATTCGTGCAGCCCAAATACACCTTTTGCACTCTTAAAAATTTATTTAAACTATAACAGTTAATTTTAATTAATGCAACGTGTAAATGTTCATAATTAACGATTTCCGGCTAAAAGTTTACATGAAAAAAAAAGTTTGGACTCCCTCATTCACTTGGGAATTATATAAGATTCTAACATTAAGTTTTATTTTTCATCGAATAGGGTCGAGTGGTAGTGTATCGTGCTTCCACACCACAGATCTTGGGTTCTATTAACGGGCTGGGCAAGGTCGACTCTGCCTTTCCTCCTCGCTACATTTTGTCGATAAATGAGTACCAAGCTTTCTTGGGGTCTTAAACACTGAAGGTCACTCTTCAGACAGACCACCAAATCTGGACATGTATTCATTCACCTCAGCGCCCAATGTTCACGTATATTAGGATGGACATAGTAGTTCCTGGCTCTCATGGATTGTTGTGCCACTGAGTTTGAGTTTTAAGTTTGAGGATTTCCTCACTTTGGGGATACCCCTTAGATAAGCATGTATTTCCACTCATTTGTAATTAAAAATTTTTTCATTCAATAACGTTTATTTCAGAAGAAAGTTTGATTTTTCAAATGTATTCGTGTTATAACATGTATATTTGTGTATCATATTAAAATTTTGTTCAATCCAAAATTACATGTTTTTTGCTCCTCTAAAAGCTTTTAGGATTTTAGAACTGATCTTACAATCCATATACGTTTTATAGTAGTATATTTAAAAATGATAAAGACATTTTTACGACTGTGTTGAGCTTTTATGCCTCGTTTATAAATATAAAAAATTGCATTCAGCTACAGTTTTTAAATGTACTGAAATAAGTGGAGAAATAGGATATTTACATATGAATATTTTTGACCGCAGTAAGATATATTTATATTTCAGTTTCTTTACAATTTGAATATATGCTGTAAGCCATTTTGCGAATAGTTTGATATTGAATATTTAGGCTGTTTAATATTGTGAAGTGTTTTATTTTCATTCCAGCACACATTAAAATAAGGCTCATTTGCAGTTATATGATCAGCTTATTGATATTTTAATTTTCAAAAATAGTCTACACGTACGAAAACATTCTTTCAAAACCACACATCACATCTCAAACTATGTCTTCCATACAGCAGGAAATATTTGTATATACTCAAAATATTTAATACAGGATACATTTCAAAATGTTAAAATTGTTTTTAAAATGTGGTATGGATACATTGTGGAACTGTAGGTTAACTTCACTGAACAAAATTGTTTTAAGTGTACTGTTTTGAAAGACACAATTAATTAGGGAGAACTTTTCTCACAATAGAATTTGTAATGACTGAATTGTGTGAAAATGTAGTTATCGATGTGTGACATTTTTCCTTGTAATAAAAGAAACAGAAAGATAAGAAACTAAACTTGAGTAGAAAATGCTTAGAAGTACTGTCATTCGCATTTGAAGAAGTATATCCCCCATTAAAATTAAAAATTATTGACTGAATGTGTGTCATGTCCATCACAAATGCCGATCTAGAAACAATTTTTTATTTAATACAAGAAGTTCGAAAAGGAGAACACTAGGAATGAAAATTTAGATTTTTTCCGAAAAATATTCAGTTAACAAAAAATATCATTTATATGATTTTAATTAAAATAAATTAAAAAGTATTGAAATCCTTTTTACGTTATTTTAAATTAAAATTATAATAGAATAGAAAAGATTTGTTTTTTTCATAAATATAATCATCGTATGTATATCACCGTATGCACCATTTATTGTCTTATTGTTTTAAAAAAGAGATAGGACCTTTTTTTTACTTTTTTACCTCATTACTTTTTTAAAAACAAGAAAGTGAGCGCATTTTCTTACTCTCTTATTCAAAAATGAATACAGGATGGTTTTTTCTGGTTTAAATCGCAATACCAATATATATATATATATATATATATATAATTTTTAAAAATTACAGAAAAATTAATTTTGTTTGAAGAAAATATAATTATTTTCTACTTCTAACACACTATTTATTTCCTTTCTTCCACCCTTCATTTTGTTTTAATTTTACTGTGACTTAACATATAGGGGAAACGACCCATTTGCACTACAACTTTCATACAAGATTGCCCAAGGCAACTTAAGAGCTAGCTTTAAACGATTAATCTCTTGGTTCTTACTTGACAAAGGGACCGAACTAAGTCATAAAACTGTCCCCGTTCGACCTCCCAAGTTTTAAAAGGAGGAAAGGAAAGAAATCTGTTGCATTTTTAAAGCGAATGGCAAAATAAGAGTAAACGCTTTCGGAATAACTTTTCAGGAGGAAGCTAACCACCCAGAGGGTTAATTTCTATACTCGTTGAAGCATTGCTGTGCAATAATTGATAATGAATTGATGCGTTATACACTTATTTCGCGATCACCCGAGCGGGGTGTTCTGTACACCCCAGCAACAAGGAAATTCCCCCAGAATTCTAAAAAGAATTCGAAGAACCACGATTTTTTCTGTAGCTGCACATTTTAGGTCATTGAACCTTCAGGCCTGATCCAATCCCTTTTTCTCGAACGATTGGAATGTAATGACCTTTAAAATTTATCTGGGGGGATGAGAACTCCCTCGAGAAGTTGAACATATGCATACAGTATGCTCTGAATGTTTGTAAAATGATTAAAATTCTATTTTTCTACTTTCTAGTATCATTATCTCATTAACTATAAAGTATATTTATTACTAATATATACGTTTTACTGGTTTATGAAAAAATATAAAATTATGTGTTTTAAAATTTATATGCAATAAATTTAATAATTTTATTTGTATAATACAAAAAACATTTTGTACTTTATAAATATGTATCATAATGATTTAATTTTATTTTCATAATTAAATACACGTGTTAAAAGTTTGGGGTGTTCACTACACCCCCCGAGTAACGACGGTAATAAAAACAGGCGTGAGTAACCACGGGTTACGAAAGCTTATTGTTCTATGGGATCAACATTTGGATAAAATTGTGTGGATGATCTCAACCATTTAGTTCAATGTAGCTGAAAGCTAACATAATTGCACCAAGATCTCAAATTCCACTAAATATTTTGCTCTACCGACCTGTGGTATATGTATGCTATAGCTAAGAAGACACAATACGGTTTAATTGACAAACATCTATCAAAAAGCCAAATTTAATTTCATTAGTCTAAATTATTTTTTCTGTATTTTTCTATAATCTTTAAAAAATGAAAGCTCTAAGTGTAAAACACTCCCTTAAAATACCCAAAATTATGATAACTTTCATGTTCATTTTTGTTGACATCTCAATGTCAAATAGAAATTTTAAACTGATTTATCTCAGAAAGAAAAAAAAATAGTTTGTCTCATTTAAAATGCAAAGGGTTTTTTTTTCCTATTTTGCCAAATGCTGTGATATTTTTTCTAACTATTCTCATTTATACGTTTATTAAAGCTGGTGTGCATTTTTTAATTAAATCAATACTGACTTTTTAAAGAAAAATTTAACTTAGAATTTGTACATTTCTTAAGGAATTTTCAAAAAGCATTCATGAGAAAGCGTATGTTACGAATGTCAATCATGTGTTATCACAAAACTCACCCCAACATTAGTTATACATAAATAGAGGTACTTGTAAATCAAATTTTATGTGTGTGCACGTCAAGTATTGCAGGTGGAGAGAGAGAGAGAGAGTAACATTTTAAAGTCACTTCATAAACATTTACATTTTTCTCTAAAATGTTTCCATTGTAAACTTTTTGGGATATTTAGATTACATAAAATGTTTTAGCCCTATATAATACATATAGCGTGACCTATTCTTTTCTCCGCTTTTGTTCAGAATAACTAATCTTTTACATCGTTTTGTGCATATATTAATAGCATTTCCCCCGGTATTATTTCGATTGTAAATTTTGAGTGTTTGTTAATATTTACTAATATATATGTTTTAAGTATATATATATATATATATATATATATATATATATATATATATATATATATATATATATATAGTCCAAATGCTCTACTAAAGAGAGATGAATGTTCAATAAACAAAACTGAAAAAAACATTAATTGCAAAATAACCAGGTATTGAAGGATATATGAAAATATAAAAAAAAGAATGCTACAGTATTATAAACATTGCTATATAACTTACAACTGCTTATATATAAAATAATTTATATAAAATTGGGTTTGAACCTGCTTTGTGGCCAGCCAATCTTCCCCCTTTATTTTAATAATACTGCGCAAAAACTTATTGGATAGAATCTAAAATGGAAATGGATAGAATATCTTAATCCATTACAAGATAAAGGTAAATTATTGAAAATTGCAATCAAAAATGCAGAGTTCACTCTAATTCTGAGTACAATTAATAAGTTATTGTTAGGTTCTGTACCCAAATGCTAATTAAAAGCATGGGAATGTCTGAATTGTAGCATTTAGAAAAAATATAAATAGAATAGAAATACAAAATTTAAAAGACGGTTTACATACTATCATTACTTTAAGATCACTAGAATTATACATGAATTAAAAAATAATCATAACTAATTTTATCTAATATTAAAATATACACAGGTAACTAGATCTTGGAAAAATGATAAATTTATAATAAAAAACTATTATTATTCCAAGGATTTTTAATCCTTACTATTTACAATTTCTTTATTCAAATATCTATTAATAAAACTAATTGGGTATTTTTGATTTAAAAAATATTTCGAAAAATGTTTATAGTTCTTTACTTTTTCTGATTTTTTTGAAACTAGAAATGTTTCTGAATATAGAAACATGTACATCACTCTCTCAATAAGGTACTTTTATAATATATTATATGTAAATTCTTCTCTTTTATCATAAATATTAGTAACTATAACATTACCTTTTTTAATTTGATTTCTATATCAAGAAAACTTGCTTCATAGTTGTTATTATTTGTCTGTATTAAATTAAGATATTGTGGATAAAAATTGTATTAGGTTTAAAATTGTCTTGCTAGCCAAAAATGATATCATTTATATAACGAAAAATGTAATACTCAGAGTTAATAATGAAATTATTTTCAAAATAATGTAAATATAAATTGGAAAGACAATTGCTAGCAGGGTCACCTTGTGGCGAACCTTTATTCTGTTGATAATAGTTACCATTTTAATATATATAGCTCTTTTTTAGAAACAAATTTATCATCAATTAACATTTTAAAATAAATTATCTTTATGTAATTTTGCAAGTATATTACCCATATCATCAATATTAATAGACATAAAAAGATCTTCAAAATCTAAACTATAGACTGAAGAAATATTTTTATCTTTCATTTGTTCAATGAGTTATTTACTATTTTTACGTATGCCAGAGGATTTAAGATTATTTATCGTATCTTATAATATTTTATGGGGAATTTCGCCTGTTCTGCTGATAGATGTAATAAAACCATTAGTAACTGTTCTAAACTTGACTGGGGCTTTATGAAATTTGGGAGTAAGAAATACATTTGAAAATTTAAAATTATTATTATTAATTTGTATTCTTAATTGCTTAGGAAAAGCTAAAATGCGATTATTTATTTCTCTGTCAGATACTGATAGCTTAATAAAGCCTGTATTGTTATCATACTACTTGTTGATCATTAAACTATAATAGTATTTACGTATGAAGGAAACATTTCCTGGCACTTTATCAACATAAACTATAATGAAATCATTTTGTAATTTTTAATCTGATTTTTAATATCAATAAAAATGATATTATTATCTGTGCCAAAGTTAAATTTATTACGCTGTTGTGTAATATTACATTTGAATTCTGTGAATGCCTCTAAAGGCATTCTATATTTGATAGCTATTTTGTAAATGAATTGCTCAATATCATTATATAATTGATTTCTTATAATTTTATTATTATTGGAAATCATTAGTCTAAAACCAGTTCCTTTATTTTTTATATTTCTGAGGTTATTGTATTTTACAATATTGAGGTCACCTGTAATAACATGTTGGTGATATTTATTTATGAATTCGTTAAATTCATTACAATTACACTTTTTAAATTTCCCTGCTTTATAGGCACATTATAGTTAAAAATTGATCTACGTAGAATTTTAATTATTAATTATCACTCCGTTTACATGTGAGCAATCTTGTATTTTGTTCTGTATTTATTGTATTTGCATCCATTATCCTTTTTCCTTTTGGTTCCTATTTGTACCTATATCCTTCTGCTTGAAACTTCCTACCACTATTGATTGAGTATTGATTTACGTTTGTAAGCCTTGTGTTATACTTGTCGGCACACAATTAGTCTCTACCTGGAGTCCCAAATACATATATATATATATATATATATATATATATATATATATATATATACACTACTGGACAATTGCTAAGGATGGATAACACTATCATCCATAGCAACCACAAAATGAAAAGAAGCAAAATGTGGAAAATTAGAATAAGTGCGGGATATTAGTAAGAAGAGAGAAGTATGAGTATGCAAATTTTTCCACGTCTGTTCATCACGTGATAGCATTCATAAGAGCTTCAAAGGTTTTGACGCGTGTGGACAGTTGTTGTTTCAAATCAAAGTTTTACAGGAAAGATTTAATAGACGAACTTAAAATTTTTGGCATGTCTTCCCGACATCACATAGATGATTTTATGCGTGGCCGAATTATTGGAAAGATCGAAGAAGGGCGAAAAATAACAGATGTTGCCAGGGAGTTCGACATCGCTCACAGCGTTGTTTCACGGCTGTGGAAGTCATTTAAAACTACTGGAATGTGTAGTAGACGACACGGGGGAGGTCGTGTTAGAAGTACGACGCCTGCAGAAGACAGATATATCTTCCTATCAGCAAAAGGAATAGGCGGAACACAGCTCAGCAGGTGGCAAATCAGTTTCTTGCTAACTCAGGAAAGCAGATCTCCTGAAAAACTGTTGCCAGTCGTTTGAGGGAAGGAAGACTATACGCACGCAGACATGTTGTGTGTGTCCCATTGACCAGACATCACCGTACTGCCCGTTTGCAATGGTGTCGTGAGCATCACAATTGGACTGAACAGGACTGGGCATGCGTACTATTCTCAGATGAGAGTAGGTTCAGTCTGTCATCGGATTGTAGATGCCAACTGATCTGGAGCGAGAGTGGTACTGCTTATCGTCCAGAAAATAGCCAGGAAAAGGACCCATATTCGACATGCAGTATCATGGTGTGGGCCAGCATCATGATCAATGGCCGCACGCGCCTACATGTGGTTGCGAATGGGACTATGACGGGCCAACGATACATTGATGAAGTTCTACTTCCTCATGTTCGTCTTTTCCGTGGTGCTGTCGGTGATAATTTTTTTATGGACGACAACGCAACATGTCATCGAACACTCGTTGTTCAGGATTGTCTAGACAGAGAGGGTATTCAACGTCTCGTATGACCAGTGCGTTCTCCAGATCTAATCTCCATTGAAAATGTGTGGGATGCTTTGGGGAGGCAAGTTGCTGGTCGAAACTATCCTCCGATAAACAAGAACACCCTCATCCGTGCACTCACAGAGGAATGGGATAAATTGCCTCATCAGCTGCTGGATAATGTTGTGCAAAATATGGTACTGTGTGTGGAATGTTGCATCACACTCCACGGTGGACATATCCCGTACTGATACCTTTTTTTAAGGTGCCTGCTGACTTTTAGACGCATTGTTCCATTTCTCCGTACGCAGATCAAATGAACATTTTTTTTCTTTCAGATGTTTCACAGCTTTTGTACTTTCCAGAACAATAAATATTCTTTATTCTAATGTCTGAACAGTGTGGCAACTATATTTTATCCTACTAGGCCTCATGTCTCGCTTAATGTTATGCTACATAGCAATTTGTGATCCGTCCTTAGCAATTGTCCAGCAGTGTATATATTCGCATATGAAGCTACCAAAAAAGGATTCAAAACCATTAAATTATATGTGGGAGACAACAAGGGGTCCAAGACGTGTTTGTCTTACTTCACATTTATTTTAAAACTTTAACAAAAATTAATTAAAAAGGTAGATATTTTTACAGATAAGTTTGACGATGATATTCAGAAGGTAACGCCTGCTCGCGCACCTCTCGCGTTCTCTTTTCTCTCTCTAATTCTGCTCTAATGTCCAAGAGTTTTAGTTTTGGGTTTCACTAGTTCAAGTTTCAGTTCGTGTTTTAGCTGCGCCTGCGCGCGAAGACTGCTTGGTTTTGGCTGCATGCTACAACGGCCATTCTGACCGTATGCTGTCCGCAGCGGTACTTCCATGGCGACCAGAGGAGAATCTGAAACATACAAAAAAGACGGAACAGACAAGGACTATACGACAAATACACAAAGATTTAACATATCATAGTTTTGTTGAACTAGACAGTTTCTCCATCATGTGAAGGCATCTCTTCGACATCCGGAAGGTTCCACAGGAAAACATTGTGTTTCACAGGCATGAGAATGTCTTTTTTAACAAGTTGATCTTTGGTTGAACGCATCGATATTTTCCTCTCGAGTTCTGGACGTCTGTTCAAAACGATTTCTCTTTTTCCTTCGTTTCCACTGCCAAGGCTCAAAGATTTTCCGGAGCAACACAAACCGTCGATAATTACTATTCATAGGTGAAGGGTTATCAGAACAAGATAAACGTCTGGTTCTCTGACACACAGGAATATCATTTTTCAATTTAATACACCTTTTTAACTTAGTACTCTTAATGTTATTGCATTTATAATTCTTAACTAGAGAACTCAAATCATTTCTAGTATTAAAGTTTTTAACATATGGCAAATCATAACTAGAGTTTTTTATCACACTTGAAACAGGAACATTTGAAAAAGAAACAACATTAGGATAAGCATAAGCATGAGCACCTAAAGAGGATTCACTTTCATTCAATAAAACATCGCTCTTTGCGTGGCCTAGTTTCTTTATTTCAGAATATACACTGGGATGTATAATAAATTCTTCGGTCAAGGTCGGTGATATCGCCGTTCGCACACTTATACCGGGAGAATGTTGATCAAGAGAAATATTTATGGGTTTAACTTCTACCATACGCTGTTCGCCAAAATATGAGCTTAATGTTATGATTTCTTCGGAAGGTGTTTGCACTCTAATTAGTGAGGAATTTAAAACTGGGATCTGGCAACCTGAATCGATCAAGGCTGTTACGGGTTGATTTTCCACAAAAATGTTTACGTATTGAAGATTTGAGAATTCATCGCTATTTTGTTTTTCGTTCTCGACTTTCAAAGTATTCACGTTTATTTTATTATGGATGTGGCTGTTAGATTCTTTAGGTTTAAAACGCTTCTCACAGTCTCTTGCGCAAGGAGATGAATCACCGCACATATAGCAATTTTTATTTTCTCTTTCAAGATATTGGGGATAGTTCTCTTTAATCTTTGGTTTAAAGTTTTGTGATCTATTTTTAAAGGGGTCTTGGGTATATCCATAAGTAATAGGAATTTCTTTATGTGATCCGCTTCTAGATGAAATATAAATATCGCACTCTTTAGCTAAATCAATAGGCCTAAACCAATCTTCTGCTTCTCGAATGCCAATATGAGTTGCGGTTTCCTTATTTAAAGTTTCGAACTGTTTCTCTTCGACTTTAGCTGCAGGATTTAAACTTAATGCTTTATTTTTAACCCTTTGAAGTTCGACTTCTTTTTCTAATTTTGCTAACTGTAGTTTCGCGAGCTCAATTTTCTGTTTTCCTAAAGTTACCTCTCTTTCGTTTCGCGATACACTCTCATCTATACAGTTTTGAATTAAAGTTTTAACGAAATCTGGATCACTTTCAAAATGTACTACTGTTCTCAATTTTAGTCTTTAGTTTAACTATAGTGTCAGTACTCTCCACAGTACCGTCTAGATTCTCAACAACTCTTATGAGATCCTCTTTCAGAGCGTTTTTATACATTTTAGAAAAATTTGGAAAGATCCTACCTTTTTTTCTGGCTCCCTTGTTGCTCGCACGTACGATGTATCCAATAAAAACGTTGACTCCACTGATTTCACCTCTTCGCAGGTAATATAGTTGAAATTGTAGTTCCGGCCTCTACACAGGCGGATTATTCACACTGAGTTAGTTCCAACCTCTACACAGGCGGGATTTTGAGGGTTCGTTGAAAAATACACCTCTACACAGGTTATTTTGTTATTTGTTCCGACCTCTACACAGGCGGAATGAAGTTGAAAAATTCAACCTCTACACAGGTTGAACGAAGTTTCCGAAAAATGGCGGCGCGTCTCCTCCACGGACGGCTTTTTTTTTTTTTTTCACGTTCCAAATTTTGATCAAAATCGAAATCTGTTTTCAATCCCGGCCTCTACACAGGCGGAATTTTCATGCTGAGTTCAAACATCTACACAGGTTGAACGAAGTTTTCGAAAAATGGCGGAGCGTCTCCTTCACGGACGCCTTTGTTCATTGTCCAGACTTTGGTTCAAAATCGAAATTTTATCGATCGCGGCCGAGCCCCCATAATTTGTGGGAGACAACAAGGGGTCCAAGACGTGTTTGTCTTACTTCACATTTATTTTAAAACTTTAACAAAAATTAATTAAAAAGGTAGATATTTTTACAGATAAGTTTGACGATGATATTCAGAAGGTAACGCCTGCTCGCGCACCTCTCGCGTTCTCTTTTCTCTCTCTAATTCTGCTCTAATGTCCAAGAGTTTTAGTTTTGGTTTTCACTAGTTCAAGTTTCAGTTCGTGTTTTAGCTGTGCCTGCGCGCGAAGACTGCTTGGTTTTGGCTGCATGCTACATTATATATATTTTTTATAAATCATACCATGTCCCTTAAAAGTAGATTAATCAGATTAGATAGCATCATCGGATCATATTCAGTCAGTTACCGTTCAATTTCTTGGTTGCATATTTGATGAAAACCTCTATTTTTAAATACTTTATTCTGCCATATCTAAATATTTAGTTTTCAGGTTATTTATATAGTTTAGTTTCTGTAAACGTAGCTGCTCATCTAGTATAGTGGTTAGTGACGCTGAAGGCTGTGTCGCTGTTATTGGGTTCGAATCCCGGTGAAGGCACTGATGTTTAAAATGTATAATATGCCTTCGCGGCATGGGAGTGCTCTAAATAGGCATTGAACCGCAAGTCTTTTCGTGAGTTTGGTGGAAGGGTGAAGGGATGTGAGGGGCCCTTAAACCACCAGGGTACCACCCTCAAAATTGGGGTGAAATCAAGCCAAACGCAGTCACATGTATGGTGCTCAAAACTGCAGCTACCGACAAGCGTAAATGCAGACCTCTACCGTGATGAATTTCGCCGGCCTTGATCTGATTTTACTGTCTATCAGGTGGCATAGCTAACAACATTTTCTTTAAGCGTATTTTAATTCAGTTTAAATTAACAGGAATAAAAAACATTACATACAGGAGAAGACAATTTCATATAAATTAATCAGTTATAAAATTTGTAGAACGTTCTTTTGAAGCGAAACAAAAAAAGTAAATTAGGGCTAGTTTCTGTATTATTCATTCAGCATGTAATTAATCTTGTTTTATTCTAAATTCTCGACGCATGGCATTTTGAAAATACATTAATCAAAACTTTTTTTTTCTCTTAACTTTATGAAAAAGGACAATACGTCATACAACTGATAACAGCAAACTCAGTTCGATAAAATCATGTATTCGGAAAAATTTAAAAAATCAAAGTAAATTCTCCAAAAATTTTTGTAAAGTTTAAACTGTAATAAATACTTTTCTTTTAAAGATTAGAACGGGATTCTTGTGGAAAATGCTCGTAAATCACGTTTAGTTTGAATATTATCTTTCCAAGCTATTCCATTAACATAAATTAGCATTCTTATAAATTTAACATGGGATAGTATTACTATTTTTTTGTATAAATCAAATAAAAAATTCTATTCACCTCACTTGTTAATAAACTAGAAAAAAAAAGAAGATCAGAACTTAAGACTGGATTTTTTATATCATGGAAACTTTAGTATACATAATTTATTCTATTATTTTTAGAACATTTTCTTTTTACAACTGATTTGAATTTAGACGTTTAGAGGTCAATTCCCCCCGCGCCCTCCAACAGTTCCAAAAAAGACACATTTTTTATTGCATATAACAAAGGAATGAAAATGGAAAAAATATTATTTTAATTTTGAATTTTTTAAAATTTATATATATAATTGTGGAATACAAAATAAATGTAAATATCTGATTTTCAATTTCTACTATTAGTTCACTCTCTCCCGTATATATTATATCATGTTCAAATTTTCAATATTTTATGAAATACTTTTTATTCCTCCACTGAAGTTAAAATCCATTTTTTTAAACTTGCATTGGTCGACAAGTGATTTTAATACACTTTTTTCAAATATTTATAATTAATTCTGTGTTTTATTTTTTAATTTTAAATTTATTTTACGTTATTTCTGACGAAATTTGAAACATCATCAACAGATGGCGCCACTAAGATTTTCAATGAATTTTTTTGTGGCTTCAAATATATTTTTTCGAACTTGTGGCGGTTGACACTTGATGTTGATAGATTTTTTCAATTATTAATTCATAAATTAAATTTAATTAACTAAAATAGATTTTTTTTGTTGTTGATCTAAGCAAGAATTGATTTAATTTTTTTAATTACATTACTTGTTATAAGTACATTTTGTATACTTTGAGGAATGTTTCATACATCTTAAAAGAATTTCTCTCATAATTACAAAAAAAATCACGTTTGTAACTCTTTATCAATTGGTTTGAGGATTTTGTTTGTGTGTACACATGTAAGTACAATTCCAACAACAACAATTGAATTTGAAGCATGATGTAATATTAAGTCTTACGTAATAGGATGTAATGATATTTATAAATCTATATAAATATTTAAATTGATGTTTGTGTATATATGATCTCGCTTCACTTCAACAACTGATCACTATCATAATTGGCATGCATATGTACTTTTTTCTGGAGAAGGGTTTTGTGCTATATTCTATTTTCTGCAGCACCCCACCAGGTGGCGTTCCAACATATCAATTTCACCATTCAACCAACCGCCAAGTTGCCAACATGGTTGCTAAAAATGATGGCAACTTGGTCCTATTGCTAACATTTCACTATGTTTCCATTGAATCGCCATTATAATGCCAGAAACGACGTCAGTTGCGAATCTTACACTTTTAACAAAAATTAAATACAGTAGAAAGTAATATTAAGGTATTATACATCCAGATATAAATTATTTACACTATCTTAAGCGTACATTACACAAAATTTGTAACAATGTGTGTTACTTATGCTGAGCAGAGATCAGCTAAGGAAGGTGTTTTTAAAAATCGAACCACAAGAGAGTTACGGGACTTTATAAATAAAAAAAGGTCTTTTTTATCAGCTTTTAGATCTACAGATTTAAATTTTAACAAATATGGTTCAGCTGAGATAGGGAAAAAGCTTTTTTTTTAAATTGCTGTTCACACGTAGAATTAACTCATTAAAAACTTCATTATCCTTCAATTTGTATTGTTTAATTGATCCATTTACCCGTGTGAAGGTCAGGTGTACCTGCTAGTTTAATATAATAATGGAAACAATTTTTTCTTACCCTAAATTTTTCAGTTTAAATAATTATATTAAGTTTAAAAAGTACACATGCATGCGAATTTTAAAGAATGTCTTATTTTACTTTCCAACAAGAATGTCTAGAGCAGTTCTAGAAAAAGAATACTATATAAAAAAGAGCATTCGCGAGTACAATTAGAAGAAGTAGCTTTAATGTATTTCTCTTATTGGATAAATAGACTTTCATCCTTTGCAATTCAATTACTTCTTTTCATAGATCTTCACACCATGGATTTGTTCTGCCTTTATTCATTTTAGTACTTTTAGTTTTCTTAGGTAAACGATTACGGAATGTGCTTTGTTGCATAGATGAAAGTAAAAACATAAACTTTTAAAAATTGTTAACCCTTTAAGCGGTTTGCCCGTACACTGTAGAGGTTAATGAAAGTTGACCGCATCTGGTTTGCCCGTGCGCTGAACGGGCACCGATATTTCTTCGTTCTGTCTTGGATTTGCACGTACTTTTAATTCTTATAGTGAGAATATTATTGCTACACTTTTTAAGAGATGCTATTTTTTAAGGTTATTGAAATGCTTCTAGTCAGGAATTTTCTTTTGTAGGGTAGGTGGTAATTTTTCTTTGAGTCAGGAATTTTTATTTTTGAAAAATTCGATATAGAACAGGGACATGCAAGGCAATGTGCTTGAGAAGAAATGAAAATAAAGGATAATAAAAAAAACTGTCCATGTGTTTCAATCCTGATTGCAATGTAAGGCTTTGTATTTCACCACACTTAAAAGAATGTGTGTGTATGTATGCATATAAGCGAGCACACGCACGCACACACATACACACACAACCACTTGAAAAAGAATTCAAATATGAACATTTGGAGCAAAAGAGAGAAATTCTTTTAAGATTTCTGAAATGTTATTCATAGTATGTAGAGTGTATTCATAGAAAGGAAAAAAGAGACTTTGTGTTCCCCCATTATAAAACAAAAGAAAAAAAATGTGTGAAAACTTTAAAAGTGAAAATTAAAATAAATTCTTTCATTTTTTTTTCTATTCAGTATTATTCTTAGTTATATCTAATAAAAAATATGCCTTTTTTTAAACATTTTGAGCCAATAAATTGATCGATTAAAGAGTTAATAAAACAGTATTTGATGAATTTGAATTTTTCCCGCATGTTGATTATTTTTTAGCGGAAAAAAAAGTTTGACAAAAAAATAAAGTAATAAATACAACTTTAAGGACATCAACACAAATGTTAATTTTTCAAGATAATGACACGATATATATTTCGAAGAATGTGCTCGAAGACTTTGAAATATTTCTAAATTTAATTTGGCTTTGGTTGTAGAAGATGGATAAATACTGCTTACTGAGAATCTCTAAGCAATATAATTAGAAAAATCTAGTGAAAAAATGCATGAGGACGTTATAATCATGTGTATTTAGGAAAAAAATTGTTTTATTATCGTAGAATATTTCTTTGCCTAAGTTTATCTGTGATGCTTAACATACACTACTTATTTTAAAACAAATCACGAAGCTTGAATTGTTTCGAAAAAAATATAAGGAATTGGGTTTAATTTGTTTACATTGTTTAGTTCCTTAGTTTGTATAAAATAGACAAACTTAAAAATAATTTTAGAAAATTGATCTTTTTAATTGATTTGAAGCATTCATAAGTTTCCTAGATTAAGAGGATAACTAACAGTAAGTATCCATTTGCTGCAAATAAAATAATTAACCTAAAATCGTCTTTGGGTAGTATTAAAGAATGGGACCTGTACTCAGTAGAGACTTTTGGGAAAAAATGCTCCAATTTTTGGCACAATGAATCTGGATTTCGCTATAATATAAAAAGCATATTTTATGTACCATTTATCTCTGCCCGAATCATCTTATTTTTTTCTAGTTTGAAATGTTTTCCATATTCTGTAATGCTAAATTAGCGTAGCACATTAACGTAGTACATGGAACAATTGTGTATTTACGATATATTTATAAACTTGAAAGTATTTGCGTATAATAAAAGGATATATATTTACAAATAATGTAATGAAATTACATGGGAATTAACATTTCTTCTGCCCGAGAATGTGCTTCTAGTTCAGCTCAGATTTTTAACATTAAGTGAAGACAATCTTAAGCAGAAAATGACACAATATAATACAAGTTTCAATTAATTACTGAGAAATTATGGGGAGTCGTCGTATTAAAAAATGAATCGGCTTAACACAGCTGCAGTAATAGTAAACAATAATTCAATTTAATGAACAGTAATTTCCTCACATATATTGTTCTTGATTATAAAGCCCAGTAAATGCCAAAAAAATTAGAAATACAGTTCACTTAAGATATTGTTCAATTTTCATAATCACCTTAAGGACAAAATATGGGTTGGATGGAAAGAGTGGAATCGATTCAATATAGAACGAAATCACATTCATAAAAAGTAACAAAAATGACAGCTAACTCACAAGTTTAGGAAAACACATTTTTTTATAAATCGGTTCAAAAACGCTGTAGAAATTTAATAATTATTATGGAAGACAAAATATACCCCTCAAAGAGAGCTAAATCTATCATAGCTAATGCAATGTCCATGGCTTTTCAATCCCTCATTCATATTCTTTAATATAACCATTTGAATTTAACATCTTCATATTGTTTTAATAAGCATTCTACATGCTATGAATGTAATTAAAAAAACAAGAAGTTTATTAAGAAGTTCGTTTTAGATACTTTCAAGATTTTATGAGCTTTATAAAGTTGTATACTAAATCGAAAGGAAGTTAGAAACACTAGATGAGAAAGCTTTGTTATGAAATGAAATTTTATGACAACAGACTGTTTCAATAAAACATATAAGTAATTTTAAAATAGAAATCATAAGAGTTTAAACTAATATTATCTTGGATGGCATGATTATTATTAAATATCTCACTAATATTACACTAGATATTAAAATATCTGCAGAAAAATTTAAAGCAAAAAAAATGTTCAATTTACTACGTCCTCTAAATTGAAATGGTATGCAATAAAATTTGTGGTAAAGAGAACTTATACTTTTGAGAGAGAGAATGTTTCAATTTGTTTAACTTCCCGTAGCAATTTATTTAAAATGAGGTTTGGAGTGTTAATAAATCCATTTGAAAAATGAGATCTATATATAGAAAATGGGATTAAATATATAAACACTTTAAATTCAATTTTCTTCAAGATAATCTAGTTTCAAAGTTTTTTAACTGAATCCTTTTCTTAGTGATAAAGAATAAGAAATTGAAAATGAAAAAAAAAGTTTCTTCAATTTTATTCTTTCCACATAATACTGAACAAAACACTTCATCAAATTTTTTACTATTTTTCCTAATGTATAATATATTTATCTCAAATTTATCAGATACAATCCAAGTCTAGGTTATAAATATTTATACGTATTATGTTTTAATGCATCGTTCAGTTATAAAAATTAAACAAAATACTATGTTGTATTCTCCATATAGACATCATAAACTCAGCAAAGTGAGAAACATATCTTTATGTACTAAAAAAAATTGCTCTACGATACACTATTTTAAAAAGAAAAGTACCAAATGAAAGAATGAAATAACATCCAGTTTATACAAAATCAATTTTATTAGCAACAAAAACAGTGCTGTTATCATGCGATCATTAATATGGTATAATTTTACATTGGAATGCGTTTAAAATAACTACCGTACATGAGAAGGTATACATACTTGCCTCATACAATGATTAACTGTTCCCAGTCTACCAGCGAAATGTTCAGCTAAAAGAATGCAGCACATAAACACACACACACAAGTAATATATAAAAAAATTTAATTCAATTCCTACTTAGATCAACAAAGAAAAATTTCTTTTAGTTACTTTTTATTAAATAATTACAATTATTATAAATATATATATATATGGCAGAATCATAATATTAAGTGATAAGATAGAAAGTGATTTTCATTGCAATTTTCCATTTTTCTTTTTATATAGGGTGTCCAACTATTTTTTGTTTAGTTGTTACTAAGTTCATTTCAAAATCAAAACAATGATCATTACATTCTTCGATAGTAAATAATTTGTTCCAATTGGACAAACAGTTACAAGTCAGTGCTACTTAGCTCTTTTAAAACGTTTGATGGCCAAAATTCGTCACATATGTCCAGAATATCGAACTAAAGACAGTTGGTATTTGTTGCATGACAGTGAACCGTGTCACACTTCCCTTACTGTTCTTCGATTTTGTGGGGGACGCTATATGTTGAGCCATCCACTGTATTGACTTAATTTAGCACCCTGTGTGTGACTACTCCTTATTCTCAAAACTTATAAATAGTTATTTTGAGGATATATTTCTCTCTACCATACAAGTAGTTTCAATGCATACCTTTCAAGCCATTCATCAAAGCGATTTACAACAGGAATTCGATTCATTAATAAATTGCTGTAACACGCGCGTTGAAACCGGTGGATCATATTTTGAACAAAAAACCAAAACTAGAATTAATTTCTTGTTTCCATTTCTTTTTACAGATTGCGTCTCAAACTTATTTGACCACACTATACATACACGCACACACACACACATATATCTATATATATAAAGGAGAAAAGCGACTCACTCACTTACTGACTGACTCATTGACTCACTGACTCACTGACTCTAATCACGATATCTCCGGAACTATTAAACCTACAGACTTGACATTTGGTAGGTAGGTTCCCTTCATGGAGTAGACGTCAGCTTAGAACGGCTTTTGCAAAGTTCGAACCCCAAGGGGCGTTACGGGGATTAAACGGGCGTTATAGATAATTATTTCCATTACTAAACTGTTAGATGTACAGTCATGAAACTTGGTACACAGCTTTCTTTCATAAAATACATATTCCCTACATAATGATTTTTACAAAATTCAACCTCCAAGGGGTGTTGAGGGCGCTTAAGGGGCGTTATACATAATTATTTCCATTTTTAAACTATTAGACGTACAGTCTTGAAATTTGGTAAGCGGATTCCTTTCATAGAGTACAGATCCCCTACAGAATGTGTTTTGTGAAAATCGACTCCCAAGTGGCGTTGTAGAGAATTAAGTGGCGTTATAGGCAATTAACTCCTTTTTTAAAACTATTAGACGTAAAATCTTGAAATTGAGTAAGCTGATTCCATTCATTAAGTAGAGAGCCGCTTTAAGATGGGTTTTGTGAAAATCGTTTCCTAAGTGGCGTTGCGGGAACTTAAGGGGTGTTATACACAATTATTTCCATTTTTAAACTATTAGACGTACATTCTTGAAATTTGGTAAGCTAATTCCTTTCATGGTGTAGAAATCCGCTACAAAATAGTTTTGGGGAAAATTGATCCACAAGGGTCACTGAGGTGGATTAAGAGTCGTAATAGATAAATATTTCCGCTTTTCAACTAATAGAACCACCTGCTTGAAAATTAGAAGCTATGTTCCGTTCATGGAGTAAAGTTCTTTTACAAAGATTTTTGCGAAAATGGACCCCCAAAGGAAAAGGTTGCGAAGGATTAAGGCGTGTTATAGAAAAATTCCTGTTTTTGAATTTAACTCATTTACTTGAAATTTGTTGAGCACTTTTCTTTAGTTGAATAGAGTTCCACTAAGAATGGATTTTACGGAAATCAACTCCAGGGGGAAGCGGGGAGAGTTATTAGGGCGTATTGATAGGCAAAATTCCCGTTTTTGAACTGCTAAGACTATAATAATAAAATTTGGTTTGCATGCTTCTTTTGTTGAATTGGAATCCGCTAAGAATGCTGTCAACGAGGTATTGATGATAAAAATTCCGTTTTTGCTCTGTTAGATTCAGACTTGAAATTTAGCACGCATGTTTATTTTATGGAGTAGAGATTCACTGAATTTTCTTTGGTGGAAATCCACTTGATTATTAGGTTAAGTGAGCGAAAAATATCTTTCTACTTCTATTTTAGATATAAATAGAAATTATATATTATAATTTGTTCTTTTTATATCAAGGGATGAGAGTGTAACAGCTATAAATATATTTTTCAATGCAATCGAATTCTTATAATGCTAAATATTAATAATTAATATATATGTAAACAGTATACATATATACAACATCGTGAAATACCCAGTGAAGCGGGTGGGTAACGGCAAGTATACATATAAGTCCGAGGTTGCACTTGGATGTTTTATAAATTTTTATTTTATAAAATTTTTAATTTTATTTGAAAACGTTGGTACTTTATTTTCTATATTAGCCATTGATATTGTGAAATGAGATTTGGTATTATAAAATTACTACAATTTCAACTTTTTAATTGATTGAGAAATTGTGATTGATCGATTTATATTTAAATATATTCCTTAAAGGTTTGTCATGCAGTACACATTTTTAAAGACATTCTTTACTATCTAGTTAATAAATTCAATATTAATGTTGAGAAAATTAATCATAACATATTCATCATAATGTATTTAATAGACATTTGTCACCTTTTCGGTTATGTGGTTGTAAAGAAAGCATTTAAATATAAAAAAACGATGGGCAGATTTATCTTTAATTACAACAATAGACGCCCTCTATAATATAGAAGATTGTATATGTAAAAACATAATGACAATAAACATTTTAAAAGATAATAATGACAATATTTTAAAAGATATAATGGTAAAGGCACTAGTTTTAGATTAAATGTTTCTAATAACAACAACACTGTTAAAAAACAAATTTTTCAAGATATAGATAATTTTAATTACAAAATCTGCAATTAAATTCGGACTACCTATTGAGGCATTTGATGAGTATAAGTACAATATTTTAAAAGACCTTATGAATTTTAGTTACCATTCTCAATATGAAATATATTTTAAAGATATAAAACAGAAAATTTATGAATTACAAAAGAATTTTATCATAGTTTAGATTGATAAAGTACCTGGTAATCATGCTGTGATTTGTAAGTATGTATATTATAATATTCTTAATGATCACTTTCTAAATAATGGATCGCTTACAAAATTAGATTTGTCACATTATGAAATTAGTAATCGTATTATTTCTATTTATAAAAAATTAGGTTTTGGTATTCCTAAAATTAAGTATTTCTATATATTTTTAACTCCAAAATTCCATAAAAGTCCTATTAAATTTAGAACTGTGACAAATGTTTTAAAATTTATATTACTACTGCAGGCAAATTACTTCATAATATTATGCAAAACTTTATTAATCTTCAATGTAATAAAGCTATAATTAAAAATAGTAAAGAGATTATAGATTTTTTAATAATAAAAATATTTATTCAGTTTATAGTTATGACTTTGAAGATCTTTTCAATTCCATTGATATATATGATATTATTAAAGTGATTTTAGAAAACCACAGTATGTATAATCTTAATATTAATATTAAAAACTTTAAAACTCTCATAGATTTTGTCTTAAAAGAAAATTACATTAATTTTAATGGTTATTTATATAAACAAGAGAAAGGGGCCCAGCTAGCAATTGTTTGGTTAATCTTTATTTACATCTTTATGAATATAATTATATTATTCATAATGACTACTATATTTTTAGATATATTGATGATTTAATTATTTTTGGTAAAAATGATAATTTAAATCCCATTATTAATTTTTATCCGGCTTACTTAAACTTAGATAAAATTAATAATAATCCAATCAAAACAAATTACCTTGATGTAATACTGTATATTAAGGTATTGAAACTACATAGTAATATTTATGATAAAAGAGATGCCTTTTATTTTAATATCATCAAAGTGCCTTACTGGAATTCAAATTTATCAATATCTATATGAAGAGATATTACTTTAACTATATTTATCGTAATAAGGTATTAGTTAGCGATAAAGCTAATATTTTTTTTTTAAATCTTAATTTTTTTTTAATCACTGTATTGAACATGGATATCCTGCTAACTTTCTTTGTAATTATATTTAGAATGGTTTTTAATGATACAATCTACAATATTTTTTTATTTTTTTAAATTTCTACAATATTTAATTTAAATAGATGGCGCCACATGCTTATTAGTTTTAATAATATTTGCGTTTATTTTATATTTTACACTAATTTTTATATGAATATTATTTTTATAATTTTTAAAAGTATGCATATATATATATATATATATATATTTCTTAATTTTTCTTAATATCACTAAATTAATTTTATGCGTTTCTGCTCTCATTCTCTTGTATTTGGCGAGAACACATTACTTGTTGATGCATTTCCGACCATCGTCTACACTCCGAATAAAAGTAGGTTATGTTTTTGTTCATATGTTATTTAGTTTAATGATTTTTTAATATTTAAATTTCTCATATATAATTCTTTCCTTTCCTCTTGGTACATAGTATTACAAATAACAGGTGAAGGTTAACTGGCCGCAAAACATGTTTAAACCTGCAATCCTGGTTCCTAAGGCCAGGAGTTTGTCATTATACTACTATGAATTTCTTCCTAATTTTAGTTATCTTAGGTTTACAACTATCTGTTTATTTTTATATTTTCGTTTATATTTATGTATATGTATATACATATATATATATTTATATATTGAATTTTTTTATATTGGATTATATATATATATACTAGCTGGATGGCTCGGCATTGCACGGGCTTCTTCAAGTGTACAGCTTTATGCCTTGGAAGATTCTCCTTCCCTTTCAGTGCCAGCACTTCTGTGATTTCTATATTAATGTCATTATATACTCTTTTCGGAAGTTTCTTCCAAATCTTTGTTCAGTCGGGGGGGACTACTTTATCGCCACTTAGCTCAGCATTGCAAGGGTTTTTTCCGTGGGTACAATTTTATCCCCATGGAAATTTTTCCTTTCCTTCTGGGCACTAGTATTTCTGTGTGTGTTACTGAGCGATGTGTGTAATTTCTATATTTATATAATTTAAATCCCCTTCTTAGAAATTTCTTCCACACCATCTTTTTGTCAGACAGATTTCTTTTTCCTCCGTTCAGACCATTCATATGGGTTTTTCATGTATAAAACCCCTTTTTTTCACTGAGGGATAAGATATTTTTTCTTCTTTTTTCAAATTTCTATTTTCGGTTAAACATTTACAAAGCTAATTCAGTTTAGTTCTGAAGAAAACAGACAATGTACGAATTTATTATTAAAAATAATTTAGTAATATAAATAATAAAATGCAATATATAAGTTTAATTTTTTAAAAAAAATTATTAATTTATATCAATTTTCGTTAAATAATGAATCAAAAAATGTCTGCCGTTAGCAGTGAAACGACTGCTTTTATTTGGATGTTTGATTTTTCGTTTAAATACATGTAACTATTAAAAAAGAGCTATGTGAGGGGAAGCCTAAAAGTTTGTTTACATTTCTTGTATAAAAAAAACTTAAAAGGAAATAAGTCCTATTTATTAGAAACATGACAGCATTTTCCTATATTTTAAGGTTTTTCAGTAAATTATTTCTTTAAAAGAAAACTACCAGTTGCAATGTATTTTTAAAGACTAAGATCGTATTATAATTAATTTTGACATGAAGCACAATAAATACTTTCTTGAAATTCAAACTAATAAGTTGAATTTGGAAAACTAGTGGAAAATTCATTATTTACAATCATTATAAAAAAAAATTCTGACAGAAAAATATTTTATCTGCTTACGTACTTTCCATTTGTTTTTATTCAGCACATGCTATTTAAGCGCTCAAACTCATGTCTGATGAGGTAGCTTTCCTATAAGCAACTATTGCTGGCATTTGGCGATTTTTCCAATTTCCTTTTTCGTTGCAATTTTAAGGCTCACCAAGACGGCAAAAATGCGTCTTCTTTAAATATATTTTATGTATAAAGAAACCAGCATTTTTTCATTAAAAGAATCAAAAAATTTTTATATTTAACAATATTTTGTTTCAAATTAACTTGGCAGCTTAAAATGTGCCAATCTGCTTGAAAAATAGTTTATCTTCTTTTTTTAAGAATTTAAATTAGAAAATTTGAAACATTGTAGAAATTGAGATTTGAAAAACATATTTCAAATTAATCACATGTTAAAAATGTTTATTTTTTAAACAAAATTAATTAATATAGGCAATAGAGCGACGTCATGATATTCTATTTTGGTTGAAAACTGATTCTCGACGCCAACTTTTGTCATTGTTGTAACAATAACAGTGTAACAAAAATGCAAACAAATCACAGTTGACGCCAAATCTGGTTATTAAAAATTGGTTGTAATTAATATCTTTTTAACTAATTGCTATATTGGACCAAATTGTGAATCTAAACCATTCTCGAATTCACTTGAACCCCCACAAAAAATGTCATCAAAATCGCTCCAGACGTTTAGGAGGACACACGCAAAGATTTTATATATATATATATATATATGTATATATACATATATATATATATATATATATATACATACACACACACACATATATATATATATATACATACACACACACATATATATATACATACACACACACACATATATATATATATATATGTACGTATATATATGTTCACATATATATATATATATGTGTGTGTGTGTGTTATGTTCTTATATATATATATATATATATATATATATATATATATATATATATATATGACATGCCCCAGGCCTGCTGGTAAACTGAGGAGGGCATCATCTTTACAATATTCCTTTATTACGCTTCCATCGTATATAATCTAACATAGCGGACCTTTTGCCGCGCAACCGGGTGGTATATAAGACAACATCTCAGCGAAGAGACACCAGACAAGTCCTTTCTAGTATGCGTTCGCCTTCGTCAGCGCTCGTTGAACCTTTTAACAGGCTTATTTACTCACAAATCCTTACGCGATGGTAAAGAGTTCGCTCTAGTTTCATTTATTACTTCCTTAATTTTGAACCTAAACTTTTCAAACCTGACAAATTTCCCCCCCTCCGCTGAAGTCTGGCACAGCCAGATTGGCCAATTCTGACTGGTAAGTCCCCAGGGAAAAAAATTATATTTCAATTATATCAAATTCCCTAAATGAAATAAAAATCTAGAAGATATAATAATTGTGTAAAAGAGTGGGTTGGTGAATCCTAACATGTACAAAAAATAGCAATAATGAATAACAAAGTATCAAAAATTTGGTATAAAACTTTGTGTTACATAGAATTGTTTTCTGAAAAATATCACACATCTAATACTTCCACTATGACTATAATAATAATGAGGTTAATAAAAAACAACATAAGATAAAGATAATTCACATTAGACATTCAAAAATATAGTAGTACTAAACAACATAACATAAGATCAAGTGAAATTCTCACTAAATGTGCACCAATAGTAAACAATGTTAATAAAGTGATAAATGTTGAAAAGTTACAAGCACTTCAAAATGGTATTGAATGTTGGAATAATGAGTACATAAATACATAGAAAGAATAGGTATAAAGTAAATAACATGATTTTAGGAATAATGGTAAAGTAAATACATAAAAAAAACATATATGGAGTAACTACAGCAACATGATTTTAGGAATAATGGTAAATACTTAAAAAAAAACATATATGGAGTAACTACAGCAACATGATTTTAGGAGCTCCCAAAAAAGAAAAGATTACATAACTATAACACAGAAATTTATCAAAATAAACACAACATCAACATTATATCAAAATATCACTAGAAATATAAAATGCAAAGAAAAATAAGGGTATTTCAGATATATCAAGTACAGGTAAAAGTTCAATCAATGTAATGTAATGTTTCACACAGTCCTGTCTTGGAAAAATCATAGTTCAATGTTCATCATCCAATTATTGTTTATCTCACAGTTCTTTTGTTTATTATTAGAATCTCTACTCAATCAACTCATTTCAAAAACATACAACCATAATAAAATCTTCATAACATCACATACTATATTTTAACTTTCAGAATATACTTATCACAAATAATCACAATGAAATTATTATAACGCAATGTATCGTAAAAAATGACCTCATCACAATGTTTTCATACAGTCCATAATTCAGTTATTTTTTTTTAAATAGTCTTCAATAATGTGTTCATTATGAATAAAGATACAATACAAATTCAATTACATTAAATTTTGATTTTCATAATGTAAACAAGTCTTAAATTCAAATTTTAAACACAACTTTTATTATTATTTTTTTTAAATAACAATGCACTTCTTTTAAAATTACTATGCACTTCTTCCTAAAATTACAATGCACTTCTTCTAAAATTACAATGCACTTCTTCCCCCCCAAATGTTTGAGAAAACAAACTCTATAACAAATATAAATAAGAATTTAGCATAATTGGAAATTGGATTTTGAATGAAAAGGTTTTAATCTTGTAGAATGAACAATATCTGTTAATTTTCCTGTATATTGATTTAGTTTATCTATTTCATAAGTAACATTTGAGAGTTTTCTGACAACTTTAAAAGGACTATTATAAGGAGATTGAAGTTTACTTGAATTAGGGTATGAGAAATTTTGATATAATACTAAATCTCCAACTTTAAATTTTGCATCAACATAATGTTTATCATACCTTTGTTTATTTATCTTATGATGCTTAATTGTTCTGTTTACTGCAATTTGTCTAGCTTGTTGTATAGGTGGATAGTTTAATTTTACTTGATTAGGTAATGGCGAATCATATGGCAAAGTTCCAAACATTAAATACGCAGGTGGAAAGCCAGTAACATCATGTGGCGAGTTATTGTATTCATATGTAACTTGTTCTAATAATTTTGTCCAAGGAGTTTTTGTAGTTGAATTAACTTTACATCTTAATTTTGCTACTAATGTCTGATTAACTCTTTCATTCTTTCCATTGCATTGTGGTCTATTAGCTGAAGTTAGTAATTGTCTAATATTATGATGTTTTAAGAATTTCTTAAATTTAGATGAAGTGAATGCAGCATTTCTATCACTTAAAAGTTGTTTGGGGCACTGAATTGAAAAAATTTGTTTTAAGCAATTTGTATAAGTTTCAGAAGTGACACTTTTGGATGGAAATGTCCAAGCATATCTGGTAGCATGATCAGAACAATATGCAGGTATTTCTTTTGTGAATTATGATAATTAAATCCTCCTACAGTGTCTAGTGAAATCATTTCAAATGGTTCTTCTGCTATAGGAACTTCTTCCAATAATCCATACTTTTTTTGTGTAGACTTTTTATTCATTTGACATGTTTCACAACATTTAACAAAATTTGAAAAATGTCTAATATAATGTCTTTCCAGTAGTAAATTGGGGAAATTAATTTTAACATCTTTTTTACACCTGGGTGACCAAATTGTTCATGTGCAGTTGTAATTAATTTTTTCTCTCAAAGATAACGGTACTACAATTTTAATTAAATTCTTTTTCTTAAATGTTAATACATCATTAATTTTTATATATTTTGGATCATTAATGTTCTCTGAATTTTGGTATTTAATAATTTCATCAGTATTTAAAAAATGACAAATGGGTGATATATAATGGCATACAGGGTTCCTCGACAACATGTCTGCTTCAACATTTAATTTACCTTTTATATAAACTATCGAATATTCATACTGAGAAAGTTTTAAACTCCATCGAAATAAACGTCCAGTTAAATGTTTTACACTTTTAAGCCATTGTAAAGCAGCATGATCAGTATGTATTGTGAATTTGGATCCATGTAGGTAACAGTGGAATTTATCTAAGGCATCTATAATTGCTAAACACTCTTTTTCTGAAATTGTATAATTTTTTTTCATGTTTAAGTAATTGTCTCGAGTGATAAGCTATGGGGTAAAGTGTTCCATCTGGGTGTTGTTGTTTCAAGACTACGCCTATTGAATCCTGGCTTGCGTCACAAAACACATGACATGGATATTGTGAGTTGTATAATTTAAGTATAGGTTTTGATATTTAACAATTCTTTAACTTTTGATAAGCTTCTTGACATTCATGTGACCAATTCCAAATTGCATCTTTTTTAAGTAACTTATTTAATGGTACTCTAAGTTTTGCATAATCTTTAATAAATTTTTGATAAACATTGATGGAACCAAGAAATCTTTGGAGTTCTTTCACATCTTTAGGTGTTGCTAATTTTCTTATTGTTTCAATATTTGGATTACTTGGGGAATAATGACCTTGTGTTATTTCATATCCTAAAAATTTATTTTTTCCTGTGCAAGCTGACATTTTGATTTTTTAAGTTTAATGTTTTCTTTTTTGTAAATTTGAAATATTGTATCTAAATGAGTTAAATGCTCTCCTCCCCCCAAGATTGTGAGAAAATTATTATATCATCAAAATAGTTTAAAGCAAAAGTTAACTGATATTTTTGTAAAATTTGTCTTATAGTTCTTTGGAAAATAGCTGGGGAATTTTGCCAGCCAAATGGAAGTCTTAACAATTCATAGAGTCCAAAATTAGTTGTGAAAGCCAGTTTCTCTGCGTCTTTTTCATGAATTTTAATGTGCCAATAACCACTTGTTAAGTCGAGCGTAGAGAAAAAATTAGCATGAGTTAAATTATCAATTACAAAGTCTATCAGAGGTACAGGGGTGGAATCTTTTCGTGTGATTTCATTTAGTTTTCTATAATCGATACATAATCTTGATATTTTTCCTTCATCCTTTTTGTATGCTAAAGTTACAGGGGCAGCATATGGGCTATGGGAGGGTCTAATAAAACCTGCTTTTAACAATTCTTCTATCTGTGTTTGTATTTCTTTAGATTCTTGTTGACTGTTTCTATATAAGGGCGTAAACTTATAGGAAGGTCTGAGATTAAATGAATTCTTTGTGGCTCTAAATTGATACAACCTACATCATACTTATTTTGTGAAAATATGGTTTGAAATTTGTCAAGAAGTTGGGTTAAATCTCCCCATTGCTCACTAGTTTGTTTTGGTATTGTGTCCTCAACAACCATGGTTGGTTAAACAATCTTTTCAGATCAGCTTTAGGGCTGTCTGATATTTGATCTAAACCTTTATTATTCTTAACGTTAATATTATCTTCATTATTTGCATTATAGTAGTTCATATTTTGATCATTATTAAGAGTTTTACAATATGTCCCATGATATGTTCTCAACTCACCAACACAATTATTTACATATTTAATATTACTTAAATTTTTACCACATTGAAAAATACACATGTTACGAATACTAATGTCAAGCTTAAATAAATGTAAATATTCAAGTCCTAAAATAATATAAGGCAATTTAGTATCAATTACAAACAAATCTATTTGCTTAGATATACATCCAATATTCATATAAACTTTAATTATATCTTTGGGTTGAATAGTCCCACAAGTTTGATTTATTTTTACATTACTATTTTGTATAATTTTAATGTTTTTTAATTGTTTAGATAAATTTATTGGAATTAATGACACATTGCTTCCTGTGTCAATTAGAGTACAAAAGTGCTTCGAACATACCATTGAATCAATAATTAGTTGTCATCCTTGCCTCTGGTTATTTTCGTCATTTCTGGGCGAGTGAACATTATGTCGATTCTGTTGTAGAAACTGCCTAGGTTGACTGTTAAACTGTTGCCCCCCACTGACTCTCATCATGTGAGATTGATGTGGCTGTCCATGATTTCCTCTTGATTGGAATCGGTTCCATGGATCAGTTCCTCTGTGTATACTACCGTCGGCTTGGTTATACCATCGGGTGTAACTTCCAGTCTCCACCGGTTTTCGGTCTGCGCTGTCCGGTGTTACTGCGATTAATTGTCGCATTGTTGAGATCCATTCGCAGGGTGTCGAAATCTTCTAGATAACTAGGAACTTTTGAAATTGTATGGGAATAGATAATGTCATATGTTTTCCACAATTGAACTGTCATCATAATTTAGTTTCTTCTCCAACGAAAGTTTTTCCGTAAAAAAGGAAATTAATTCATTAGTGTCGTTTAATTTAAGCTTTTGAAATTTTCGAATATCCTCTTGTTTCGTCGCATCGAACACCGTCATTAATAATTCTTTGCTTTCTTGGTAAGACTTTTCAAATAATTGGTTTTCATACCAAAATTTTAAATAGACTCCCGTGAGATATCTAGGAATATTTTGCTTCTTCCATTGTTCGTCTTTTTGATATTCCAAACATTGTTGATCAAAACAGTCCAGAAAACTTTTAAAACTGCTAAACTTATTAAGATCAAATTCAGGAAAAAAGAAGGGTTCTTTGGATGTGTTGACTAGTGACTCCTGCCGGAAAGAGTCGTCCTCCATGGTAGTATCGTTTTCAATGCAGTCGCTCGTTCGAAAAAAATATTTTTTGAAGTTAATTCGTTTGGTTTCGTGGCATATTTTTCGGTTCTTTAAATCATCCTGCCGACTCTTGACAGGCCCCAGGCCTGCTGGTAAACTGATGAGGGCATCATCTTTACAATATTCCTTTATTACGCTTCCATCATATATAATCTGCTTTTAACATGGCGGACCAGTATTTGCCGCGCAACCGGGTGGTATAGAAGACAACAATACATTAAAGGATACAAGCCAAGTCTTTGGTATGCGTTCGCCTTCGTCCTGCGTCGTTGCACCTTTTAACAGGCGTGTGGCAATTATACTAACATGGCGGACCTTTTGCGCGATGGTAAAGAGTTCTCAGCGAGGATCTAATTTCATTTATTACGTTCGCCTTCGTAATTTTTGAACCTTTTAAACTTTTTACAAACCTGACATGGTAAATATTCGCTCTAATTTCATTTATTACTTCCTATAACCCTAAATTTTCAATATATATATATATATATATATATATATATACAACAACTGGGATGAATTCGTAAATCTTTTGACAGAATACTCTGTTTATTTTTAAAATAAGAATAAATAAAAATGAAGAAAAACAATTAATGAATTAAGTGAACATTTAAATGTCGTTGCCTAATTGGCTTTCATTATTTTTAGAGGTATAACGGCTCTGTCGTTATGCGTCTGCTTCCCTTGCGTTCTCAACGTGTTCTATCATTCTCCTATCTCTTTTCTCGTTGTATCTTTCCTTCGGAGTCATTGCCCTCTGCTTCCCTTCGCGGCCATCTGCTGAGGGATGCTACGGGGGGCTTGCAGTAGCGCGTAGCGCCGTCTACTTCACAATCGGCCATCCTGAAAATGAGCTGACCACAGCGAAAGAAAACCAAAATGTTGTAAGCAAACCTATAAAACAAAAATTGAAAACAGTGAAAAGAAAAAACATAACAAATGCGATGCTTTCCAGTACTTCACACAGGTGTTTTTTTGGAAGTGGGTCGTCATTGCTGCTAACAGCTATTCAGTTCGTTGAGCTAGTCAGAGTTCAGTTCGCTATTCAAAGTTCCGTTGACAGAGTCACTGTGGTGGGGGGTACTCAAATTGCATTCTTAAAATCGTCAAGCATCAGCCGTTGGCCACTTCTTCATAAAATCAATAGCTGTGGATGTAAGATAATGGCCTTCGTATTGAGCAAACTTTTCCACTTCATATCTGTCATGGGGTTTGACTGTCGTAATTAGGTAGGGTCCGTAGAAATTTGGTTCTAATTTGAGTCCTGTTTCAAACTGGGTTCTTTTGATTGTCACTGGTTCGTCTTTTTTATACTTATGTAGTTGTCTGCGTTTTTTAACAAAGTGGATTTACTCTTGTTTGGCTCTTTCAACTTCGTATCCAAAATGATGGAGTTTAGGAAATCAATCTGTCTAAGCAAATCATTTTTCTCTTTGGCTAGGTCTGGATTTTCATCACTATCACTTGCGTTATTAGCATTCATCCACTATAGCTTTTTAGTTTTACGCTTGGTAGGCTTAATTTCTCGTTCTTTAGTTGACATCGATGTTTTAGGATGATCGTTTGATTTCGTTAGTGCGTTTACGATGAGTATTTTTTTTTGTTAACTACTTACATTGAATTTTTTTCTCAACAAGTCGCTTTTCTGTAATTTTAAATGTTTCTTGTAAGATCTCGTACTTTTCTTACAGTTTAACTAACTTGTCAACCTTTTCTAAATTTGATTCTTCTAATTAATGCAATTTATTTAATAACACCGTTTTTCCTAATGATAATGTAGATGTGTTACTTACAGGCATTTTTAAATTTTTACATTTATCTTCTGCATTTTTAATTTTAGTTGTAATACTTCTAGGGCATTATCTTTTAATTCCGATTGGTTATATGCCCTAGTAGCATTAATTAAATTAATAAAATGATCCGTTTTCTAAGGTATTAATTCTATACCATTTGCACTACTTTTAAATTGAGTTTGTTTTAAAACATCAGTTCCAATAATTACATCAATAGTTGTTTGCAAATTGTTATAAATATCCGTCATAAATTTGTTATCTTCAATATCAATAGTGGATTTAAAAAATCCAAAGGGTTTAATTCACTCTTACCGAAAGAAATTAATTTTATTTTCGTAAGATTTAACGTCGGTCTACCAAGAATTTGATAAACATTTTCGCGTATTAAAGTAATAGTACAACCCTTATCAATAAGAGCATCAAAATCATATCCATTAATTTTAACAGTTTTACGCATTTTTGATGAGGAATTGATTTCATTAACAACTTCAGTTACAACCTCATTAACAACTTCATTTTTAACATCAGGTTTTTTAAATACACACTGAGAGCTTTCATGACCAAATTGGTTACAATTAAAACATTTTAAAACGTTATTTTATGGTAACATTCATTAGAGGAATGATTAAATAATCAACAATTATAACAACTTATACGTACATTACTCTTATTAACATTAATATCATTAAATTGACCTTTATTATGAAATTTATTATCAGAACACATATTTTTATTAGATGTAGAAAAATCATAATGTTCAACATTTGTACGCTTATTTTCATTATCAATACAATAAGAATTATTTTGCATAAAAACCTTTTCATGTATCTTTAACTTTTCTTTAAATTCAGAAATACTTTTACATGCATATAATATCAACTTATTATGGTTTGAATCAGGTATACCATTTATGCAATATAAAAATAGGATTTGGTCGTTTAAACGAAAGTGTGCTTTTGAAGCAATTTCACGCATGACTAAAAATATGCAAATAGAGATTATGTAGGGCGTAATTTCCGTTTTTGCATTTCCTTGTGTACGTCATAAGAACAAAATAAATCTTCAAATTCTTCAATTAAGGCAGCTTTAAGAGAACTATACAATAATATGTTATGGAGAGTTTGGATAAAAGTCTTTGCAGGACCTTGAAGTAAACGTTTAACACAAATAATTTTTGCAAATCAGATATGTGTGGGATAAAAATAAAGTTTTCTTCTACGTCGCGAAAAAAAGCTTTAACGCTGTAATTATCATTTCCCGTAAAAGACCTCATAGTTGAAAAAAGGTCCTTCAACAAAAATGCATTCTCTTCGTTTCCTCTTTGGCTTTGATTTCGTTGTGTTTGAGGGAGGGGAACAAAACCATCAGGCGGAGAGGGCAAGTGATAAATTGGCGGGTTGAGGGGTTGTTTAATCGCGTCTTTCGTAGATTCTAGCGAAAAGGGCGCAGTCTTCGTCTTCGTCATCCGTCAATTGTTCGGTAAAATTATTTTTTAAAGACGCAAGGTCTGATAAATTTATAAATATATGCTCGCTTAATTCTTTGGCGCTTCCCGGGCAATTCAGTCCTAATATAGTGCATACGGTAATAAGTTCAGTTTTCGTAAAGTCCTTTAAAATCTTATCCTTTCGTGCTTCAATGTCGTAATTCTGTGGGAAACCCGCAAATTTTTTTAACTCTTTTCTAGAAGATTTACTGTAGGGTTCGTCATTAATAATTTTGTGCAGAAGTTGCACCGTTGAAGCAGGGGCCGTCTTTAATATGTTCGCAATAGCAGCCATTTCCTCTAGACAGACCATCGTAAAAAATATCATCAGAACAATACATGAGTAAATAGGAATTGACTCATCGTTGATGATTTCGTCGTTGTGGCTTGCGTTGCTGGTTCCGTCGTTGAAGCGTGCGTAGTCCACCAGTCTTGATTCGTCATCTTGGCTAGGGGTTTTTAATTATTTTAACTTAGCTTGAGGCCGAGCCCCCAAATTTTATGTTGTTACTCGGATGAATTCGTAAACTCCTTTGACAGAATAATACGTTTTTTTTTAAAATAAGAATAAATGAAAATGAAGAATAACAATTAATGAATTAAATGAACATTTAAACGTCGTTGCCTAATTGGCTTTCATTAGTTTTAGAGATATAACGGCTCTGTCGATATGCGTCTGCTTCCCTTGCGGTCTCAACGCATTCTATCGTTCTCCTATCTCTTTTCTCGCTGTTTCTTTCCGTCGGAGTCATTACTCTCTGCTTCCCTTCGCAGGCATCTTCTGGGGGATGTTACGGGGCTTTCAGTAGCGCCGTCTACTTCACGCACGCACGCACGCACACACACACACACACACACACACACACACACATATATATATATATATATATATATATATATATATATATATATATATATATATATATACACGTACTGGAGGAAAGCAGATTAATGAACTAATCATGATGAAGAACTGCTGGTCAATATTTCATGGAAAAGACGGATTTTGTTCGTGGGTGTAAGATTTAGTGCAAAATATAAGACTAAACAGAAAAATTTAGAAATTAACTTGAAGTTCTTAAATTTAAAAAAAAAACGTATATAAGATAACATAAAAAAATACTTCATGAAAGATGCTGAAAATGTGGGATTTAGAATGAAATATAGATATCAAAACAATTCTTATAAATTAAACTCTGAATTTGAATGTAATCCTCAGATGTTTACCTGCATTACTTTAGCAGAAATATTATCTCTAAGGTCCCTTTTTATAATTTGTATCTAATTTACATCAATACATGTACAAAATTTAGGCATTTTTTCTTAAATTAATGAGCACCTGTCAAATATTGAAAAATCATTTATTTATGCGTACTTTTCTATACATTCCTGCAAGCGCGTGCTTTATTAGTAAATTGCGTAACATTATTACTGTAATCGTTTTTGTGTTCATTTATTCTAAATCATAGATTCTCAACGTGAGCGATAACTCCCCCTTGTGGACGTTTGAGGCTTTCAGGGGGCAGTAAATGTTCCAGAGAAAAGTCCTCGTGAGATGGCATGGAAGGGCGTAGGCATATTAGCGAAATATAGTCTAAAAAAACTAAAAAACACACACACGATGTGTGATTATATATTAACAAAAGTAAACATTAATAATGGTTACCTTATTTTGATTGTATGCATTTAAATCACATTTCTATCACGTGTACGAAAATTCAATATTTTGAAAAGTGGATTAAAAACTTAAAGATTACATTACATTTAGACCTACATTAAATAGAATGATATATAGTAAATTTTAATTTCTGTAGAGTTCATGTTGTCTTTCTCTGGTTGAAGTAGAAAAAATGTTTCGCCCACTGCATTTTAATACGTATATTATCCAAGAAATATAATTAAATATGTTAACAAGAAATTAACGTGCGATTCTTTAAAGACTGAAACTATCATTTTTTTATTTTGAAAGCAATGGTTTTTTGTGAATTACTTTATATACCATTAAAACCTTCTTTCAAAACGCCTTCATTCCTTTCGGTATAAGCTAAAAGTTTTATTATACTCTTATAAATAAATAAGAAGTTCAATAGCGTTTTACTTCCAACAATATCCTATCTAAAACTAAAATATATAATATGACACATTTAAATATATTTGTGGCAATAGCTATTTCAGATTCGCAAGTAATAAATGGGGGTATTAAAAATTTAAATTAAAAAAAATATGTTCCATCAGTAATAGAACATTATTTTAAAATTAATTCTTGTTTTCATCTTGTATTATGAATGCTCCTATTTCTCTTAAATGGGAGAGGGCGGTATCGAAATATTCACCAGAAAAGAGGATGCCAGTTCAAAAAAGGTTGGGAAGCTATGTTCTAAATATCTAAATACATTAATGTATATTTTTATGACCTTGAACCGGAGATAAATAATATCTGCTTGTTATTGACCTCAAATAATATGTTTCTTACATTTTTTTTTTTTTTTTTTTTTTAGAAAAGGAAATATTTTCCGAAAATTTTCCTATTGGTACAGATTGCGTGAAATCTTACGTCCAATGCAGCTAAAACAAATTTGATTAGAATAAGTTATTAAGGTTTTTTGCTGCTTCCGAAGAGAAAAATATTTTATTAAGCTTCTACTTCCTCTCAGAATTAAATCTTTACGAATTCGAGAATCCTATATGTACCTTAATAAATCTCTACTAGATCGTAGTTTAGTCGTAGCGTCCTTCATGTAATCCTCTTTCTCTTATAATGCTTACAAAAAAAGAGTTCTCTCTAAAGACAGTGGTAATCCGTTTACAAAAAAAAAAGCCTGCACAGAATTCGAAATGTTCGTAAAACTGACAAGAAAATCCACAGGAGTTATTTTCCACTTAACGCTGTCAAACTGCTCACATAAGTGATTATCTTCCGTTTCACGAAGACTTCACTGTTAAATATGTCGGAAAAAATATTAATTAAAAGGATAAATTTATTCTAGACGTGATCATCCCCTGATCACTTAAAAAACGCAAATTTTAAAATTTATAAAAGTTTTACTAATGGGGAAAGCTTTTAATATATGCATTAAATTTTAATGAAAAAGAATGTATATCAACTGATATTTTCTAGACTTCAAAAATATTTGATGTTAATTCTTCCTTAAGGCAGCCGTTTTTTATTACAACGTATACTTTTCTAATGGCATTCTTAATCAGCTTTACAATACCCTGAACAATAAACTAAAAAGGCTGTGTGCTTTCAAAGTTTTGTATAATTTTGGGTTTTAATATGGATATAATATTTTGATTATAAGGCTCAATTGTTAATTTCGTAATCCGTTTATGTTGTATTACGTTCACATTAAAGTTCGACAATAAAATGCATTAACTAAGTTTTATGCATTAATTAAGAGCTCTTCTGGATTTATAATATCTGCATTTAATTACACAGAATTAGTTGTTATAAATAATCTTAAAGCCTGAATATTTTTTTTCATATTAATAAGAGATTTCTATCACATACTTACTACTTACTAAAATATGCTTGAAGTATATTAAATAAAGATGAAATGAATAAACAGAAAGAGAAAGTGAGAAGCAAACTGACAGGCATTGCCCTTTTCTATTTTTACGAACGCATTAAGCTAAATTCAAGTGACGTCATTGCCACATGATGATTATAGCCACGTGTTTCTAGCCAATCAGTTTAAAAACTCATCTGACGTCATGGTCATAGGATAAAAGCTAAGTGTTTCTATCTAATGAGTTCACGTGCTTCGTTGTTGCCAACTTTTGCTATTTCAGAAACCTGCTCTAAAAAAGTACATATTTGTCAACAATAACAATGCACATACGTATGTAAAATGCATTTTTCAAAGTACATGCATAAAATACGATGTTTTTTTAATTTTAAAATTTGTTTGAAAAGGTTTTTTTTTCTGCAACGTTTTAACATCTTTAACCAGTTATGGAACTTGAAATTTTATCGAAGTTTTACAAGTAGAATAACAAGTACAATTAGTTCAATGTCTTTTAAATTCATAGGTGAACACGGGTTTGTCTTTATCATGTAACCTTTTTAAATTAGGCCTATTCAAGTGATGCTAAATTGAGTGTAAGGTCCAGATGTGTGACCGCAACGATCTTAAGGTCTGATTTCTAGGATCTGGTTCATCTGAATGAATTGGTAGATGAATAAACAATTACTGAAGGATGAAAAGGTGTCTTTTTTTAATTGCTACTATTAATTCGCTTTCTACCCATATATATATATATATATATATATATATATATATATATATATATATATATATATATATATATATATATATATATATATATATATATATATGTAAGGATAATTAAATTAGATTTAAAATTTAATTCCCATTATATTGCTTAACTTTTACTTTTCATTACATCTTCAAGTATCAAATTAATCACCCAGTTATTTCTCTGAAACATATGGTCTAACCACTGAACATTTTTGATACCAGATCATTATATTTAATAGCTCTATATCTCAGCCTTAACTTTCAAGTATATATAATAAAATACAAGATACTTCACATAGCTGGCGGAAGTAGAGAAACACTTAGATTTCACTGTGGCGTTCTTTTTTTTTTCTCTCTGCCTCTTAGCGTCATATGATATCTAAAATTCATTGAATAAAGTTCCTTTTTAAACTTAAGTCTACTTCTGGCACGAAACATGCCATATATATATATATATATATATATATATATATATATATATATAAAATATTAATTCATTTATTATATTAAAAAAATATTATTTCATTTATTATATTAAAAATAAATAGTAACAAAAATAATAGAGAAAAAGAATAGAAAATAAAATCGTTCGTTGTCTCCTTGTAGCGCAATGGGTAGCGCGTTGGACTTCTACTTGAACCCAGCTTTGGATGGCCTAATTTCTGAGAATGTGATTTCTTTTTTACTATACCAATGTATCAGAATAATTAAATTTAGTAACACACAAACACATTAATGACAAACTTTGTAAGCAAATAAAAAGAAAAACTGTGGTCCCCTTAATATATAACGATGGAAATAAGGAAAATATTTCGGGATTTTTTAACTTGCACAATTTTTAGTCGCGTTGAACATGTCCCCAAAACTTACCATACGTGGCGTGCATTTCTTACACTATTCTTTTTGCACGGTTTTTTGAGGAACGTATCTACAGTGTAAAAAAAGAGTTGTGTTCATTACAAATATAAGAAAAAACCTTCCTCTTCAAATGTTTTTTTACAGAATTGCATTCTTAAAAATATTAGAATGCTTTTGTATAAGTGCTAAGCACTCTTTTTTATTAATCATGAACAGCTTTTTAAAATTAATATCAATGAAAAAACAAGACGATAAGTAAGAAAAATCTCATCAAAATTACACAACCCAAAGAGAAATTGATGAAAACGAATAATTTGCATTCAAAATTATTCTGTGCTCTTGGTGTACTGACGACGCTACTAACTACAATTAACTACCACTCTCTAATAACAAATAACAACTTTATTTGAAACTTTTAACTACTCACACCTTGTTGTTGTGGTGTGTTTATATCCTAGGATATATACGAAATATGAGGAAAGACAGAAGCATACAATACAAACAGAAGAATACATATACTTATTAGACACGATGATCCTAGCATATAACAGAAGGAGTGGGCTGTTTTCCATTCGAGACGGAAATCCATTACAAGCAAAAGTCCGACTTCTATCCCCGAAGAAGATACAACCATGTCTTACTCGGAATTCGAACCCGAACCTACTCGGTTACAAGCGAAGGGTTATATCCACCATACTGGCTGGGCGGCTACTCACACCTTATTCATAACTAACTATTTGTATATCTCACACCTTTTACAATACAAATTTCTCACATCTCTCATAACATCTCTCAAACTCTCCCACTCTAACGGGGCTGCGGTATCCCAGTGGTCAAGGTATCGCATCATGGCAGATCATGTCATGAGCTCGAGCCCAGCACCAGAACCACCGTGTAGGGCAGCGATGCACGTTAAATCTTTCGAGAGATGAAACGTCCTCCCGATGGTGTGGTATGGAAGTTAGGAGAGAGGGCTCCAGCTCAGGTGTCGTCGTCAATTGACTATGGCTCACAAAATTACGTGATTCGTCACCAAAAGCCCTTGTGTAGCTGAACAGTGTGACGTTAATATACAATCCCTCACCCATGGACTGCCCGATCTTTCGTCGTCACATAAAGAAGTTCTTCCCTGTTGGAAGTGCTCTATCCATTCATAGATCTTGCTTTTTGACGAATAATTTCCGCATACAAAAAGAGAATCATTTCCCTACTTTCCTGCTTGGTGCAGATCGGCAATGGAGTTGCCATATTGAACAGCTGCTACATTCCAACGAATACGAGTGGCTCGTAGTCAATACCCTCATTCAGCTTTGGATACTAGCGCTGTTGCGAAACCTTGGAAAGAGAAATAGCAAAAGTTCCTTCACTTTTTGTCTTTTCCTCGTATACTCACAAGTCACCCAAATTAAAGGATAATGCCAGCAATAAAACAGCTAATACTTAATTTCTAGAAGCAACACTTGATGTGATTACATTATTCGCTGGGTACGAATATTAAATAGAAATTATTAATAAAAATTTGTAAGCAAGTATTATAGTTAACATAACTTACAATGCTTGGCAGTGGATTGTTCGAAAAATATTGAATTAAAACATTAAATATTGAAATTGATTAATTATGGTAACTGTAAAATTATGAAAAGTTATATGACTTTTGGTGAAAATTATTTAATATGATCTATGTTTACCTTTGACTGATATGTATAACTCACAACTATCTTTCATAGACTTTACCAAAGTATTAATCAAGTCTACGGGGATTGAGCCCCACTCTTCTAAAATGGCAATGTTCAGTTTCTGGAGGTGCTGGAGAGGAATTTTTCGAACTATATATATAAAATTGAACTCGCTTAGTCATCTCACACATGCTCAACAGAATCTGAGTCGGATGAGTAAGGTGGCCAATCTATTCGAGTGATGTTTTTTGTTTGCACGCATTTAGACACAACATATGCTCGATGTCACCGAGTATTGTAATGCATTAACTAAAGCGTTTGGCCAAAACACACTTAAACATTCTAAGTTGGAGATCCAATACCTCGCGTTCACATATCTCACAGTGATTACAGAAGCTCCTTAAAAATGTGCAACATGGTTTGCCCATTTGTCCTGATTCCTTCCCAACTTTTAAATCAACATATGCAACTATAGTACCGATCGTAGGGTTCCCATACCTAAAAAAGAGGCCCGTAGGAGTTTTGATACAGGTCCACTCAGAACTAGCTTCGCCAGTGATTCAAAGACTAGGGAAGGCAAGTTGCGTGTTCTCTCTTTTCTTCAGATCAAAACACGTCTAGAATAAGTATTCATATTACACCTAAATTGTTAAAATACATTAATCGGAACCAGTATTCTTGGCTCCATTGAAATCGAAGACTGAACTTGTTTTAACGAGTCCCTCTGATGTGAATGGGACCCAAGCCATTGGTGTTTTCTCTTATTGGTTTATCTCTTATTATCTTCTTACAGTCTAACTTCATTAAGCTTTCATGCAGAGAGAGAGCGGATAATTCAAGTTCCTCTGTCGGCCTGAAGGCATATTACCTAATCATTCGTTGTTGCTTCGCGGTTTCATCGAGCTGAAAACGACAAAAAAATGTTTTTCGGGTGCGGTTATTGCTCTTGGGTTCTTCTGATAACACTATCTGTCACCTGATCCAGTACATAAAAAGCGGTTCCAAAGTCTTGATGTGACACTGTGAGGAGTATTCAACTTTTGGCTGACCTCATTTGTGTTTGATCTCCTTTGATTCTTCAAATTATTTACCACTTTTAGCCTTCCTTTAAATGATATCTTTGAATTCTAATCATTCTTAGAAGTCACAATCATTTTAAACAACACTTAATATCAGAATTCCAACAAACGCCCATTGCTCACCACATTGCCAATCACATCTGCATACCTTTGGCGCTAACGTATGCGCAAAAATACAAATCATTTGTTATATTTATTTCACGTAACCGATTTCAGCATTGACCTTTTGCTGCAGCATTAGTTCAGCGAGCATATTTTTTCTCATTATCCTTTAAATTTGATGACCAGTTTGAGAGAGAGAAAGTGTTTTAAAAATTGTACTATTCTTGAAGCATCAGAAAGATGCTTATCTTAGTCATTGAGTATGATATCAATAGAAAAGATTTCAAAGTGTGACTGTGGAATGTCGCTGTTTCTTTCCACATGAAAAGGTAAAAAATATTGTTAAAATATAAATTATTTTTTATACTTAATATGAATGGTGAGAAAAAGAAATAATCAGCATGTTCAATGAAGTTTTGAAACAGTAATATTATAATATTTTAAGTAAGCAAATCTTTTTTGAGTCAAATATTAATCATATTTGTTTACTTTGTCCTAAATTATATTTATATTAAATATCTATTTGAACATCATTTTCTTTTAAGTGATCTAAAAAGTATATACAATTTTTGGGTCATAAGCCTGTACAGATTTTCAACGGAAACTTTGAGAAACATACAAACTAAATAAGAAAACAGACTCATCGAACATGAAATCAGACTGTTTTTTTTTTCAGCGGGACATATTTTGATAACAATAAAATCGATTCGCTAGAGTAATCACTCACAAAAGCATTTTTTATAACAGAAGATATTAAAGAATTAATTTATTGTTTTCAAGTTCAGTTTATTGATAGACAGAGTTTACTTAATAGCAAATACAGGTACTGTAATTTCCGATATAGGTCATGTGTTGATAAATGTGGATATACAATGATACTATTCAAAGAAAGGTAATCAGTTCCACAGATTTGCAAATGCTTCACTTTCATGCTTCCCGCAGAGAAAGAAAAGATCTTCTAAAAGCATTGGTTCATTAAGAATAGAAAATAAAACGCAAATGCACTAGATTACACGACGGGAAACTCTGAAAACGATAGTTCAGGTTTTTCTAAGAGCACAATGTCTTTTTTGATTGAGAGGTTTGCTTAACTTTGCCTTATCGAGGTAAAATAATCAGAATTTAATTTAGCTTCTGAGTTGGTTTGAACAAAATATATCATTAAATAGTTTGTTCCTAAATATTAATAAATTCTTTCAAAACTATAAACTATTCTCTCTGTCAGCTCCAGACTACGCGGTACCCTACAAATTTCATACCATTTTTTTTGTTTTGCATTTTCTTGTGGCCCATATCATTGGGAAGAATGCCACCGCACATTTCAGATCCAATAACAAATTAATTTTTAAGATGTTTGAAGTTTTCTGAGCTTAATTTTTGGTTTCGGTTTCGGTTTCATTTTAAAGCAGTTTTACACTCTTAAATTGAATTAATTAAAAATATTTTCGAACCCAATCCCCTCCTTTAGTCTGAACTGGTTATTAATTTAAATTTTCATAACTAAAATTATTTCTGCTTGATTATGTTTTGAGCTATTTGAGTTCTTATAGTTACTAATTAAAATTGATTTCAAGGTCAAATTGGTAGCCTAGTGGTCAATTCAAGTTCGTGGCTGAAGTGTCATGAGTTCGAGCCTAGTACTGATGCAGACCCGCCGTGTAGGGGAGCGATGAACGTTAAATCTTTCAAGATCTCAAATGTCCTTCCATTGGTGTGGTAGTTAGGAGAGGGGGGTTTCCAGCTCAAGTGTCGTAATCGTCACTTGACTATGGTTAAAAATTACGAAGTCCGTCGCCAAAGGCCCTCGAGCTGAACAATGCGACGTTAATGTTCACACACACACTCACAAGGCCAGTTTTTGGTTTAAAAGTAGCTTATATAACTTAGAAGCTTTTTAATTAATTTTTTGCCACGAAAATGCAACAGCCAAAGCTTTCTCAGGTGGTAGTGAGAAACAATATTAGAAAGAGATGGAATGCTACTGAAAATGATGTATCTAAAAACCAGCCCTTCACTGATACTGCAATAAGACTCCAGAATACAAGTATTGTGACTACAGATAAAACTGAACATTTCCATGATGTGGCAAACTATATTATAGTAAACATATAGTAGTACCATATTGTGGTATTTGAGTTCTTTATGAGCAACTTTATAAACTTGTTTAACTTCCTCATTTTAAAACTAAAAAAATGAAATTTTATGCACAAACTTGGTGATTTTTAGCTTAAGTTAGTATCATTATTATATTGTACATAAATGATTAGTGTTTCAAACTTTTGTGAATAATATTTTGTTAAGATTATCCTGAATAACATGTCGTCGTAACACACCCTATCAATAATATGCAAAAATATTTTTTAAATTGTGAAAAATGTTTTAGTTATAATTAATTGAAGAAGTGTTTTGATGTAGAACATAAGTTGAAAAATAACATATTAAAAAATTAGAGCTTTACAGACATTATAGGTTTTTATTTAATGCCATTACAAACTTTAAATGCGTTTTTCTCGGACTTTTAATTTTGAAAATGTAGATGTTTTTTTATCCCTGAGGCTTTTTTTTCTGTTCAAGTTAGAGACTTGAAATTTTTGTAGATACCGTGAAACATATGTACTATAAAGTTTAGTAAGCATTTATAGGTTTTTTGGGCGGGGGGGAATCTCAGTTATTTTTTTAAAAAAATACTAAATTTAGTATTTTTAAAAAAATTTTTTTTTTGGCTTTGCTAGACAAATAATTATTAAAAATCAACAAGGGAATACATTTTCAAATCCTTGTTATCGTTTGTTTGCAATAATGAATGACTAAAAAATTTTAAAAGAGTTGAGCATTTTATAAAAATATGAAAATAATGACTGATCATTGTAAAAATTGTACAATAATGACTGATCAAACTGACTTTCTACTTTCAGAAACAGCTTAACAATATAATATGAATATGAAATATGAATTATTTTTACTGTAACTGTCTCAAAACATTGTTTTTGAAAAAGGGTACTGTAAGCGCTCTGTTTTTTTAAGACCTGTAATTTTTTAATTTCAACAAATAAAATTTATAATTCTTAAAGAGTTTTCTACTTAATAACTTCTATTACAAACTTTTGGAGTTTTCTTTTTTCTTACAGTTACAAATTTAAGAAGCGTATGAACATATTTTCGATGAATATAGTACTCAATATGTGTGTGTGTGTGTTCACTAAACTTTTATAAAGTGTTCACACACAAACACTCCATAAATATTGTTTTGCAATTCAATCTGTAAAAAATAAGTAAGAGAGCTTCGATAAGTGGTTATTTATCTTATTAATAAATTTACATTTCTAATTCATTAACCATATTCGATGTTTGAAAGGAACTCGTGCACAATAAAACCTGTTTTTATGCGGTGGGAGTGGGACCGCATAAAAAAGTCGCAAATAAAAAATCTGTCAATTATTTACGAAATTTATAAGAAAGTAGTTTCAAATAAAATAAAAGATTAAATTCCACAAGTAAACATTTAAAAGATATTTCATTTCTCGTTGTATTGTATACATCGAGAAATTTTCAAAATGCGCATAAATAATTTATTGCTACTCATCGTATATAATTCAAAGCATTCATCTTCCTGTGATGAATTATTTCAAACTCGCTTTCGTCACTTGGAGATACAATTTCAATTGTTTTATTTTTTGACACCACAAAGTAAGTGATAAGTTTTTGCGACGACGGTTGGTTGGTCAGTTGCTCGTGAACATTACGATAACCAGATATGCACGATCGAAGCTCTTTTAGGAACTTCGTTATTTTTGGAATTGGTACCTATTTTAAGAAAATGCCTTTCCAATTTGTTGTAAAGCTGGATCCCTACATACACATATATTTTACCGCTCTCAAAGAATCCGGTTCTTCTTGTCCGTCTTTATATTCCATCAGATTAACGATAATGTCACTGTCATTGACAGTTTGTCTTCAATCATGTGCGTAATGCTAATGCATTGAGATAAGGCAATTGAACGTGCTTTCTCGAGAGACTGTTTATAACCAATGAACAGAGCTTCTTGAAGTGTGTGTATATATACATTGATAAAAAACATTACAGCGGTGTCAAAGCCGTTGAAATTCATATACCGCATAAAAAATCGATAAGAAAGAATAGCAGATAGTAAACGTAAATAATTAGAGCTTAGTAAAATTTTAAAACCATTAAAGATGTAATTCTGATTCTTCAAAATTAAGCTAGCATCTGTGCTCGGACCTTATGCCGACTGGGTGGCGTGGTTGGTGTGTCGCTAGCCTTCTGCCCCCATGGTTGTAAGTGAGACACCGGCCCAATTCGATGGATTTTCATGATGCAGAAAAACGACATCGGCCTTATCTTATGATTATATAATATATAAAATATACCTAGAATGTATTTTTGGCTTGGGTGCTCTCGGCAAAATTAAATCCTAGTACAGGTTCACCTCGTCAGATCTCGGGTGTCTCCTTCTAGGAAGGAAACTGGGCGTCAAAATTACCTTCTGCGATTGGTATCCGCCTTTTTATGGTGCCACACTAAAAAGAAGTACCAGCTTTCGGGGAATTACTAGGTCTGCAATGGTAAAACACCAATCTGCAGCCCCTTAGAAATAAAAACAAATCAAAGTAAAACATACAAGAGTCCTTTTTGTGATAAATGAATAGAAGAATAGCTGAAAGTAAACCTAAACAATTAGAGCTTTGTGAAATTTTAAAACCATTAAAGATGTAATTCTGATCCTTTCAGCGTAAGCCATCTTCTGTGATCGGACTATTTAAAAGTATTACAATAAAATTTTATGAAAAATGCATAATAGTGCGGTTTGTTGCAAAAGAAAATAATTTATAAGTTTATTTAAATAAAACTTTTCCAATTTTGAATATCATCGCATAATATTGTATGTTTTCATCAAAAGTGAACGTTCTGCATTTTTAATACACTTTTATTAGTTTCGCCTGTATGCAACGGAATCTATGAACTCGATATTTACCTATTTTAAAACGTCACATTAATTCGAAATTTTGTACACTTCTCAAAAATCTATGACAATACAATATTTTAATAATATTGTTCCATTGTCTAGATCAAGATGATCAGGATTAACGACTTCCCACCAGATTTGCCAACTAAATACAGATCCAAGTTTCAACATTTGGCGACTTAATGGTTAAGTTAAACCCTAAAGCGAAATTTCGAAAAATAGAAGTGCTTTTAATTTCGTTATGAATTCTCATCGATTAAAAAAACATTCATAGACACAATTTTCGAATGTTTGTTCTTTAGAAAATTGAATTAAAATGGGCTCGTTTTTCTATATTTATTTCTTTAGCATTTATGTGTTTAAGAATATGATATTAAAGGCAAACGTTTGAAAGACAGCTGTAAAAGTAACCGCACAAGAACCAAACAGCTTCACGCATCTCAACTATGCTGTTATACTTAATTAAGAACATATTGAAATCAAACTTGTGATTTAAACTCAGTTAAAAAAATTTTAAGCTATTTGAAAATATTATAGTTTATCAATTGTATATTTTCTTTCACAAGAAAAGCATCCCTAAAAAAATTTAATAATCTCGTAATTTCGTACACTAATTATTTTATACCAGTGGTTTTCAAACTGTGTTCTACGGGGGTTTTAAAAGGGGTCTATATATATAGGGTTCTAAGCCCACACTTTTTCGTATTATACCCCAATACGCTGCCTAACATATTCTTTAGATTTTGTTGATTCTGGAGAACACAAAAAACATTAACAAATAAATTATAGAATAAACAATTAGCATCAGTTATTAAAATTTATTGTTAGTAACAAATATCAAATAATTAAATTTTACGTACTATACACAGAGGATTATAAACATTCGAAAAGAAAATCTAGAAATATGGGGATTCCAGAGCCGGAAAACCACCATATCCTTCCAAACACACTGTGATAACCCGTGGACTAGGAGTATCATCTCTTCATCATCTACGCGGCCATAGTTTGACAGGAAAAAATTGATCACCTAACTCTTCCATAATAAAATTAATTTATTATGATCTTAATTTAAATTCAATAAAACAACACTAGTCTAGGAGGCTTATGATTAAGAGTGATGAGACTTAATATGTAATTCTAACAAATAGCGTCATAAGCCACCGAGTCTATATTTATAGATGATTACCTAACTTACTAGAATCCGCTCTAGTCTTAAAGCTTAATCTAAATTACCTTACCACTATTGTTGTTGTTTCTAATGCCACCTATCTGACGTAGTCAGATCGAGGCCCACGAAATTCATCGTGGCATGCGGCTAGAGGTACGCCTGTCGTTGGCCTTGAGCACTATACAGATGGTAGTACGATTTAGCTCGTCAAAATTCCCCGAAGGGACGATAGATGGTGACACCGCCTCTATCTCCACCTCCACAATTTCTGCATGGAAACTGAAGGGGAGGGAAATATTCTTCAGTCCCTGCGCTTGTGACAAAGCCCACAAGACTACGGACCCACTCATTTAACGAGCACGTACTCCGTGTGTACTCGGAGGGTATTTGGTGGCACCTGGCATCGAACGCAGGCCTTCCGGTCTGGAGTCCGATGCTTTAACCCAGTGCTTCTCAAACTTTCAATACTGGCACCCCCCTTTCCGATCACAATTTTTATCGCACCCCCCTTATACATTAATAATGTACTGAATGCAATATTAATGAACTTTGACGCTAAAGCTACAAGAGGCGATCTTAATTATAAACCATACAAATTAGTAACATAGTTATCAAATTTTGTATACTAGTTTTAAGCAAAAAAAATAAATAAGTAAATTAATAAAATAATAGGACAATTATATTATGTTATTTTTCCTTTCTCTAATTTTAAAATTGAACATATTGCAAAATGCGATGGCTGCTTAGGAGACAATATAGACAATATATATATATATATATATATATATATATATATATATATATATATATATATATATATATATGCTAAATATAAAAAATAAAAAAGAACTCGGAGGATCAATTTCTAATCATAAGCATTCCTTATAAAAAATTTGCTTTGCAAGACACGCCCATGGAAGTCGTTAATACTTATTAAACTTGATCTTAATTTAGTATTAATTATTCAGTTATAAAATACTCTGCGCAGCACTGATACATTAAAAGTATACCGGCTGAAGTGCCCGTTCTTTGCCCGAGTTCATTTATAAGAAAATAAAACATTATTGATTTAATAGCTGAATAGTAAGGAGAGCAAAGCCAAGTGCTCGACAATGTTTACAAAAACGTAAAATGATTTTTTTTTTAAATGGTTGCTCAAATTATAATTAGTTTTAAGCGAATTGTAATTTTAAGCCTCACAGAATTAGCATTTATAGTTGATGTAAAACAGTAGCGCACACAAGAATTTTTCAAGGGCGAGGGGTCCGGGGTCGAAAGTTCATCAATCTTGTATCAGGTTCTTTTTGATTTTGTCGATTTTTGAGAACAAAACACAGTAAAAAACTAATTCTTGAATAAATAATTAGCATTAATTAATAAAAATTAATCATTAATAACAAATACTTCATTAAATTTTGCGTACTATATACTTAGAATTATAATCAATCAAGGGCTTTGTGAGGGATGTTAAATAATGAACAATAATATAAAATTCCAATGAAGAATAATTGTATTATTTTTAATATTTAAGGCGAAAAGACTTCAACATGTTTTAACCCGGTAGCAAGCGCGCACTCGATACGGTCGAGCAGGGTTATTGAGTCACCCAAATCCTTTTTTTTTATAATTATTTTATTGTAGACGCTACAATTTTGGATTCCACTGAATAATTTAATTAAGAAAAAGTTTACTTACCCCTACTTTCAAGGATTCTTCAATTTTTCTTTGGTATTAAATAAACAGTTTTGCCAGAATTAACGATTTCGTAATGTATGTGTCCCGCGTGATCACTTCCGGGTAAAAAGTATATTCATTATGATAATATGTATGTTACTGCTAAAAATTGTGTAAAACGTTTTTCGTTATGCTTTATATGTTTGAGAATACTCATAAAAATATGTCTTGGCCAAGTAATCCTTCAAAGTGCCATGTTGTTTTCCAAATATCATAAACTCTTTTGCATGGAAAAAAGCGCAACAGAGAAATACATTACTTACAACTTCTCTAAATGAGAAACAAACACATAAGAGAGGGGGCATAACTAACTGCATCAATTACTTAGAAGGTCAAACAGATTACAGCTATAACGTGCAGTATTTCAAAAATAATGACAATGATGAATTTTTTATGTTCCTAAATTTTTTCGATTCTGGGTCTGGGATCTGTTTTTTCTCTGAAAAAGTAGTATGTTAGGTTCAAAAAGAAAGCGTAATAAAAAAATCTCTCATCATGGAATTACAGCAAATCAAATAAAAGTTTTTTATTTGGTTATAGGATCAAAGATAGCTAATTAGGTATTGTAGAAGTTTTTATTTTTGATGACTTAATATCGCGCGCATATATATTATATCAGAGTAAAAGTTCATTTTGTATTATGTCTGAAAGTATTTGTTTTAATTTATTCCGTTAAATTAATTATTTTTTAAATCTTGGATTTTCGATGTGCTTGTGTCCCCCTCGTAAGGTTATCACGCCCCACAGTTTGAGAAACACTGCTCTAACCACTAGGCTACCCCTTGCCTATCTTACCACTATGCCACGACGAACAGCTAGTCGTCAATCTAATTCTTGATTCTACTTCATCCGACAAATGAATAATCTTCCTGCTTCGAATTTCATGTAGAACTATCCTAGCCTTCTCCTAGAACTTCACTGGCAATATTACACTTCCTCCTTAGAGAACTCACTATCAGAACTCTGGGAACTCCGGGAACTCCATGCGAATACAAAAGCTCCAATATATACAATTCCTAATCTACATAATTGCGTTCTCTTCTCGGGTTGGTTGGAAATAATTGCCATTCTGGCCCCAAAGTTTTCCCAAGAGGTTTCATTATAGAAGTCATGATAAAACCCCGTCACAACACGACCAAGTTTTTATACGTCTTTTGCCATGTGATGTAGCAGAACTGCATAACAGGATAACACGTGCTGTTAGTGACGTTGATAGTACCATGTTGAACCAGCAACTTTAATTTCACATTGATGTTTGTCACGTAAACAAGGTTTCACGCATGGAACACTTGTAAAATAGGTAAATAAAACTTGAAATGTTTCTGAATGCTTTCAATTGTTATTTATTTGTCAGCTCTTTAGTTGAAAGCTCTGCTGTGCTGAAGGACCCATTTTAATGATGAAAATAAGAACTATGCACATTTTATCTTCTCAAAATCATTTAATTCCATTTTTAATAAAAAAAGTTTCAACAAAAGTTAAAAACAAACAATCAAAATACAAACCCTGCATTCTACTGGAAGAAAACCGTTTTTAAAATGCATTTTATTTCCCTTTTTCAAACGTTCCAAATATCTATACTTAAATTACAATGCTACTGACTAAGGGTGAAATCTGACGTAAGAGTAATTTAAACTTCCATTTATCTTCCTGGATGCAAAATCTTACTTCCGATCAGCAACAGAGCCTTTGATGAGAGCTTTGAAAATTCATTACCTTAATTTGGACGTGCGCTCAAATTCGTGCATTTTTGTTATCCCCACACCCGAGAGTAATGAGAGTGACTTCCTTGTAATGAATTATGCATTACGTAAAATGGGATTATTAAGGTCCACTACCATTATGCATTGATTCAAAAGCTCCAAATACTTCCGGTGACTCGTTTAAAAAATGGAAGAAATTTGTCTCAATTTCGATCTAACGTGAAGTAAGGAGTAGAAAAATATAAAAAATATGACTTTATTTTTAGATTTCTAAATGATTCATTTTTGCTTTCCTTCAACTTTATAAATAAAAAAAAGTAGTTTAGTACTTTATTTTAAGCGAAATAATGCTGAAATCTCACGAGTAGTATTTTTAACAATTGAACTATTTCCATGGAAACTCTCGTACTGAAATTAACAATATTTAAGACTATCTTCGGTTAATGTTAAAGAAAGGAAGCCAAATTCGGAATATTTTTTTCAGATATAAAATTACTCAAACATTAATATTATATTCTGGATGCACTATCCTGTAGAGAATCACTTATTTTATCATATTGCTCAGTTTTATCCAAGTTGACACATTTTTTTCTTTTATAAAATGTGTTTTGCATTTTTTCTCCTATACCGTAATGTTAAATGAGTTATCCCTTTACATGTTAAAAGGAAAAACTAATTTTTATGAAATACTTTGAAAGTTTAAAAACACTGTATTATAAACAAATGCATTAGTTAATGTGTCACAATTTTTTATAAAAATGCAGGCATTTTTTCTGTCCGACAATGTGCTCCGCTTCAAGTTCACGGTGTTGTACATTTGGTGAAAACAGACTTAATGCGTCAGCATTCTTGTAAATAGACCGAATTAGAATTTGTTTTGTAATAAATTATTTACATACAAAATATACTATTCAAAACAAATAAAGGATATTGTAAGTTTTATATAAAATAAAGATATAAGCTAATTTTTTTTGCCGAAAACGGAAGAACAGAATCACAAATGCAATTTTTTCTGATTTTCAAATTTTGGAGTATGCTAATTTTGAGTTCGACGTCAAAAACGTCGCTTCAGCGGCAGCGAATGAAATTAGACTTTCAACTGAAATGAAGACAAGGATGATCGGCATTCAGTGACTGCTTTGTTTCGAAAAAAACGATGTCTGAGCGAAGTCATTTAACCGATTCAGAAGCTTGGAGAGTTGTTGATAGGTTAGAAAGGGGCCAAACTCACGCCGAAGTAGCGAAAGCCATTCGAGTGCCACAAAGTGTGCTTTCCAGGATCTGGAACCGTTTTTTAGAGACTTGAAGTGCAGGCCGAAGACCAGGGCAAGGTCGTAAACTGGCAACAACGCCCAATGAAGATCGTTATTTAGTGTTAACGGCTCGGAGAGACCGAAATATGAACACTACTCTTCTCCAACAAAACCTTCACTCGGCTACTGGCACCACGGTTTCAATTCAGATTATCTAAAACTGGCTCTATGGTGTAGGTCTGTATGCTTTCCGACCGATGGTATGTGTCAGACTAACATCAAGGCATCTTCGCGACCGCAGGGAGTGGGCAACAGAGCATGTGAAATGGAGGAGAAATGAATGGAGCAATGTTCTTTTTTCTGACGAGTCCCGTTTTTCTGTTTATTCGGATAATAGGCGTATTTTCATCTGGAGGGACCGTTGCAGTAGGAATAATCCTGCGTTCGTGCACGAAAGTGTCAGATTTGGCGGTTGGGGAGTGTTGGTGTATGGTGGCATCTCCATTGACGGGCGCACAGACCCCTACATCATTCGAGGTGGACCTCTGACTGCTCGCCGATATAGGGATGAGATCCTCAGACCTATTGTAGTCCCTTACGCTGCAGCAATCGGAGATGACTTCATTTTAATGGACGATAACTGCAGGCAACCTCGTGCTAACCTGGTGGAGGAGTTCCTTTTCGAGGAAGGAATCGTACGAATGGAATGGCCAGCGTGTTTTCCAGACATGAATCCAATAGAGCACGTTTGGGACGCTCTAGGAAGACAAATTGCTGGCCGCCAACCATCCCCACAAACTCTCCAAGAACAGGAAAGAGCTCTTCTGGAAGAGTGTGACAGAATCCCCCAGCTCGTGATTAATAGCCTCATTGACTCCATGCCTCAAAGGTGCTCAACGTTGCTGGCCGTCCGTGGAAACCATACCCCTACTGAAAATGATTTCCTTTGAAGAAAACACATTTTCTTATTATTTTTTCTCATTTGCACAAATTGTGTTTTTTTCCTTTTGTACACAAATGCGCAATAAAATGCATTTTTTCCTGCCAAACATGTGTAATTTATTTTCATATAACCTACTACGTCTGTCGACCATGTATCAATGAGCTAAAAAGTTTCCCAGCTACAAGATCCACCTAAAACCGCAATATCCTTTAATTTTTTTGAGCAGCGTATATAATAAGACCTTACGTTATTTATAAAGATATACAGTAATACATTGATTTACACTACCCCGACATAGGCGAAATTGGAGTTACGCGATTTTCAAATCTCGTCGATTCTTTTTTTTTTCCATAACTGATACTCAAACGAATTAAGTGCCAAAGCCTGATGAAATTGGTAATGTGATTGAAGAAGTAGTCAATCTAGCCAGAAAAACAAAATTAAAAGATGACAGTGATGGCATTCAAGAACTGTGCTGGATTCCCATAAACGAGGAGCTGACAATTGATGAGCTTATAGAAATGTAGGAGCAAGAGCAAGACATTGAAAAACTTGAGTCTTTAGACCTAGTTCAATCAGAAGATAGAATGACGGTTGGGAATTTCACTGAAGGCCCCAATTTCATTAAAAAAAGAGTTACAAATTTCAGAAAATACGTACTCCAATGAAGAGAGTTTGTTTTCAGCAGACAAGTATTTAACAAAAAAAAACTATTAGCATGTTAACGAGGAAATTTTGCAGGAGAAAAAATCTGTCATCCGGTAGACTACTTGTTAAATGTTATGAAACCTTCTACATCGAAATAACTTTGGCTTACGATTTTGTATTTGCGTTATCTACAAATTTATTTAACATTTTTTTCTGAATTATTATTTTCTTTCGTCTCAGGTTTCAACTAAAAGTAATTTGTATATCTTTATATGCGAAATTATACCCCGACTTACGGGAATTCGACTTACGCGGTTATTACCGTGGTCCCACCTATCGCGTAAGATCGGGTATTACTGTACATAAATTTGAAAATATTTGAATGGGCAAAACAAAATAAGTAAAAACTCTAAAACTCGAAAGCCTTGAATATGCCGCAGATAACTTCTAAAATGATAAAACTATGTTCCATGCTTACGATTTAAACAAGTGTAGATTAATTTTTACAAGAACGTATACAATAGTTATATGAAATTCAACATGTAATGCAATACATGAACACGCACACACACATTTAACTTTTTTCCTAGTTAACTGCAATCCCACAGAATGCTCAGTAATAGATATACCTAAATGGAGTTTATAATTTTTTATTCTTGTTAAAGGTTGAAACACGATTTGTAATGGTTTTATGATAGGAATTATTTGTTTGGTTTATATTAATATTCAACCTTAAGACGATCTAATGGGTTATTTTGGTATTGGAGCTAGTTATTTTAATTCATGGCCAAGTAATGAGACATATCTTCTGAACTGCAACTTGGGAAGCAAATTTTTTCTCCTGTTTCAAATGTGTGGACTTTCACTCTCATGTTCAGTGCAACAGTTCCGTTTTACTTTTAGCGAAGTTGTTTTACAGGAATAAAATTTCAAACACAGAACTTGACCTTCAGTCAGATCGAGTTCTTGTATTTGATCAAAAAATCATATGAATTGTTTTTTAAAAGTTTTATTTCTTACATCTTCAAACTTAGAAAAATTCCATTACAACAGATAAATTGACTGAGTGATGTACAAAACATTTATATTTTGCTGAAACGATAACGCGGTTGTAATTTTTATTGTTTACTTGTGTTTATATTTTATAAACGTTATGTTATTTAAAAAATTAAATAAAGTCAACTTACATATACTTTTATATTTAACTCTCCCTTTTTTAACCTTTAGAAATTATTGAAATTACTTTACCCCCTACTATTATACACATATATCAAATATAAGAACAATAATGTACACTCATGTCCATAAATTAAGGATGGTTCAAAATCACATGGAAATTGAAATCTAGACTAAAAATTTCTCTTGTAGAATTATCACACACATCTTCAACAATAATATGCAAATTACACTAACCAGCTATCAGATGATTCCGATAGCACGTCCCAATGATGAGATGTAAAACAAAGTTATATAAGGAATGGTGCTAAAAAATCAGATTTGTTCACAGGCGTTTTGTAAGCCTCTCAGTGACATAACAGACAGATTATGACACTGAGCAAACATGAGGATGTTTTTTGACGTTCTAAAATTTTTCGGCAGTATGGAATGCAGTTTACTCAGATGGAAGTTTATGAGGAAATTGTTGTTACCCAAAGTGTTATCTCAAGGCTTTGACAACAATTCTAAGAAGTCGCAAATGTCAGTAGACGTTACAATACACATCACCCCGAGTTACAACGCCGAATGAAGACCGATATTTGACAGCAACTTCAAAAAGAAGAAGGAGTAAAGCATCCGACCTGTCTCGTTAGCTATTTGCAGCCATATGTGTACAGAAGTTTCAAAACAAACTGTAAACAAGCGTTTGGAACATATTGGTCTATATGCTCGCAGGCTTATCAGATGTGTTCCGCTCACAGTAACTCACTGTGTGTGTAACACACAGTATCACTGTGTATGTGTGTGGACATCGCCCCACTAGGCATTGAATCGTTTTCCGACGAGTCTAAGTTTAGCTTGAAGTCTAAATCACTTCGAACTTTCATATGACGATACCAGGTACTCGTCCCTTCCAAGGCAACGTTATCGAACTGCACGGTTATGGCGGTGTGAGATTGCTCATTGGGAGAAATTTTACTGTGTTTCAGAAAATATTTGTATGATCAAATTGGGACCATGAACGGCCAAATTTATAGGGATATCATTCTGAAATAATATTTATCCTTGTTTATAATTGCATGGGTACAGATTTTGTGTTTATGGATGACAACGCCCGTCTTTACCAAGCAAATATCGTAAACGAGTGCCTTCAATATGAGTTCTTTACACCAATAGAATGGCCAGTATTCTCACCTGGCTTGAATCCAGCACAGTATGTGTGGCACATGCTTAATCAACGAGTTTCAACCCTTCAACCACGTCCTACTTGTGCACCGGACCTTCGGAGAGAATAGCTTGATGTGGGAGAGTAATCTTCGTCAGTTACTCAGTATGTCTATGTGTTGCATGGACAGTATTTCATCACATGTCAGAATGTATTAATTATCCTACCAAACGGGTAATATTAAGTTTTTATAAAGAGAACATTTTTGTAATTGCTCCAAGGAGCAAAATCCTTGTTTTTATGAGGGGTGTCACAAATAGGCCATCTTTTTTGCTCTTTATCTTTTATTTAGAAAATGAGCTTAAGGAATAAGTCCCGTTTGTTTTGTTTCTGGACCTTTATTTCCCGGAACTATAATGATCCTTAATTTATGGACAATGAATGACATGAAAAATACACTTTTATTTTTAAATATTGAACTGTGTGTTTATGTATACAGATTTATTCTCTCCCTTAGTATTAAAATAAATTAGAAATTTAATATTAAAGAAATTCATTTAATTGTATCATATTCCTTTTATATATAGGGAAGATGCCCCCAGTCATGGAGTAAGGGATAATGAAGTTCAGGAAAGAAAGAGACAGAAGAAAAAAAATTTGACTTATTTGTAAAATCTATTTATTAAACAAAAGGTAAAGAGCAAAAGAGATGCTATATGTTTCACATAATTAATAAAATTGCGAATTTTACTCCCTGGAGCAAATTTCAAAAAAAGAACCTATTTACTAAAAACAGTATAACATGGTTAGTATGATGGTTAATGCGGAGTATGTCTCCCGGACGATGCAATACACGCCTTACAACGCCTAGGCATAGTGAGTATTAAATTATCAATCTGATCTTGGGGAATATTACACCACTCATCAAGCAATGCCCTCCAAAGTTCCGGTAGACAGGTGGGAAGGGGTTGATGGGCTGCAATTCGTCGGCCAAGCATATAACACACACGTTTTTTGGATTCAAGTCCGGTGAGTATGCTGGTCAATCCATACGGGTGATATCCTCCGATTGAAGACATTCGTCTACAATGTTTGCACTTTGAGGACGGGTGTTATCATCCATAAATAGAAATTCAGCACCCATGGCGCCCCGAAACAAACGTACATGTTGTTCCAGAATGACATCCCGATAGAGATGCGGTCTGTCATCGTTTCACTCTGAACATGCAGGTCAGTTCTGGAACCAAAAATAATTTCTCCCCAAACGAGCCATCCTGCATCACCGTAATGGTGTCTTTCAATGGCGTTCTCTTGATTATAACTGGTACCTGGTGCTCTCCATATTAAGGCAGATTGGTCTATGTACTCATAAACCTGTCAGATGTGTTCCACTTACTGCAGTTCACTGCCCCTCCCCCGGTTAGCCTGGAGTAGAGATCATGCATTGTGAACACCGATAACAGTGGGCTTGTGCGATGTTTTTTGACGAGTCCAGGTTTAGCTTGCAGGTTGATTCTCGCCAAACTTTCGTACGAAGATCACCAGGTATCCTTTCACCAAGAGAACATCATTGAACGGCACTGTTTCGGTGGTGCAGGATTGCTCGTTTGGTGAGGGTAATATTCTGGATTCTAGAACTTACCTGGATGTTCAAATTTGAACCATAACAGGGCAAATCTATCGGGACGTCATTCTGGAGCAACATGTATATTTATTTTGCGATACCATGGGCGCAAAATTTGTGTTTATGGATGGCAAAGCCCGTCCTCACCATGCAAACATCGTAAATAAATGCATTCAATCGGTCAAGTAGAGCATGTGTGGGACATGCTTGGCTGGTGAGTTGCAGCCTGTCAACCACCTTCTCCATGTGTACCGGAACTTTGGAGAACATTTATTGATGAGTAGTGTAATGTTCTCGAAGATTAAATCGATAATTTGCTACTCAGCGTGCCTAGACGTTGTACTTACACTATGGCATTGTCTGAGAGAGATACCATGTATTAACCATCATACCAAGCATGTAATATTGGGGGGTGGTTGTGTGGTTAACTGGCTAAAAAGAGCGAAAATCGCAATTTTCATTAATGATGGCAAACCTCATTTTTTGTTCTTTACTTTTTGTTTAACAAAAACTTATCAAATAAGTCATATTTGTTTTGACTTAACTCTTTCTTCGCCTGAACTTGCATTAACCCTAATTTATGGACATGAGTGTATTTGTGATAGACATGTATTTGTTAGGGAAAAGTTACTTGGCATATAATAAATGAATGAGAAAAATCAAGAATCAAATGAATATTTTTATTTCAAAAAGGTTTGTTCGTGTTATTATATATGATTAATAATTCGACTGTAATAGTTTTAATTAAAATTAAAATAGTTAGGAAAAACTCCTATGTTTTATATTTAAATGAAAATTTTTTAAATTTTATGTACCGGAAGTTAAAGAACAATAACGGGACATGAAACCAGAGTAAAATACTTAATTAACAAAAATAATTTTTATAATTACATCCATTTGAAATTTGTAGTTATTACACGTAACACTTTTAATTACACGTTTTGTCATATACTTATGTCGAAAATTAAGGTCACAAACATAAAATCTGTGACTGATGATTTACTCACTCTATTGCCACAAAAATTGGTACTGAGAAATATTACATAGTGAGGAAATTATAATAACATAAAATAATATGAAAAATATTTTATTTGTGAATTAAGACACAGGGCATATCAAAAGGGTGAATCACGAATCAGAGAGCCTTTACCTCGGGAAAAGTATCTGTCTAATATGGAATGTGATCACTACACCAGTATACAAGACTCACACAACAAACTGTCATTATGTTTATGCGGATGCCAATGATTGTGTGTGGCAACCGAGCCAATTCTTTCAAAAGAGTGATTTTTAACTTACAGGGAATCCTGGCGGGAGGGCTACACTCAGAAATGGTTCTTTGTCTAACATCCTCAATAGGATTAAGTTCCGGGGATTTCGAGGACCAATTCATACGGGGAATATCCTCTTCATGAAATCCATCAACAATGCGGTCTCTGTGTGCCCGCGCATTATCGTCCATAAAAATGTAATCCGGGCTCACATCACCCAGAGCAAGGATTTCATCCTTATAGTGTTGCTAGTTTTCAGTACCAGCATTGAAGACGTACAGACGTAAAATCAAGTACGAGTGTCCAGCATTATGCTGCTATGGACAAGAATTCGTTTTCCACCAAATCTGTTTATTTTTTTTTACATAGAAAAGATGAAAGCGAGCTACACTTTCTCTAAAGGTGAAGACTGGACGAGAATTACTTTGTCTGGTGAATCTTGACTCATCGCTAAAAAGAACACGCCCCCATTCTTGTGGTGTCACTGACTGATGTTTTCGGCTTCCCAAAAGTGGTTTTTCCTGTCAGAGGCAGCGGAAGAGACACACAAGACTAAACGTCAGGCATAAAGGCATGTCTCGGTTAGATGTCTGTAGATTGTTTGGAAATGCTTCTTCCATTCAGAGCAGCAAGGTCAGGAGCAATCTCAGCAGCCTTTGTATGCCTATATCATCGTGTACTTATGTCAAGAAATGATTCTGTCTAGATGTCGTTGCTCTGTGATGGCCTTTATAGTTAATTCCACATCCGGGACATCACTTCCAGTGTCCCTTGTAACTATCGGAGCCACATCCGCTTCAAGCTTGCTGATGATTCTCCATCTTAAGGAATAATTAAAACGATTATGAGATATCATTCTCAATTCAGACTTATTTATTTTAATGCAATATTCTTAAAACTGCGGGCTAAACTCCTATATGCTTAAACTGTCTCAATTTACTAAATCTTCAAAAACTAACGTTATGCAACTTTTCCTAAACCGAAGATTGATATTGTATTAGCCGTTCTTCAAAATATATAATATACACATTTGGTTAATTTTATTGGAGGCAATTTAAAATTATGTCGAAAAACATGTTAGTGACTTTAATTTGAGACATGATAAAGGGATTATATTGTATTGTATCTATGGGCGAAAAATCATTAGTGCCTGCAAATGTAGTGCCAGTTTTACTTATGAATTTGGACTATGTATTCTTTCAACCAAGTAGATAAAATTAATAGTAATTTTAGAGAAAACCGCAAACTCTCTCTCTGAGAACTGAGAAAATGAATGTGTTCGTATTAATGATGATAATATTAAAAGGACTTAGAAAAAAATTCACTAGAATCGTAAAAGTTATTTTTTATTAACAAACTGGCATCCTTTTATATACTGTTGAACAATTCAATGATTTTTGACAAAAGTAATGGCTTGAGAACCATTCTTTTAAAATTATGTGACTTTCAAACAACATCAGAAATTAATCACACCTTTTATGCACTCATTTTAATGAAAAATGAAAAATTTTTTTCACATCAAAAATTTTATATTTTAAATGAAAAAACAATTTTTGTATCTCATCATTCTTTTCTACATAATTAATGACATAGATTTTTCTATTGTTCCCCTTTTTCATAGTTTAAATGGAATAAAAGTCATTGTAAGCTGAAAGTACAATTTTAATAGGTTCTTTGTTAATATTCTAATGATTTACTTTTACTATACTTTTACTAATTGTGAGTGTGTGTATTCAGAATTTCTAATTATTATTTCTATGCATTATTTTCTTTTATTAGAGAAGATTATTTTTCAAAAAATTATAATAAAAATCATCATTGACTTAAATTTTGCTATGTAACCAGTTCTTTGTAGTTTCTCATTTGAAAGCAATAAAATGCTTATTTATCCTGTTTATCAAAAATATAATTATTAGAAACAGATTAGTTCTACAATTTGCATGGAGACAAATTTATCTTGTTTGGTGTGTAATTATTGCTTAGAATTAAAAAGGTTTTCAGGAATGTATACATATTGCACTTGAATAATAATAATAAAAAAAGCCCGTATTAAATGGTTTGAAGTTATTTCCTTAGAACTGTTTGATGCTTCTGATTTGAATGCTTTATGAGTCGAAATGTACTTTAGCCTGTCGCATTTCATATCTTTGAAGATGACAGATTTCATATTTTTTGGCAATGGTGCTTCCTCTTTCTGAAGAATTAACTGGATGTCGGGGAATATTGGAATATTCTCCGAATTCATTTTTTACAAACCCTTCCCAAACTTGGAAGCTTCTATATGTATATACGTTAACGTTAAAGTGTGAAATCCGTTATTTCATAGAATATGTATTTCATGAAATAACTAGACAAGTCAGTTAAAGTATACAAACTTATTGAATTATATGATTTAACTAGGTATTCTATAGATTAACGATTACTTGGTCGTTAAAGTATGAAATATGGCACTCGAAAGTTTTTGAACTAGTTCTAGACGCTTTAGGAAGATTTTTTCCAATTAAAAACTAGGGAAGGCCGAATAAACGAATTGTACTCAAGATATCAGTTCAGTATATGTCAGCGATAATTAATTTCCATTGAAGAGGTTCCAAATACTGACAGAACGCTTCAATATGTTGCAACTGCTCAAAGTTGCGGTACTGGACAAGAATTTAAAAAGTACTCGTGTAAAAAAAGTGTAATACTAAGGAATGTGCTTGTTTAAAAAATAATAAGCAGTTCAATAAAAAGTGTCAACATAACAAGTCCTGCTCCAACAAATAATGAAAAGTAAAATAATAAAGTATCTTATAAAATTTTAATTAGTATTCACTTAAATTTCTGTTTTAAAAAGTTTACGCAATGTTTTTATGAAGCAACACTGTTTTCTTCCCAGTATGTATTTTTGTTGATAATGTTTAAATATATTCAGTTTTTTTTATAGTACGATGGATGGCTTGAGATTATCTGTTATCATAAGATATAGCACATATTCAATAAATCAAAGATTAATGGCTAAATTCTTGTCTAAACAAAGGCTGTTTGGGCAGCATGTCTTACCCTCTTCACTCACAAATACAATAGTTTCCTATTTCGAGAATAAAAAGGGATTAATTGCTAAGCAATATGCGTTGTCTTGTTGTTGAGACATAGCGAACCTGTTGTACAATGTTCCAATCCCGTCTCACATTCGGTCACACTGACACATTCCAGAACTTTATTTCCACCGATGAGATCTTTGCAACATCTGTTGTCACCGCTTTGCTACGACATCGTTCTAGAGGATTCTGCCAGTTTTGTGAGGATAAAGGCAATCGTTTGAAAGGCAGCTGTGGGTGTTAACCTGTAGCAGCCGAACAGTTTCATGCATCGCAGTTATACTACTGAATTGATGTAAATAGCTTAAGTGTTCTTCGACAGCGTCATACTGCATCTCGAGTGAGCTGAAAATCCCCGTAACAAGAAATGGTAATCCGTCTAAATGTTACCTGTTTTGTACAGTGCTAGTTGCACAATAGAAAAGGGCAATATCACCGCGTAACTAACAATCATTCGCCTTGAAAATGTATTCAATTTTATGTTTAGTAAAGGAATTCATAATGGAGCTTTTAAAAATTGTTTTTTTTTTTTTGGTAAAAGAAAGCGTACAGTTAACAAATGATAGCATTTTCAAACAGTAAACTGAGTATAAATCAAGTGTTATTTTTTAATGTTCTTAAAATTAAGAATAGTAGGATAGTCGATATGTGCATTTGTTTGGCTTTTTTGTGATTACTTTTGCAGTTTCTTTTCCGAATGTCAGTCTTTAACCTCACGAAATTGGAAAAATCGTGTAGAGAGTTGTTGAAGCAAAAATGGTGGCAACAATAGATGCTGTAAGATGAACATAATGATCAGTGGAAAGAGAGCTCTGGAAAACTGAGCTGCATAAATACATGTCGAGTTAATTAAGTTTAGTTTCATCCTGTTCTTAAGAATCTGTATGTTAAATAAACAAATATAGGGAAAACGACTTCAACTTAATTTAGTTTTCTAGTGTGAGCCAATGTTTGAAAATAGTTTTTATGATTGTAATCGATGACTACTTTTGCGGACATTAGAGTACTTCTTTCTTTATATATTTGAATTGCATTTTAAAAATCCTTTTATTCCTTGCTTATTTTATTTCAAAGGTCTTTGTGTTATGGAAAAAATAAAAAAATTATATTGGAATCTTTTCTTATATGAAAAGGAGACATATTTTAATTCTTTTTTTTGGAACTGGCTGACTTTAAAAAAACTGGCAATGGAATTCTAGCAGATCCTTTGGGAAGTTGTGACGAATCTGTACGGCACTTTATCACTAATACTCTTAAGCGTCTTTGGGGATTGTAAATTCGCGTATATTTCCAACCATCTCTAAAAGAAGAAACCGGGATATGCAAATTAGTTAAAATATTTAAGGAGGGTGTTGTAAGTTAACAGTAAGCTATTACGCCAAGATAAGTCGACAGTGTTATAAGACGATTCAAATTGATTGTGCAATTGGTGGCTTGTTAATCATTTGGCAGTGATCTCTACAATTGGAAAGTTTTGTTACGCCTAGAAAATGAGGTAGTAAAAGGAAGGTGAGATTTAAATCTAGATTATCGGCTCATAAGAGTAAATATATAATAAAGTTTGTGGTAATTTAATGAACGCTTGTAATTCAAATTGCGTGCTTCTCTCGATCCTCTTATTCCGGTAATCCAGTACGATATTAAACTTAATAGTTGGTTAATATTATATTCCCTGATTTAATTTAATAGTATGGGTCAATCACATTGACGTAGACATATTTATCAATCTTTGTTATTAGAAGGCTGATAATTGATTCAAGTGAATAAATATAATTTGTTATTGTAAAAATGTTGTCTGGTCGTTCTTTGCCTCAAATCAATCTTGGTGTTCAAGGTGGAATCCAGGGGGATTCGCACAAACTATTATCCTCATTGAGAAAAAATTCTTTTAAAATCAGCAACTCTATTTTAGATTCGTTTCTGTGAAACATTCAGTGTCGTCATAGTGCCAACGGTAGTCAAGTACCGATGGTTGCAAACTCAATGCCTGCTTTATTTCTATCGAGTCGTAGATTAGAGTACTGCTGCTTCGGAAGACAAATCATATAGTGGGGCTTGTGCAATCGTCAGATCTCAAGTTTTCTCGTTAACCTAGTGCAGTGCTTCTTAAACTGTGGGGCGCGCCCCCTAGGGGGCGTGATAACACTAGAAAGGGAGGCGCGAGCCTGTTAAAAATTCAAAAAAAGGATTAATTTTTTTAAATTATTATTCCAGTCTATATTTTACAAAAAAAACACAAAAGCACACCATTACATGTAGGAAAACATTGCACAACACAATCACAACAAAAACGATGCTTCCATCACACACGATTACGAATCGAATGGCATTTTTCCCGCCAATAACAAATGCTTCTAGAATAAAAAAGTCCCAGTTCGTGGCGCCATCTCTGGACGGTGAAAGGAGTCAACTTTTCTTAACATCCTCAGGGGGGCGAGAAGATGTAGTCGACGGTGGTAGGGGTAAGACTGCAACTTGAGAGACTGGTCTTGTCATGACTCCACTTGAGGTCTGGATAGTGACGACACGACATATTCCATCAGCTCCAGGATGTGTGGCTACAATCCGTCCGGGAGTCCACCTGGTGCTGAAAGAGGCTGGATTTTTGATGAGGACGAGGGATCCTACCATTAGGTCTTTCTGGCCCTGCATCCATTTGGTTCGGGACTGCAGGGTGTTGAGGTAGGAGAGCTGCCAGCGAGACCAGAACATCCTTTTCAACTTCATCAGAAGAGACCATCTAGAATGAATACTCAAAGATTGGTTAGTCAGACTGTGATCAGGGAGTTCGAGCAAGGGACACCCGATAAGAAAATGTCCGGGTGTTAACACCTGGAGATCCTTAGGGTCTGATGATAGAGGAAAAGAGGACGTGAATTTATGCACACTTCGATTTGGCACAATATTGTATCTAACTCTTCAAAGTTCAGCACAGCCGTCTTTAACTTTTTGAGCAAATGTTGCTTTGTGAGTTGGACTGAAGCCTCCCACACACCTCCGAAATTCGGTGCATATGGAGGGATGAAGTGCCACTGAATGTTCTTGTTTGACGAATAGTCCTGGACATTAGAGTTGTGAAATAATTGAAACAAGTCCTTCAAGTAAGCTGAAGCACCACGAAATTGGTACCATTGTCACAGAATAAATGTCTGATGGATAGCCACGGCGTGAAACAAATCGACGCAGTGCTGACAGAAATGCTGCTGCTGATAGCGAAGATACGAGTTAAAGTTGCACCGCTTTAGTACACATGCATATGAAGAGGCAGATGTAAGACTTGAAGTTGTTCGCCTTGCGAGTATGTTGGGACTTTGTCGTGATAGGTCCAGCAAAGTCAATTCCTACTTTTTCAAAAACACGACAAGGGGTTGATTCGTTCTATTGGTAGATCACCCATCATTTGAGAGACAGGTTTTGCCACAAGTTTAAAACAGTCTATGCAGTTGCGCAATTCTTTCTTGACAGCTGATTTACCATGCGGGATCCAAAATTGTTGACGAATGAGGGATAAAACTAGTTCCTTGTCGAGCATGGAAATTGACTCTATGAAAATGTCTAATGACTAAACTTGTAAAATGATGCTCTTTTGGTATGAGCATAGGATGCTTCTGTTCAAATTTAAGAGTTTGTTGGAGACGAAGACGTCCTCCGACACGAAGAATTCCCTCAGAATCAAGGAATACATTCAAAGACTGAAGTTAGCTAGATTTGGGAAGATGCTTGTTACATTTCAAGAGAGTGAGTTCTGTATGGTATTCTCCATTTTGTAACAATTTGACGACCTTTTTTATTGAAGTTTCTAATTCATGTGTGTATAAAGGCTCAGTAACTTTGGACACTGATTTGGAATTATGGTAGAATCTGAATATCCCATGCAACAGTCCTAACTACTTTCATGTATGAGGAAAACTTATCCAAGAAACTAAGAGTATAATCAACTCCAGTTGAAAGAATAGCAGAGTCACTTAATGATTCAGACTGATCACAATAGGAACAAGTAAAACAGGTTGTTCAGAGAAAGGAATAAAAGAATTGGAAGAAGGATGGAAATCATGAAGCCATTTTGGACCAGCTACCCACTCTGAATTTTCAAGAAGTTGTTTCGGGTAGAGGTCTCTTGTTGCCCAATCTGCCGGGTTTAATTTTCCCGGAATGTGATGCCAAGATTCTTTTGAGGTTAGCGCGTGAATTTTCCCAACCCTGTGTTGCACAAATTGATTTCCTTTTACAGGTGGATTATTTATCCAACTCAGTGTAATTGTTGAGTCACACCATAAAAATGTATCGTGAGTGATGTTAAGAGATTTCTTAAATATATCTAGAAGTTCAGCCAGAAGCAGAGCACCACAAAGCTCCAATTTAGGCAATGCTATTGTTTGTACAGGTGACACCCGAGTTTTTGAAGCCATTAAGAATAAGTGTGGCGAATCAGAAACAACACGTAAGTATATTACGGCTGAATATGCCTTTGAGTTGTCGTCACAGAACCCGTGAATTTCACAGTGTTTAGCATTTTGTGTTTGAACATACCTCGGAACTTTTATTTGTTTCAGGCATGAAATTTCTACTTGAAACCGATTCCATCTATTAAGAATGTCTGGTGATATATTATCATCCCAGTCAAGCCCTGCCTTCCACAGGTCTTGAAGAATAATCTTTAAAATTATAGTTAAGGGAGAGACAAACCCCAGATGATCAAAGATGCGTGCGATGATTGATAGCATCTGTCTCTTGTTGGATACCTGGTCTGATAAGACTGCTCTTACTCTTTAAATTAATCCTTTTTTAAATCCCAGAATAGGCCAAGAATTTTCTTGGTGGACTCATCATCAAATGAATGTGAGGAAATATTTGTTTTAGAGTGTTTGGCAAGTCTGACAAGACTTCTGGATGAGTGCACGACCATTTCCGCAGCTCAAATCCACCGGCTGACATCAAATTTTGCAGTTCGTGAACAATTTTCCTAGCCGAGTCCAATGAGTCAGCACCGGCTAACAAATCATCAACATAGAAATGATCTTTTGCGAGCTTAGCTGCCTGTGGAAAGCGATGTTTTTCATCCTCACATAATTGTTTCAATGTTCGGATGGCAAGAAATGGGGCACAAGATGTACCAGAGGTAACTGTATTTAATTTGAATATCACTAATGGTTCCTCTGGAGACTTCCTCCAAAATATTTGTTGAAAGCATGCATCATCTTGTGATATTAATATCTGTCTATACATTTTTGCAATGTCAGCAGAAAAGGCAATTGGGAAGAATCTGAATTTAAGTAACGTTAGAAAAATGTCTGACTGTAGTTTTTTACTTGTCAGCAGAATGTCATTCAAAGAATTTCCCTTTGTACTTTTGAATGAGCCGTCAAACACCACCCTTAATTTGGTTGTGGAACTATTATCATAAATCACACCATGATGTGGTAAGAAATAATGTGGAGATTTTACATCTGATGCGAGATGAGTCATGTGACCAAGGTTTTGGTATTCCTCCATAAATTATGTGTATTGTTCCTTTAATTGATTATTAGAGTGAAAGAATCGTTTTAATGCACCCTCTTTACTATCTCCAATACTTGAATCATCTCTAAATGGCAGTTTTAGAATATTTCTACCATCTGCATTACGAATATGAGAATTTACGAATATAGACTCACATAGCTCATCCTCATCCTTTGACGGAATGTCCTTAGGAACAGATTCAAGTTCCCAAAATTGTTTCAAAGAATGGTCTATGTTTAAAAGAGTGTGACAGATTAGGGATGAATTTTGATTATATTGTGTGTTTATCTTACCTGACAATAAATGACCTAATTTTGTTGGCAATGCTGATGGTGTACCTTTGGGTCCCATTATAGGAGTCCCTGAAATTAATGTCATAAAAACATCAGCACCTAGAAGAATGTCTATTTCATTTTCAATATAAAACGTTGGATCAGCAAGAGTTAGATCTTTGATATGAGGCCACTCATGATATTTAATTGGAAAGTTTGGCATAGCTGAAGTGACTTTCGATACTAACAAAGCTTTTACTTGGAATTTATCAGAGGAAACACAAGAAGAACATTCAAAATTTGTTGAATATACTGAAGTTTCAGCAAATGTTTCATTTACACCTACTAATTTATGATTGGTGTGTTTTAATGGCAATTTTAAGTAATCAGCACATTGCTTGGAAATCAACGAATTTTGAGAAGCATTGTCTATCAAAGCACGGCAAGTTATTTGTTCACCATGTTTAGATTTAACATTTATTAATGCTGTGGACAACAATACGTGACCTTCTGCCGATTGTGTGCAATTGTTAGACACTGTCACAACAGAATTTGCTTGAGTATCTGCTGAAGGACTGACTGAATATATATGTAATAATGTATGGTGTCTTTCAGAACAGTTTTTGCAAGAGAATCCTATTCTACATGTGTCAAGCCTGTGGTTACTCCTCAAACAATTGGTACATAAATTAATGTTCTGTACCACTTGCCATCTTTCATTTACATTCATAGAATTAAAAGTTGGACATTTGAATAATGCATGGCTTTGATAACATAGAATGCAATTGTTACCTTTAACAACATTTGGTTTTACACCTGATTTTACTTGGTTACATTTGACAACAGTAGTATTTACATTTGATTTGTTAAATGAATTTAATGATTTAACATTACCTTTCTTAATGTCAGGTTTTACAAATTTTAACTCATTCAGACCACGAGCTTCCCTTTCAATGAAAACTCTAAGTTCCTCAAGAGTAGGAATTTTATTATTTTCCAAAGATAATTCCCACCGTTGACTAATACATGCATCCACTTTTGAAATGAGAAAATTTATTATGATCAACTCTGTTAATGAATTTGTTTCTAAATCCTAAGTTTTCAAATTTCGAATGACTTCATTACAAATATCTATTATTTCCAAAAGCAATTTTGAAGTATTTGCCCTGGAAATCTTAATACTAAATAGCTTATTTATTTGGCTAAGAGCTAATTGCCGTTTGTTTTCATACCGATTGCACAGTATATCCCAACAATTCTTAAGATTGTCCACAGTAATTGCAAAACCCCGAATTAATTTGGCTACATCCCCGCGAACAGAAGCCTGTAGATATTGCAATTTTCAAGATCACTTATTGATTTGTTATCTAGAATAGAAGACTTAAATAACTCTTTGAATGAAATCCAGTTCTCGCAATTTCCATAAAAATGCGGAACTTCAAGCTTTGGTAGATTAACTATTGAAGACTTTACATGAATACTACTATTTACTTCCTCAACCTGAGATTTTTCTTCAAGGTCAACAACCCAATTGAACAGTATATCTTTATATTTCATATAAATATCAAATGATTCATCACTTTCATGAGTTGACAATTCACTGAATATTTCAGTTAATCTAGTTTCGTATTGCAACACTTGTGTTTTTAAAACACGTATGCGTGATTAATTATCATCGCATTCATTTATCCTACTTCCAAAAGCTTTTAATTCGTTTATAATTGAATCAAATTTACCAATATTTTTGGACTGTTTTGGAGCCATGATTTATGAATGAAATTTTAAAATGCTTATAAAAATGGAATTTTAAAATTCTACACAAAATACATAACTGTACCACAATAACAAATGCAAATACAAACTATCAAAAAATGTTTATACAAAATAGAATAAACGAATAAATCTAGAATCAAATAATAAATAATATCAATCAAAATGTATAAGAATACTTCAAGAATTCGTATCAGAGTAAATGCACTAGAATAAGAATATCGAATATGAAACGAATAATTAAAATAACAAAGAATAAATCACATCAACAACTCTGAACTCGACGGACCACATGTTATGAATAAGAATAAGAATCGAATTAGAATAATGAATATAGAATTAGAATCAATCATGTTAATTGGATGCCAATGTATTTCGACTTACCGCGAACTTGCTTCCATGCTGGACTCCCTAAAAACATTTTTTATAGAAGCTTGAGGAAAAAATGATTGGTTACGATGAGTCATTGAGAAACACGCAAAGAATTTTTCCAGTCTATATTTTGCAAAAAAACACACAAGCACACCATTACATGTAGGAAAACATTGCACAACACAATCACAACAAAAACTCTGCTTCCATCACACACGATTACGAATCGAATGGCATTTTTCCCGCCAATAACAAATGCTTCTAGAATAAAAAAAAGTCCCAGTTCGTGGCGCCATCTCTGGACGGTGAAAGGAGTCAACTTTTCTTAACACCTTCTCTGGCAAAATAATGTTCACAGGTATGAAAGTCTTTTATGAAATATTTATAATGATGACTAATATATACTCTTAAATGAGATTTTTGTAAAAAAAAACCACGAAAACTTGTTTTTTACAATTTTTTTTATGTGAAAAATGTGTCAAATGTCATTATATGTGATAAATAATTTTATAAATTATTAAAAAATTCAAAATAAGCTAAAGGCTCATTTCAGTATAATGAGAAAAATGTACTTTAATTGTATGAAGAATTTCAAACATGTATATATAACAGATTTTGGGAAAGGGTACATCAAAAACAGCTAATTTAACAATGCCGGTATATAGGTTTCTGACTCTTCTTAAGCCTATGATTAACTCTTAACCATTACGCCACCTACTCGACGACTGGCACTTAAATAGAGTTTGTACTTGCATAAGTCAAGTCCTTCCTACTAAAAGTTGTTCTTAGACTAATATCACAGTTAAAAGGGGTATTTTTCCCAAGAGAATTTGCATAAGCCTGAAAACATGTCCGTTACAAATCCCACACGCTTACATCCACTGATGATCGTGATCGCCACTAAATAACACCTCCACAGACAATCCAAACTGATACCACGAAATTGAAAGAAGATGTAACGTCGTTGTCGGGGTAATAAAGCGTACCATCCTGTTGAAAAATGTAAACTCCAGCCATTTTTTCTTTGATAAGAAAAATGTGTAGAATATCCGGTTAAATATTTCCTGTAACAGACTTTTCAGCGGAGAATAATGGGCCGAGAGCATTCGGGACTGCACAAAACACTTTTACTTTGGTTTCATGTGAGGAATTTCCTACTCCCACATTATATAACACCTAATACCCTTTATGAATAAACTTAGGATATATTCCTACTAGTCTGACTTGAAACGGGTTTATTTCATGTAATATTTTGGAAGTTCTTGTCTTACGAAATTGCCTAACTAATTTACAGACACTCTATACTGCCTGAAGCTAATTACTGATCAGGAACAAGGAAGTTTTATTTAAAGTTTCTTTTTTATCAATACTTACAATAGATTTTGGTTAATTTAATCTTTTGGATACAAATAAAAATACTGTGGTGAAGCTGACTTCATACAAAATAATCAGGCAAATAATCAAATAAAGAACACTCTGCGAATTATGAATAATTTATGTGAATTTTTTCTGCTTGACATTACTCAGTTCCAATAACAATAACCATATAGAATACTTAGACAAATTCCCTTCCGAGCAAAAAACCAAAGAAAGTATTATTTTTGTTATTCAAGTCTGTTCCAAAAGAAGAGAATACTGAATAAGAATATTCAAGCGCACAATCGTAAGAAGCTTTGTTGCGATCTATTTCACTTACTCGATAAATTGGCTTTCAACCTTTCCCTGCAATCCAATTATTTCTCGTCATGGATTCACACCATGAATTTGCATTTTTATTTTATGCTTTTTATGTTTCTTAAAGGCTGCATAAATAAGCGATTCAAGTATACGTTCCGTTTCATAGAAAGTAGGAGAAAAAGATTTGCCAGATGTTTGAGCAGTAAACAAATAAATTTGCATCTGCAAAGTATCATTCTTTGCTTGACTACATTTTTGCACGCAACATTTTTTGGAACTGAGACTTATCTGAAAAATAATTTGAATTGATAAAAATTTCCAAAAATTCATGTTAATAGTTCTTCAGAATTTAAACTTAAGAAACGTACAGTAAAATTTTCATGTAGTACTTAATTATTTTAAGAATTTTTGATTCCGAAAGTAAAAAAAAAAACTTATCTCCATGATTTTTTAACCAGTACCAAAATGCACAGTAGTGAAAAGTTTTAATTAATTTTATTTAAAAAAGATTAACTATAAAATTTATCTTAGATGTTTTTGACATCATAGAAATACTGATTCTTATCACAGCTTAAGCTGTTTGAGATGTTATTTTTAAAGAAAAAAACAATTAGAGGTTTTCCATACGAGAGCGTAATGAAGGGGAAGAAAAGTTTTGAAAAAAGTTATGTATTGGTAGATGATTATAAATGTGAAGAGGAATTACACACGTAAAAGAAGAAAAAATAAATGAATGAACATTTATGATGCGCAATTTTTGTTATAATTATCTTCAAAAATATTGCATAAGAAATATATAACTTTCACTTTTGATAAGAATACACAATATTATATGAAGATCTTCAAGATTTGAAAAGCTTTACTAAAAGGAATTTGTGTGAACGCAGTCATTTTTTATTAACAAATAACACAATTATATATCCGTCTGAAAGTGCTATTTTAATAAATTTATATAGTTCAAAAAAAGAAGTTAGCTAGCATTTGTTGAGAGAATTACAATTTTGATGTTTTTTTTTTAAATTTTATTTTATATATAAATTCTACTCTTCTTTTAGATTTACTATCAGCTCGCTTTATTAGTCTACATATTTATCACAAAGACTGTTATATGTTATATTTTAATTACTGACTTTGGAGAAAACTGACTATCACACTAGAATAATTAATTAATAAGTAACCATCAAATTTTAAAAGTTATAAATGATTTATTAAAACCTTATGGCATTCTCTCTTTATTCTTATATGAAGTGCATGAAACTTATTTAGGTTCAACTTGATTTGATTGAAAATATAATAATATCACACAGCAATTTTTTCCTAAAGCCGATCTCTAGCTAACGATTGTCAGATTCCTATATGCAAAGTGATCCTAACACCAGGCTATTACAATTTTTTTCTGAATTCATGAACATAATGATAATTACATCATATTTCTACTGTTCTTTCTCTTCAAATTTAGAACTATTTGTTTGTATTTATATACAATAAAGTCGCTGGCTCTGAGGGAACCCTTTTTTATATATGGAAGCCTTGTTATTGAGAATGTAGTTACATATGTTAGAGCCTCTGTAGCTTGGGACCTTGTATCATTGGTACTGTTTATGCGGTGGTAGCTACGCCCCTGAATAAAGTGCATCATAAGGAGTTCGAAATTAATTTAAGAACAATACACCCAACTCTCTTTTTTCACGGTAGATACGTTAGAAAATCGTGCAAAAGAGTCCTGTAAAAAAATTCACACGGCATGTGGCAAAATCAGAGAAATGCTCTACAACTTTAAAAAATCGTGTACGATGAAAAATCTCTCTTCCTATTTCCACTAAAAAACAGGCGAAAAAACGTAATAATGAAATAAAAACTAGACATATTTATAAAAAAAAATTCATTTTATTATAAAACATTTTAAAATTAGTGTACAGTGTAATTTTATTCTACAAGTACGTACAACATATAAAATTTAAAGGAAATTAGGAATATAAATACTAACAACTGTTCATCGCTACTTGGTAACAAGCGCGTACGCTTATTTCGAACAAGATCAGAAATGGTATATCATCAGTAGATGTCAGATACGTCTAACACAACTGTCGTCTTTGATTCAAATGAATACTTTCATTTGTTATTAACAACTAGTTTTTTTTCTTGTTGTTGTTGCAAAGTCTGTAATTTACAGTTTTTTTTTTTGTTTCTTAAGTTGCTTATATATAATTCTTGATATCCTTTACACAAAACATAGAACTACGGTGAAACCTAATGCACGTTCCATTTCAGGAACTGAGTAAGAAAATGTTGTTTAATACTTGCAGCAAATTTCAAACCCTCTAGACTTAAATTTGCGGTCAATAGCTGAACTCCACCTTCAACTTAGTCATTATCTATTTCTTTATTATCAAAAACTGTGATAAATTCGATCAAATAGCCCTCATCCAAAGAGCTTTTACCCAAAATACAATTGTCCCGAAGAACGAAATTATTTATTTAATTTGAAGTACAAGAAAATAAAGAAAAAAAGTTATTATAACAGTAAAACACTACTCCAAAACACAAAATAAATAAGCCATAAAGTATAACAGGTCACTCACACGTATATGAGCGTAAGGCGACCATCTTATGATTACGCTTTCAAAATTTGAATTAAAAAAAATGTTGCGGAGTTTCGTACAAGGACAAAATATTCATATATAATATATCATATATATATATATATATATTTATATATATATATATATATATATATATATATATATATATATATATATATATATATATATATATATATATATATTAAAAAGCTTATTGATAAACCGTGTTATTTTAAAATAGTGTGAAAAAAGATTGCGTGAAAAAATAGTTGGGTGTGCGTTTTCAAATAATAATACAACAATGATTTAATCAATATTTTAATTTAAATATACTAATATTTTAATATTAGTATTCTGCTGACTTTGTGTTCAGGCTTATATTTGTTTTACCTCTCAAGCAGAAAGCTTATGAATGTACTTAATATATATATGCAGTAAAAATAATTACTTATATATATATATATATATATATATATATATATATATATATATATATATATATATATATATATATATATTTAGATCTTAGTCTAACTTGTGGGAAAGTGTGTTTGATTAAAATTCCAGAGTTAAATTATAATACCTAATAATACCTAAAATTATGGCCAGACTACATCAAGTTTACAAACTATTAGTAAAGAATTCAAAATTTGAAATTTAGTTTTTAGAATTAAATAGCATTTTCATTATCTTTGAAAGCCTTTTCATTTTAAAAATGCAATCCAGGATTTAATATCTGTATTGAAATTTCTTGAAATCTTTTAAATTAGAATTTGAAATTTTGATATCGGGAGGGGAATTAAAGTTGTGTGTGTATCTTTGTTAATATTTATATCAATTGATTCGTTTGAATATTACATTACCTAATATAGTTTTATTAATAAATTTATGATATTAATTTATGCGCAAGTTAACAGTAAGATAACTAAAATGCTGCATTATTTTTTTCTCTGTATTTGATAATAATTTACTTCCTTATGTATGAGAATAGCTTATGAGATACCGAAGTACTTTATTAAAAAATGTCCAATTCAAAATAACGTAGTGCATTTACGCTGCTCATTCATTAATTATTATTTTTCAGAATAACAGTATTGAAAGAAATATGAATGATTTTAAATAAATAGGAAAATGTGTGTTCTGTATACTAAATGTAATATACTATATGTACTAAATGTACAGATATACTATTTAATTAGAAGCAAAAACATTATAAGCAATGTATTCATTATTTCAGGAAATGTTCTTTTTTTAAGGCTGTTTTTGGTTAATGTTAAAGAATAGGGGCCAAGTTTGGCATATTTTTTCAGATGTAAAAGCACTCAAACATTACTAATATTTTCTTTTTTTACTATCCATTAGAGAACCACTTATTTTATCATGCTATTCATTTTTATCCGAGTTGACCCATTTTTTCTTTTATTAAATGTATTTCGCATTTTTTTTCCTATACCATTTTGCTAAGTGTGAGCTATCCCTTTACAAGGAAAGGCTAAGAATTTATGAAATATTTGGAAATTTTAAGAACATTACATTATAAAGAAATGCATGAGCCATGTCACAAATTTTTATAAAAATGGAGGCATTTTTTCTGTCTGAAAATGTGCTCCACATTAAGTTCATGCTCTTGTGCATATGGCAAAACCAGTCATAGTAATGTAATTTTCTCTTTCTTTTCATTTTAAATCAAAAACTTTACATGTCTAACTAATGAGTTATTACATACAACGTTTTTGACATAAAAAACGCAAAACTGGTCCCATAAATCATTGTACTTACAGAATCAGTTCTCCGTGACTGTATCACTTTTAAAGTAGTTCCTTTCAACATTCACACTCTTCTGCATTCAGTGTTGCCATTGTTTTACGTTTTTGGAAAGTCCTTCAAGAGATTCTCTGTGTTTGCCTGAACCTCTTCAATTGAAATAAAATGAGGTCCCTTTAAGCAAAATTTAACTGTAGGAAATAAAATTTCGAATGGGGTCAAATCAGCTGAATAAGGAGTGTTCATTAATAGTCTGACTACTGATGTGAGTAAGAGCCCACTAATATCACGAATTTTGACAATTTTTGGGTTGTAAACGCTTACCTTGGGCGCCTAGAAAGTTCATCTTCCACACTGACCCTTTTCCCTTGAAAACCTCTTATATAATTAAAACACGAGTGTCCAAGACAAAGTCCTTTACCCCATTAGCCTCAGTTAATATTTCAAACGTTTTCGATGCTAATTTATTAAGTTTCACAGAAAAAAAAACTTGTTGTTGATTAGACATTTTTCCGGCAAAATGCAGTTGAGTAAACTGCATTCCAGCAGAATGCAACGCCCCCAAATGGCGTGATCCATCAAGGCAAAACTGGCGATGTGGATAGAGAAGGTGCGTGAGATGACATCACCAAAACAGTTGTTGCCAACTTCATTCTTTTTTCTAGCTACATACTTAGTCTCGTTATTTTGTGCTACACCTTGTATATATCAATCTTCATCGTTTTTACACCCTGAATTATGGAGGTAGTATCGATAGTACAGATTATCAATCACCAAATTCTTACAAAGTAATGTTTAAAATTTTTATTGAAGTTTATATAACATCTTGAGGGTGATTTTAACATTTTATCAGTCTCTTATATTCTGTTTATGTAAACGTGTTACCACACAGAATATAGTTTTCCCTAATCATTATCAGATTATTGCTTATGTAAAAAAGTGTTGAATATTATATATTTTGAAACAAAACAATGTTTTATGTTTCAGGATGCTTAATCAAAACTATCATGAATGTACTCGGTATTTTTTTCCTGTTTCATTCACAATAGTAAAATAATAACGCAAAATTTATAAAGAGTTTATAAAGGCACTTTTTATAACTTCGAGACAGAAAAAAGATGTTTTGGAACAAGGGAAAATTAATTAATAATCATTGGAACATTAATGAGTAACTTATTTTTTAATCTAAGTAATACTAACGAACAAAAAAATCCACCAAAATGTTTTGATAAATGTAATTCTTTAACAAACCCCTTAAAATATATATATCATTTCAGGTGTTGAACAAGAGATTACAGGTGTAATGAAAATAAACATTAAGCAGCAATCAAAGAACAGTTTAAAGAGTTACAGAGTTGACTAATATTTAAGAGACAGATTATTTAATGATGTATATTTCTCAAACGAGTTCAAAAGTTAAAATGTCTCTCTTTGACATAGTGCTCTTTGAAAGACCTGAACTATCGTTTCCAGAGTTTTCCGTCGTGTAATCTAGTGCATTTGGATTTTTTTTTATTCTTAATGGACCGATGCTTTTAGAAGATCGTTTCTTTCTCTGTGGGAAGCATGAAAGTGAAACATTTGCAATTCTGCGGAGCTGATTACTTTTCTTTGAATGGTATTATTGTGTATCCCTATTTATCAACATGACCTACATCAGAAATTACGGTATTTGTACTTGCCATTAAGTAAACACTATCAATAAACTATACTCAGAAACAGTAAGTTAATGCTTTCATCTATTATTATAAAAAATACTTTTGCATGTGATTATTCAAGCGAATCGATTTTATTCGTGTCAAAATATGTCCCGCTGAGAAAAAAATAACAGACTGATATTTCATGTTTTCGCTGAATTTATTTTCTAACAGAATTGGTTTTTTTTTTCAAAGTTTCCCTTATGATAAAATTTCACGCTTATACCTTAAAAAAATTATACTTCTACTTTAAAATGAGGCTCAAACAAATTGTGAATTTAGATGATTTAGGAAGGCCTATATATTGTCAAAGTAAGCAAATACGATAAAGTTTTAATTTATAACTCAGAAACATTAGTCCACTTAAAATATTGCAATATTACGTTTTCAGAAATTATTTTGTATAAGTGTATTTTCATTGGGCATGCTAATTATTTCGTTATAAAAGAAACAATAACATTGTATATTTATATATTTCGAAAAAAAATTCTCTCTCTATATATATATTCGCCAGGGTTAATTATACTGACTGCTACGGCAAAGACGCGTTGGATGTTTGTAACTGCATTGTACTTTTGTGGTGTGGAGACGCTCTAAATATTCGTTAAGCCGAAAAACCTCCTCTCTAAAAGTTAGTGGAGAGGGAGAGAGGGTGTTCTTCAAAATTGAAATAGAAGTAAACCAAATCGTACTGTCACTTGTATAGTACTCTAGGCTGCAGCTGAAACATTCTAGCCCTTTTTACAATGAAATGCATGGGCCTCGATCTGACACTGTGGATTGGGCGGGGGGCATTAGTAAAAAATAGTAATAAATAACGCATATATACACTGAATGGACAAAGTATTATGACCACACCTTCAATACAATATTGAACCACATTTTTCTCTTAATACTATGACAGGGCTTTAACGTGCCTTCTAACTAAAAAACCTCTTGGGAAATCTTTGGGGCCTCAATGGCAATTCTTCCCAACCAACTCAAGAAGAGAACATGTTTTAGATTAGGAATGTGTATATATTGGAGCTTTAGTAATCGAGTGGGGGTTCTATGAGGAGGTCTAATAGTGCTAGTAAAGTTCTAAGAGCTGAAAGTACTAGAAAGTGCTAGGGGAGTTCTATGAGTGTTTATTGAGTTTTACGTGGGTCCTAAGTCCGAAGATTATCCATTTGCTGGATCAAGTACACTCATGTCCAGAAATTAAGGATAATTCAGAACCACACAGAAATTTAACTCTAAAATAAAATTTTCAACTGTGGAATTATCACACCATCTTGAAGAAGAATATGCAAATTACAGGAAACCACCAGATGGCACGGATAGTAAGTCACAATGACGAGAGTGTAAGACAGAGGTATATAAGGAATGGTGGCAAAGAAGTAAAATTGTTCACAAGCGCTTTAAAAGACTTTCAGTGCAATAACCGCATAGTTATGGCACAAAGGAAGCACTTGGATAATTTTTTACGTGGTAGAATTATTGGACGTCTGGAATGTGGACGTACCCAGCTGGAAGTATACGAGAAACATGGAATCGCCGAGAGTGTCATCGCCAGGCTTTGGCAACGATTCCAAGATGATGGTAATGTCAGTAGATGTTACAGCAAAGATCGCTCCTGAGTTACAACGCCGAATGAGGACCGGTATTTGGCATTTACTGCCAAAAGAAAAATACAGAGCACAGCATTAGACCTGCCTCGTCAGCTCTATTCAGCTACCGGTATGACAGTTTAAAGGAAGACCGTGTACAGACGCTTGGGGCACATTGGTCTATATGCTCGTAGGCCTGTCAGATGTGTTCCACTTACCGCATCTCACTGTCGCCTGCGATTAACCTGGAGTAGAGGGCATGCATTTTAGGCACCACAACAGTGGTCTTGTGTGATGTTTTCTGACGAGTCTAGGTTTAGTTTGCAGTCTGCTTCTCGCCGGACTTTAATATGGAGAGCACCAGGTACACGGTACCACCAAGAGAACGCCATTGAACGACACCGTTACGGTGGTGCAGGATGGCTCATTTGGGGAGGAAATATTCTTGGTTCCCGAACTGAGACCTGCATGTTCAGAGTGTAAGGATAACAGACCACATCTATCAGGATGTCATTCTGGAACAACATGTACGTTTGTTTCGGGGCGCCATGGGTGCTGAATTTCTGTTTATGGATGACAACGCCCGTCCTCACCGTGCAAACATTGCAGACGAATGCCTTAAATCGGAGGATATCACCCGTAAGGATTGGCCAGCATACACACCGGACTTGAATCCAATAGAGCATGTGTGGGATATGCTTGGCCGACGAATTGCAGCCCATCAACCATTTCCCACCTGTCTACTGTAACTTCGGAAGGCATTGCTTGATGAGTGGTGTAATATTCCCCAAGATCAGATTGATAATTTTTACTCAGCATGCCTAGGCGTTGTAAGGTCTTTATTGCATCGTACAGGAGACATACTCCGCATTAACAATCATACTAACCATGTTATACTGTTTTTTTTTAGATAGGTTCTTTTTGAAATTTACTCCAGGGAGAAAAAATCGCAATTTTTATTAATTATTTTAAACATATAGCATCTTTTTTGTCCTTTAACTTTTATTTAATAAATAGATATTTTACAAATAAGTCAACTTTGTTTTGCTTCTATCTCTTTCTTTGCCTGAACTTCTTTATCCTTAATTTATGGACATGAATGTATTATATTGTCGATATAAGGACTGGCAGTGGTTCGCCATGGAATAGCGGTAAGATAGATTATATTAAACTTTAATACTAGAACGGATTCTAGTAAGTTAGGAAATCGTCTATAAATATAGATTCGGTGGTTTATTGCGCTATTTGTTAGAATTGTAGTTTATGTCTCATCAGTCCTGATTATAATCCTTCTAGACTTGTGTTATTTTGCTGAATATAAATTGAGATAATAATAATCTAATTTTAATATGGAATCTTTGAGAAGTCAGTATTTTATCCCCTCAAACTTAGGTCGCGTGTATGATGAAGGGATGATACACTCAGCTCGTGGGCTATCGCAATACTATATTGATCATTCTTGGTATGAACTCTAAGAGTTGTTGATAGATAGCTTGAGGAATTTGAGACTTTATATCGGATAAGTTGTTTTTCCCAATGCCTTCAAATTGAATGATACTGGATGTAGTTAATATCCGTTTAATCTCCTTCTGCAGATTCTCGATTGAATTGTGATCTAGTGATTTTCCAGGTCTATTAAGAATGGTTAAATTCCTGTCTTGCTCTTTGAACCATCTGAGAGCAATGCAAGCTGTGTAACAGGAAGCATTGTCCTGCTGAAAGTATCTATCTCCTACAGAGTATTTTATTAATGTAAAATGATGTACTTGATCAGGAATAGAGCTTAAATACACTTGGGTATTCAGACTTTCTTCAACACGAATCAAATGATCCTTGCAATGTCAAGAAAACATCTTACAAACCATGATATTGCGTCTACCAGTTTGAGGATTTGTGATAATGCAGATGAGAAATGTTCGTACCCTTTAATTCTGTTTTATCCATATTAGGACTTTGTCATCTAAATGGTGCAGTTGAAAACATGATTCCTCGAGCCAGATGACTCTTTTCCAATCATCTACAGTTTAATCATCATGCTCCCTTGGAAGCTGGAGATGATTGTTCTTGTTCAAGGTCAATAATGAAGGCTTTCGAATATGTCGTCGGTGATCATAGCTATAGTGCCACGTGGTGGAACAGTTTGTCTGGAGACGTTTGCAGTTTCTCCTTGATTAAGATTCCTCGCAATTTGAAGCACGGTGGCTTTTTTTGTTGGACTGGACTACTTTCGCAATATAATCTGAGCTAACTTTCAGTAGCCTATGAGGATCACAAACTTTACGTTGAGACCCCGTTTTCTGCTTGGTAATCCACTCTGTAAAAATTAATAACTGTTGCTCTTGAACATTTCACAAATACAGCCTTTTGGCAGACCTGGATTTAACCCTTCGAAAGCTCACTTCCAATCATCCCGCACTCAAACACAGCTGAATCACGTCCCCCACCCCTATTTCTTCCCAAGTAGCACAGTGCGATTAACGCTTCACTATTCCTGCATTAACTATTAGCAGCTATATATATGTATATATATATTCTATTGCTCAACTAAAGGGAATAACCTATGAATTGGCATCGTCATTGTGCAGTAAAGTTGCTAAATGGATTCATGTTAGTTGCAGGATTTAGTAACAACGACAAATTAAAAATCTAAAAAGTCTCAAGTAAAGCAAAAATTACTTCATTCCATTATCAGCAGGATATTTTAGAATCAATTTTTGAAGAAGAAACTCCAGTCTTATATGGATAGGACATTGGTTAAGTTGAGCTGCACATGAAGAAAGCCTCTACCTAGCCACGAAATTTAGAAAGCGGTTCAAGAGGAAGGGATCGGCAGCGGTAGCCAAGTGGTATAGGTATTGGATCACGGCTTGCCTTGTCATGAGTTGGAGCCCAGTACCACTAAAGACCCACCGTGTAGGGCAGCGATGCACGTTAAATCTGTCGAGAGCTGAAACGTCCTCCCGTCGGTGTGGTGTGGTAGTTAGGAGAAAGGTTTCAGCTCAGGTGTCGTCCACGTCACTTGACGATGGTTCAAAATTACGTGGTCCGTCGCCAAAAGCCCTAGTGTAGCTGAACAGTGTGACGTTAATACTCAATCAATCAATCAAGAGGAAGGGAGTGAAATTGGCGTAACCATACTGAGGAAAAGTTTATCTTTAAGGAAAATGCAGGCTAGGGCTATTTACAAGAATTATGGCTATCAGATAGACGCAAATCGCCACAAAAAATACGGCATTTATAGATAGAAATTAATTATAAAAATTGTTTCTGTAAAGAGCCTATGACCTTCTGTATTACATTGCTTCTAAATTATTTTTACTTTAATATTATTTTTACTTAAATTAATTAAGTAATAAGTTGGAAGTCACTCACACTTTTATTTTTCACGTACAAAAAATAAATTATTTTCAGTTTGATATTCTTACAAGAAAATTTAAAGCACAATTTCCGAAATTTCTTTCATAATTTTCCCCTAAAAGATTAAATGTATTGTGCACAAAGTATGAATTGTGAAATAACAAATGGACAGTAAGTAAGCTTAAATGGTTGTTATATATATATATATATATATATATATATATATATATATATATATATATATATATATATATATATATATATATATATAAATGATGAGAAATTTTCCTCTTCTAATTTTAAAATTAGGAGAAATTTGTTCTCGTTATATAAATTATTAATTTAATTCATAAGATGCATTCAACGTAGTAATTAATATTAAATGTACTTATCGCAGAAAAAAAAGAAACGCTTTTTCTTCAAGAAATAAGTGAAAAAATTACTTTAATTACTACAACGAATTAATTTAATGTTTAATTAAGGATATTCTGAATGTTTTTCCAATAGGTTAATAATATTTATAATAGTAATGTTTATTGTACATATATAAGTGATAGTTAAGAGGACATGGTAATTTTTATGCACAAATTTTTAATTTAAGGATTTTCAAAATTTTTTTGGTTGTCTTCCAGGTGTGTATACTATGTAAGACAAATTTTGTGATGAAAATTTCACAACCATTTAATTTTTTAGGGAAAAAATTTAAAATTTGAGAAGTGATTTTAAAATGCTACTCCTCCCCTAAAACATCTGACGTCCACGCATTAAATTTGATTTACAAGTACGTCAAACTATGTATAACAAAAGTTGGTATGGGTTTTACGCTAACATGATTATTATTCGTGCAATAACATCTTTTTATGAATGCTTATTGAAAATGCCTTAATAAATGGATTAATTCTGAGTTCAATTATTTTTAAAAATAAGTATTGCTTTTACTTTTGTTATACATGTACTATCAGCAATAAGTAAAAAACAACTCAAAGCATTATGCGCAGTAGAAAAAATGACAGCATTTTAAATGAAGACAACTAGTTATTTTATATTTCTGAGATGAATAAGTTTATAGTTTTGATTTCCATAGGGATGTGAATAAAGCGAACGTAAAAACAATCATAATTCTGCGTTTTTTAAGTTTAGAGTTTTCAAATTTTATGAAGTTGTAGAAAAGTATATAAATAATAATTCAGGCTAAAAAAAATTAGGTTTTTAATTTTCTGATCGAACTTTGTCAATTCTATCTCATACTGTGTCCCCATAAGTTTATTAATAAATAATCTCAATAAACAAGTAAAAATAGTTTTTAAAAATATGATCTAAACTTGTTATGTAGGGCCGTAATTATCATTAAAATTAAAAAAGTAATTTATAGTGAAATTTTTTGTGAAGACTAAGCAAACTATGACGACTCTTACCAAAATTTTAGTACGCAAGAATTTTCCAAACGCATCTTCATTAATTAAATTGGTTCTGAAATCCTTATAAGTGCCTTTTAAAATAGGCCAAATCTATTCTTATTCTATTTTCAACAACATCGCTGCACTTTTTTCAATCCCGGTAATAACCATGAATACCTGGAATAATCTTAATATGCTTCGTTCCTTTCCTTGGTTACAACTAGCAGATCCTTTTCCATCATCACGTATTATTACATCCCCTTGGGAAAATATCGTAAGCATCTTCTCAATAATCCAATCTAGAGTGTCTTTATAGGTTGCAAATAACATATATAATGTTCTGCAGCAGGATAGTTACTTCATGTCGGATTAAATACGAGCAAACTAGAGATTGAGTGTTAGATAAATCTCGTAATCACTTAGTGAATCCATAGTGAACGGCTTTATCATTGAAGACTGAACTTGTTACTCCTATTTAATCACGAGAGTGAAGCAAATTCTTAATGTTTAAATAAATCAGTATTTTTAAGCAAAAGGTGGAAATAATACATTATTAAATAAGAGGGAAGTGTATCGTGTACCTTATAAAGATTGATAGAAAATTTTTCGTTTTATTTACGCAAGGAAATCGAAAAATGATTTCGTAAATTAGAATGACAATGATTTATAATACACGAAATCATGTTCCGCGAAGCGAAAGCGCAACACTTAACGGAAGAAAAGAAGCATTTATTTGGTGTATATATATGGACACTATCTCAGATGTATGGGTTGGAAGACTAGTGAAGTTTGACCTCATTTCATTTAATTTCGTATTCCCAGAGTTCTTAGGAAGTAATTGTCAAAGTCACTGTCTTTAAAGTCAGTCATCTCTCACAAAAACAATTAAAAATAGAAATGATTTTGAAAACTTAAATTATTTTGCACAGTCCTAGCATAAGATTCAGAAAAACATTTGAAACCAAGTTGCGCAATTATTTTAAACAACAGAGGCAAGGATTGTAAATTGCTTTTGAATAATACATGAAATTTATGCTACTCTATGTCCACAGCGTAATAATTATAAAATGTATCTAAGTTAAATACATGCAAATCTACTCAGTGCCGTTTGACTTTTTTCTACTTTAAGATATAGTTAAATGAACAACAGGAATATTTACTATCAAATACGTTTAAAAAGAGAGTTGTAGCTTTAAGTAAAAAACTTAGTTAATTTGAGCTTATACATATTTGCATAAACAACTTCAAGAAATAATCATGGAATCGCTGGAGGAAGTAGAATCGACAGAGCTTTGTGAAAATTGAAGTTCTGGAAATGAAAAAAGAATTTAAATAAGGGAAGCATGCTGGCCAGTTCTTTCTATAGATATTCTTTAAACACTCTTGTGCATCACTCCTCAAACAACGTCCCTTTTTAAGCCTTCCATCCATTCTACACAGGATAAAGACCTCCTGATGGTTTCTTGTAGCCATAATGAGCGCATGAAATCTCGTTCATTTGCATAGAATGTCTGAAAATGTGTAATTCTTCCTTTTAAAATCATTATGGTACAGAGCAAGCTTCGCATACGTTTGTGTGCCGCGACGTCCAGTTTGATGTCATAGTGCTGATATTTGCGTATGCAGCACCTTTCTACTGAGTTCCTGACTGTATTAACGCAATTCAGTCCCAAAGTAAAATTGCGGAGGTCATTTCATTTGGCTAGATTGTGGCCTTACAGTGGGTTACAAGTCAAGTTGGGATCCCCAGTTTTGAGAGGGCCGATCAAGGAACTAAGCAGAGAGCAGAGTCGTCTCAACCGGAAGTCACCTTATTCCTCAGAAGAGCAAAGACCTTTATATCCACATACATTGACAAATGTATTTCCGTGACCCGAAAATGATTGATTGATTGAATATTAACGTCACACTGTTCAGCTACACGAGGGCTTTTGGCGACGGACCACGTAATTTTAAACCACGGTCAAGTGACGTGGACGACACCTGAGCTGGAATCCCCTCTCCTATCTACCACACCACACCAACGGGATGACGTTTCAGCTCTCGACAGATTTAATGTGCATCACTGCCCTACACGGCGGGTCTTTAGTGGTACTGGGCTCAAACTCGTGACAAGGCAAGCCACGATCCGATGCCTATACCACTCGGCTACCGCGGGCACCCATGACTCGAAAAACCAAGAGACTTGGAAAGCCATAGGAAACCCTGGTCACTGTGAGTCCAACCCCGCGGCACCTGGAGAGAGCCGAGACGATTGCTCGCTTTCAGATAACCACCGGGCATGGCGTTTTGGGAGTGTATCTCCACTGACTTGACCTTGCTGCTTTTGACGCCTCCCCGCTCTTCGTCCATGCCAGGGATGAAAGTGAACCACCTGCTCTAATGCATTAGACTCAATGAATACCCAACTGGCGACGTCGCCAGTTGGTACTGAGAGGTATTGCGTCAAATGGTCAAGAAGCCAAGCACGGGTGCTGGATATATAAAATAAAATAAATCTATTGATCTGCCTTTACTGGTTGCAAAAAAAGTCCTTTTTTAACTATGTGATAGTTGTATGTTGAAAAATGCATTTCTTGCTTAAGTTTTCAAGCTTGCGTATATTGTATAATCGTTGACTTGTCTGCAAAAATTAGCTGGATTTCCATCATATGTCGTGTACTGTTGAGAAATAATAGGTGGGAATTCAAGTCTTCCTTTTACAAGTGTTAATTGTTTAATGATTTCTAAGAATAAAAAACTTTTAATTTTGGAAGACAGTTAATAATAATGTAGTGTTTAAAACTGCATTATCTTTTATGAAATGTATACCAGTATAACTCATTTAATAACAAAAGTAAAATCGGTGATTAATAAAGAATAAGAAAATTTAGAACTGGTTAATGAAGCACAATTCTTTATTACATTGAGAGGAGAAATTAAAGTGAACTTTCAAAGAAATCACCACAATGCGAGTTAATATTTTTAGTCGCTAAATTAATTCTCAAGAAACATGGCTCTATTTCTATCAAACAAGACAAATTGTATTTTGTACTTTTTTCCTAATGTTTTAAGACCAAGATGGAAATTTTCAAAGTCCAAAATATTGACAAATTGCTTGATTTGTGTGTGTGCATTCAACCTCTCAAAACTACAATTTTTCTCCTTAGGAAGATACATATAAAACTTCATGCAAAACATTTATCTACTTTTGTCAGGAATGTAGATAAATTGTGTCATATGTAAAAAAATAGATGACTATGTCGTCTAAAAATGTTATATTATTCAGAAAACGTCATGCAGAATATTTTAGAATTGAGGGTAAAATTTGTTTTACAATAACTTGAATAATGCGTCCGACAATTCTCAATGCTGATATCCTTTTCGAATTTTAAATAAATTTACCATGATATAAAGAAGAGTGTTTATTTTATACAAAATTCTATCACATCTATATTGCTAAATCATTATCATACAAAAAATTCCCGAGCCGCATTGATTAACCTAATCTTTTTGCATAAGTAGGTGTTATTTTTAAGAAATATAGTATGAATATTTAATCTTATCTAAAACTTATCTTCATTTCAAAACCTTTTTTTTTTAATTATAGATGGAAATTCTATAGCTCATAGAAAAATTCCTCAAAATATACAATATTTGTTTATTTTCATTATTATATAGTAAATTATAAAAATATTCTTAATATTATTGATTTGGTTTTAGTTTCATTTAGTATTAATTTATCATTATTTTAGCAATCTTTTGAATTTCTACTCTTAAAAAAGTTCACCCATATAATGGGTTAAAAAAATCAAAAAATCTTTTTCATGAATTGCTTTCTTAATATGTCTAGAATACGATGGTAAAGTGATTTTTTAAAGTTCGAAATCGTTATAAAGATACAGCAGTTAGAAGAAGCAGCTGTTCGGGGCGTTGAGTTGGCAGTCGAAGCCCGGGTCTATTGTGCACAGTCGATTTGATACCTGAGATACCTTTCTATACAAATATACGATCATGCAAGTATAAATAAGTTTGTAGAGGTTTAAAAGGATATATGTACAGTTATTTAATATTTCGTCGATCTTTTTTTGGTCTTGGTTTAGTTTCGAAGAGCATCGCCGATTGAGGGTAAGTTAAATTTTTCATTGTTTTAATCGTACTTGAAACTTTAAACGTGATTTTCTAAAAACTGTATTATTCAAACTTTCCACATCTATCTTAAGAAAGGTTTGATTGAAGGATCTCAAACTTATAGGGTAGACTCAGCACATATATACGAACCAAATGGACTAGGATCATTCCAAAATTCAAAATATTTCTATTTTTTATAACAAAAACATAACAAAAAACCGATGAAATTGGAAACTTTTTTCTTGAGAGGTGCACCAAAAGTCAAATTATCGATATTTTGAATTAAGTATAGTAAATTCTGTGCATTTAAGCGTATAGATTAAAACACTGTTAATTCTTTTTTTAATTTCAGATAAACCAATCAGCCAGAATCGTGAAGGAAGTGAGTGTCCATTTTTTCGAGGCGAGTGTGTGCAAAGCGCTGAAACTAATGTTCTATAGTATATTTTTGGCTAAATATTTATGTGCATACTTTTAAACTACACATAAATAAATGATAAAAAATTAAAGTTTATATTTTACTAGTCATCAAAAAACACTCACTAAAAATGCTTAAAAAACAGGCCGTTACATGGGTGAACCCCTTAACAAGCCTTTCTATGTTAAGCTTTGAACTTATATTTAGTTAAAAAATATAGCAATAATTGATTTATTGTTTTTTTATTCGAATAATAATTTAAGAATTTTCGGATGCTTTTATAGGTGCGTAATTTTATTAACTATTGATTAAAAACACCAACCCATTATATTCTTTATTTAGCGGTGCAGTTTTGGCTACCAAAGTGCAATTCATTAAGTAATATTTCAAACAAAAATATTACAAATCAAGTTTAATTGCGATAACATACTTTTCCAATTAAGTTCACTATTGTTGAAAACTAATCTCAGCTGCAATATAAAATTAAAAGTTGTTTAGCTGACCAATTTATTGGTGTCTAAGACAATTTCCTCTCTGATGGCTAATGAAATTGTTTAAAAGTATTGAATTTTAGTAGACAAGGAATGAAAATTGTACTTGTCAAATGAAGATTTTCTGAAACTATTTAAAACATTATGGTGGGCATTAAATATTTCAATTAAAACCCTAGAGCTAATTGATTGCTTGGAATTTCAGATTATGTCAACCTAAGCAAAGACTGTCCTGTATTTAAAAAAAACCTATTGCATGTCAAATATATTGTGACCTCGTCTGGATCTATAAAATAAAGTACCAGGTCACAAATTTCCTGTTCATTACCTTGTCGTGAATAACGATTATTTTAAGAGGATCTTTGGTTTAGTAAGAAAAGGGTATTCATTCCAAATCATATAAGTTAGCTCAACATAAGCAAATTAGGAAAATATGACAAATGTAAGGGTCCCGTATAGAAAAAAACGATCGTAGTGTCAGAACAATTAGGAAACTTTTTTCAAAGTTTGATCGTGCTAAGTTAGCAAAATAGGATCAATAAGGAATAGATTCATATTTAGTCTCGATGCTTTACTATTACGATTCTAATGCATCATTAAATTATTAGTACGAAGATAATTGATTTTACAAATGCCACACACTAAAATATATGCCATTAGTGCACGTGTTCTCCCATATTTTTGGACAATTGAATTAAGACAAATTAGTGAAGGGTACACGACCATGTGTTCAGTATTCATAGACTGACCATAGTCAAACAGAGTACAGTCCAGTGAAACGGTGATACCAATTCTGTAAAGATGAGATCTCAGACGGTCATGACCTGTCAAAAGTTTAAAATGAGCTGTTGTAGCTTTTCTAGGAGCTCCAGAGAGACCCAGGAAGGATTCTTGTTTAAGACTTCCCAGCACTTGTCCTTCGTCATCTCCACAACTTTCATTTTAAAAGTATGCTTAAAGGCCATATTAGAAAAAAAGCCTTAAGAAATTAAAGGTCGAAATCCTCGCAGGTCTTTGGATCACAAGGGCTCCTTTCTTAGCAAGAAAACAAGTGTGCTTATTCCCAGTATTGTCACAATGAACCGGTATCCACTGAAAAGAGATTTTATGAAGAAAATCTCTTAAGAACGATCTGCATTTTAAAATTTTTCGTGAATTACAGAGGTAATTTTCAGATAGAACTTGTAATGCCGAGTTAAAGTTGGAAAATATTACGGCCTTGTTGTGCTCGGAGTTCCACAGGGACGTAGATACTAACCAAAGATAATAAAATTAACTAATTCATTTAGTAGTGACTTATATCCCCAATTTTTAATCAGCTGCTAAATATTCCGCATTTAATTTTTAATCCGTTATATCTCAACTTTATTTCCTTGAATTTTTTATTAAAACCTAACTGATTAGGTAAAAACTTCACCGTGAAACACAACTAAATTATGCAGAAGGAGTGAAAGACAAAAATAGCATTACAATAATCCAGACTATGTCTTTTTTGTACTTTTATTTCATCCCTTATAACCACATCGAATACCTAGACATTGTATGTCTTTAAGGGAAGCTAGCATAATGATTTAACTTATTTTTCTCCTCGACCGTCTGCTGCAATTCTACAAAGAGAATTCTGAATAAGGAAGAGCATTCAAGTGCAATCGTAAGAAGCTACTGTGGTGTATTGTACTTACTCGATAAATAAGTCTTCAGCCTTTCCCTGCAATCCAATTACTTCCCTTCTTGGATTCACACCGAGGATTTGTTCCTGCCTTTATGCTTTTCAGACTCTTTTGTCTGAATAAATAAACTATTCAAGATTATGATTTGCATTACATAAAGTAGAAAACATCTGTAAAATATTTATATTATAAACAGATAAATTTATATCTGGAATGCATATATGTGTGCATAAACTTCTTTTGCATGTAAAATTTTTCGGAACAAAGACATTTACATTGCGATAAATTAAGCAAATACAAAAATTTATAAAAATGTTTTTTCTAAGAATTTATTGAGAGAAAAATTTATGAAATATGTGTTCGGAAAATGTACCTTAAGACTGATAAAGTAATTTATAAGTTCTGACGACTTGGAGATAAAGAACTAAGAATTTTGAACTGTATTTGATTTTATTTCAGTATCATATAAAACTGTTCAGTGAGATACTGTATATCCTTTGTACAGGATATTAAGTCTCAAACTTAAATTTTCTGTCATTACAATAATGTACTACTCATTTTTGTACATTAAAAAATCAAAAAACGAAAAATTCAAAGCTGATAATTAAATATAACTAGACAACGATGAAAAAATATAATTAAATTAAACTAAAAAAGCTAATATGAATACTATTTTCTCTCAAAAATTAATGCTAAAATAGTTAATAAAAGACAATATTTATTAAACATTATTTATTTCCTTTTACCTCTAAGGGAAAAATAATTGACAAATACGATTGATTCTCGGCGAAACTTTCTTAAATCAATTAACGAAGAGCTTATTTGATTAAACTCATATGCTGGTGGTAGAAGTTATGAAGAAATTCTATCAGTAAGCAACAAAGGAGCACGCCTAATTTGTGTAATTGAGGATTCCTTCCAATTTTATGCTGTTGTGAAGTTGGTTAGGCTTAACAAGTATTTTTTTAAAATTATATTTGCATCTCTTCACACACACACACACACACAAATTTAGAAAATTAAGAAAAAAAATCATTCATCTAAGAAGATTGTAGTTTTAAATGATCTTTCATTATACACATTTAGTTTCAATAATTTTATTTTGCAATAGAAATATTTTTCGCATTTTATGCTCCACCACAAAATATGTGATTTAAGGTAGAAATCTGTTGTTATTTAAAAAATATTTGAATAAACATTTTTATCGGTTCACAGCTTAGGAACATTTGATGATATATAATTATTATTAAGGAATATAATAATTATTTTTTCATAAACATCTTATGTATTAAATATCAAAATTCAGAGAAAGATTGTTTTAAATTTAAAAATGAAGGTGTATAAAAAAATGGGTTTCATAATTTCATTTAGCTAGACATTAAAATACATTAACACCACTAAAACGTATCTAATACTGCACAAAGACGTGGAATAACTGAAAGAAAATTCCTGATTAAATAAATATTTGCTAATTCTTAATCTTTTTTTTTTGGATTACATGTTCTTTTAGCATCAATTTTATGACACATTCTAACGTTGATATGTAATGTTAACAATTAATTTCTATTCTCAAACATATTGAGTTCTATTATTAAAATTTTTAAAAAAATCAATGACCAGCAAAACAATATGATATTTAGTGAAAGATTTGTATGTGAAACAAATTGTAACTAACTTTATTAAATTAGCAGAAACATTCCAGCAGCTTTTAACGATAAAATACAGTAAATTAAGTACTTTCATTTTCTTGATTTCCCTTTACACAGGGGTGATATTATTTCAAAACAAATTTTTAAATTCAGTTACTGACTGTTAATTTAAATCATTCATTTTTGAACACTGAAACTGACTTTTGCTTAAAACAATCTCTGACTATAAAGTTCGGTGAATGAAGTCAGAACAGCCGATCTGGCAACACTGGCGAAACAAAACGCTGCACTTGCGTAACGGCCGCAGTTGACTTTCTGTCCCCACCGTTGTTCAGTTAAGCGTCGTTTGTATTCCGTGTAAGATTTGTTTAGCAAAGTGCTTGTTTAGTGTGTTTGACGATATTCCTGACATCCAACGAAGCATGACGAGACTTTAGAACTCCACCCCAAAAAAGACTTCTTGGAAAGTATCTAGGACATGCATAGCAGATCTCAGGAGTGCATAGTTATGGGAAGTGACTGTTTCGAAGGATAGTAAGGTAAATTTTGTTAATATTTCATCTATGTTAATTGTAGAGGACTGTTCACCGAGATTTATTGTCAGAAACTGTATAAGGAAGGAAGCTTTGCATATTTAGCCAATTAGATATGTTTGTGTTGAAATCTCCAGACATTTTTTTTGTTTTTGTTGTTAGTATTAAGCACACGTGCAGAACTTATACAATACATAAGATATGTTTGACAAATTATTTGTACTTCTTGATGAGCTATATTACTTCAAACAGCCATCTTGTAAGAATGTTAATTTTTAAAAATTAAAATTTAGAATCTTTTTTTAAAATACAGGAATTTTATTTTAACTTGAATTTTGGAAACGTTTGCTAAATAACAATTGCAATGGACTTTCTTATTCGTTTTACAAATACCTTAAAGTTTATCTGGCTTTTATCCTTAATGATTTAAAATTATTTATATTAGAAGTAAAAAAAATATTGTTGATTTTCTTTTAAAAATGAGAAAAGTCGTCATATTAATTTAAAAGTCTTAATCTACTAGGGAAATAAACATTTAAAGAAAAAATTTCAAATATATCTAAATTCAAACAATTTTTTTTATTTGTTTGAAAAAATTACTTTATTTATCCCAAATTGTTTCATTTTTAATTGCAAGGGAAGTATTTACATCATAACATAATGAACTGTTCTAGGAAGATTCTGTAACTTTTCCTTAAAAGGTTTTAAATATTTACGTATTACTGTGTACATCCTCATTACATCAACATAAGTTACATCGAAAATAAATCATTATTTCGTAATTAAATTAAAACATATATGTATCACAAGATGCCAGTAAATGTCCTTGTTTTCAAATGATTGACGATAAAAAAAATCGTTAGCTTGATGAAATTATTATGAAGGAAATAGTGAATTACACAAATACGATAAAAACTGAAAAACTTAAAACTACACCGTAAGGTTATTTTATAAGTTTAGCTTAGAATATAAATTAGTGATAGAAAATCCTTTTAACATTTTTCTTTGCAAAACAATTTAATAACCAATATACTTAGATAAAATGTTTTAATGAGAATTTTAAATATACCTTATTTACTCGAATCTAAGCCTCACTGTTTTTCCTTATACTGAAAATCCGGCGTGGCTTAGAATCGAAGCTAAAGTATTTGTTGGGTGGAGGAAACTGAGTTTCCACCCCTTTAAAGAGGAAAAATAGACCCGTCCATTTTGGCCACTGGGCATCGATGACTTATCCCCTTCTGCAATTAATCTTAAGTAGTTAGTATCTTCTTAACATCGTTGTCTGTTCGTATTTTGGAAATTGTATACGGGTTTTTTTAAATACTTAAGAGGGTTTGGAAACCTCTATACCAGCAATGTTCAATTGGCTGTTTTAGATGTACTTTTTCTCAAAATCTGTTATATGTACATGCTTGAAATTTTTCATACAATTAAAATGTACCTTTCTCATTATACTGCAATGTGTTTTTATCTCATTTTAAATTTTTTTCATAATTTATAAAATATTTTATCAAACAGTGAAACTGGACCCATTTTTCACATAAAAAAATTGTAAAAAATAAATTTTTGAGTTTCTTACAAAAGGCTTATTTTAGTATATACAAGTATTGGCCATCATTATAAATATGTCATAAACAACTTACATACCTATAAATATTATTTCCCAGAAAAGGTACATCGAACATCAAAAACTTACATTTTGAGATAAATGATTTTTAATGTAGAATAACTTTTTTACTAAAACATTCCTCCCTGTACTCAAAATGATCTACATTTATTTTTAATCTCATCATCCTCTCTCTTCCTCTCGAGTCTCTTTTCTTTCCTAACTTTCTTTGTTTTTTGTAAACATGAGTATTTAGTCTTTAACAGACTCCTCTGTTTGTCGAGGTGCTCCATTGCCTCCTTACTATTGAGCCTGTTATCACAAGGCTCAATAGTAAGTTTTCTCAAAATCTATGGTTTTGATACATTTCCCATTTTGAATGAGGAAATTGCATCATATGTACCCAATGATAATACTTATATTTCTAGATATATTTTCCTCAGTACACGATACCATAATACGCTATCTACACTTTCATTTGGATTTTGTGTACTTCCATGTAAAAACATTTTTAGCAATTCTGGATAAAATGTTTTCATTTCCATCATTCATTCAACCTTTAAGCAAAAACAAAATACTTTGTTTACATTTTTAGCCATTTAAATGGGTGGGGGCCAGTTTCAACGATTATTTAACACACACACACACACACAAGTAATATATTAAAAAAATTAAGTCAATTCCTACTTAGATCAACAAAGAAAAATTTTATTTTAGCTACTTTTGATAAAAAAATTACAAATAATATAAATATGTATATACATGTGACAGAATCACAACATTAAGTGGCAATTAATTTTTATTAATTATCATTAAATATCGTATTGTCATCCAAAACAATCGTGTATATAAATTTCAGTTCAACTGAAAGGTCTAAAACGTGAGAAAAAAATCATAAAGTTTTAACCCAAGTCACTAAAAATGAAAAAAAAACGTAGCTGTATCTATAATTCTTTAAATAGTTAGATTCAGTTAATTAATTTTAATTCATTATAATTAAATTATTGTAATTTTACCCAAAATAATAGTGTACAGATAGTTTCAGCTAAAATGAGCGCTTTAAAATGTAAGAAGCAAATTTTTTCATAGCGTTCTCACAAGTCGCCAAAATGGTTGCTAAGTCGCCAAACATGATGCCAACGGGGCTGTATTTGTAAAGCTTTCAATAACTAGTTTTAATTAATTAATTTTTATTAATTATAATTTTAAAAAATTACTGTATTGCCATCCAAAATAATCATGTTTATAAAATTTCAGCTTAATTGAGCGATTTAAAATGTATTTTATTAAAGATTGAAAATTTCACCAAAAAAAAAAAAAATTAATTAATAAATATAGAGAAAGTGTGAGCTAATAGTAGGAATTGAAAAATAGGTTTTAAGGGCTTCTGATTACCCTTGAGGTTAAAGTAAGGTATTTTTAGGAAAGTCAAAATCTGCACAATTCAAAAATGTAAAAATCTAAAAATTGTCATTTTTAAAAGATTTTAGGTTTCCAACACGCCTTAGAAAAAGTATTGGCAATACCATTAAGACTAGTTCTCAATGGTGCAAGTATGAAAGAGGAGCCAATTTTATATACCTAAAACACAAAAACAGAGCAGCGGACTGCTGAAATTTTGACACGGATAAAACAAAAATACGTCGATGGCGTTCACAAAATGGTATAAATTTGCAGCACGAAAGACGACACCATATGAGAACAAGTCAATGCCATTCCAGCACCAATTTCAAAGACAGCTCTTACAATGGGAATGGCGAATCATTTTCAAAATTATACTGACGTTTATAGGCTCATGGATATGTTTAAAAGATTTTAATTCTGGCAAAATAATTTTTTTTTAAAATATCGATATATTATTATTTTTTCTTAAAATTTCTTTAAATGTTTTATGTATCTGATATTGGTTAACATTGTATATATATTTTTTTATTTTTTCTCAAAAACTTGTAGAGATTTCGGGACAAGGTTTAGAATCGATGGCGGCTTAGATTCGAGTAAATACGGCAATTGTTTTAAGTTAATAAATAACAACAAAAAAAGAAAAATAAGAGGAATTCTAAGAAGAAAGGAAACGCTGTCAGGAAGGGACTCAAAGAATAAATATAGTAGTTAAAAGGGTAAATTCTTGAATTAAAATTTTTTGATAAATTCTAATTAATAATCGACATTAAATTTGTAACCATTTAAGAATAATGAAGAATTAGTTTGCGAAGTACACTCCATTGACTGATTAATATTTTAAATTGAGCTTAAATATTTAGAAATTAATCTTTTTTTAAGCTCATTATACACACATACACATATACACTGAAGAGCCAAAAAAACTGGTACACCTACCTAATTTTGTGTAGGGCCTCCGCGAGCACCCAAAAGTGCCGAAACTCTTCATGGTATGGATTCTATTAATGTCTGAAGTAGTGCTGGAAGTAACTGTCACCATGAATCCTGCAGGCCTAAGGGGTGGAAATCTCTTCAAAAAGCACATTGCAAGGCATTCCAGCTATGTTCACTAATGTTCATCTCTAGGGATTTGGGTTGCCGCGAAAGTGTCTAAATTCAGAAGAGTGCTCCTGGAGCACCTCTGTAGCAATTCCGGACGCGTGGGTTGTCGTATTGTCCTGCTGAAATTCCCCAAGTCCGCTGGAATGCGCAATGAACATGAATGGATGCAGGTGATCAGACAGGATGCTTAAGTACCTCTCACCTGTCAGAGTCATATCTAGACGTATCAGGGGTCCCATATCACGCCAGCTGCACACGCCCCATACCATAACAGAACCCCCAATAGCTTTAACAGTCATTTGTTGACACGTAAGGTTCATGGATTCATGAGGTTGTCTCCATGCCCGTACACGTCCATCAGCTCAATTCAATTGGAAATTAAACTAGTCTGCCCAGGCAACGTGTTTCCTGTCATGAACAGCCCAATGTCGATATTGACTGGCCCATGTTAGACGTAAAGCTTTGTGTTGTGCAGTCAATAAGGGTACATGAGTTGGCCTTCGGCTCCGATAGCCCATATCGATGATGTTTCGTTGAATAGTTCGCATGGGGACACTTGTTGATGGCCCAGCATAAAAATCTGCAGCAATTTGAGGAAGGGTTGCACGCCTCTTCCTTAATGATTCTCGTTAGTCGTCGTTGGTCCCGTTCTTGCATGATCTTTTTCCGACCGCAGCGATGTCGTAGATTTTGTGTTTTACTGGATTTTCAATATTCACGTTACACTCGTGAAATGGTCGTACGTGAAAATCCAAATTTTATTACTATTTCAGAGATGCTATGTTCCATTTCTCGTGGGCCGACTATAACACAACGTTCAAGCTCACTTAAATCTTGATAACCTGCCATTGTAGCAGCAGTAACCTATCTAGCAACTGTGCCAGACATTTGTTGTCTTATGTAGGCTTTGCCGACAGCAACGTCGTACTCTGATAGGTTTCATATCTCTTTATTTGCATACGCATGCCTGCACTAGTTTTTTTGGCTATTCAGTGTATATATATCATACAGTATAGTATTAAAACATACTTATCTTTCGAGAAATATTCACATAAATATACTAAGATAAATCTGGAGCACATTGAAATTCTATGTTTCAAAGAGACAGAATAGATTTTTTTTAAAAACTGAGATGGATAGAAAAACAGTCAAACAAAAATGTAGTAATATTTTGTATGAAAATAAATGGCAATTTCGATTTTGTTTGTTCAAACATATACTTTTGAACATTTTATTATAACAATGATAATTTAATAATTTTTTTAATACAAAACTTCGGTATTTTTTTATTGTAATTAATTGGTTGACGGGAAAAATAATCTCTTCTAAAAAACCAAATACGTTTTTGAAAAACAGTTATACTTTCATGTTTTTTTCTTCCTTTGTTCGATTTAATTATGCTTAGTGTAACTTACTCGCCTAATGTCTGTACCATTTCTCGGCACTTAAGTCCCTAAGCTGTCAATTTTTTTTTTCGAAATGTTTTTTTTAAAAAGGCACATTTTGTACTGTATATAACTAAGAGAATCTTAAAGTTTTCACACTATATTATTCCTTATAATTGTGGAACCCCCCTAAATGTTTGCCTTTTATAAGTGCACTATGCATGTTATGAAGAATATTTCATATATCTTAAAAGAATTTATCTCAAAATTACAAACAAAATTCATTTTCGTACATCGTTTTCAAATGGTTGAGGATCTTGTGTGTGCGCAAATATGTACGCACAAATAATTTTAAGCTCGGTGTAATATTAAATCTTACAGTGCAATGGGGATAGAGATAATATCGGCTTTTTTGGATTATATTTTGATTTTCATTTCTTCTCAAGCAAAAAGTTTCACATTGCCCTGGCAATCCCTGTTTTTATGGAATGCTTTCAAAAATCTAAATTCCTGCCTTCATTGAAAAATTTTCGCCTCTATCACAAAGAAAATCCCGGAGGAAAAGTACAGGGTTATCAGAAATGACTGACCCGATTACAAAATTTAATAATTCCCAGATTAATATGCAGAAAATGATCATTAATAAGTCATTGTAAATATGAAATATGAAATTATGAATGTGTAACATTTTTTTTGTCAAATAGGTGACAGGAATGTTGTAATTGTGAAAAGGAGTCGAAATTGCGTCGCATCGGGGGTTTTGATTGAATATTAACATCGCACTGTTCAGCTACACGAGGGCTTTTGGCGACGGACCACGTAATTTTGAACCATGGTCGCACCGGGGAAAAGCATTTTGTGTGCTCTTGTTTGAAAAAAGTCTGTCAGTAATCATGGATCAGCTTGAATTTCGGAGAAAGTACCATATAAATGCACCAACTTCTAAGAGTATAAGGTGATGGTATAAAACGTTCTAGGAAACTGGATGTCTGTGTAAAGGCACAAGTCCACGGTGACAAGGTTCGCAATGATATTAAACGGGTTGTTAAAGCAAGTCACATTGAACATACATTTGTGAAAATAAAATTTACTTTACGTCTAGAAGCGTTATCTACGAAGAAACATTTCATGTTGTACCTTTATAATGACATCTTAATTATCATTTTGTAACAGATGGTTATATTTATCATTTATTTATTGTAATGACTGCTAGATGGTACCACCAGAGTACTGGGAGGTTTTCCCCCTGGTGGGAAACCGGTAGCTAAATCGGTAGTGTGGATCTGCTACAGCATCGCGCGGGAAATCCTTCCCCATGTTTTCCTGTAATTTATATTTATATATCCTAGAGCTGTATAGCTGTTTATATATACAGTAAATAAACTGTATTTAGCCTTGAGATGAACTAATCGTATCTCATGATCCATCCATTCATCCCAGTGGGCCAAAATCTTCTGTTTATTCATCTGGGAATTATTAAATTTTGTCATCGGGTCATTTCTGATAACCTTGTATTTCAATTGCTTGAACAAACCGCATCTCTTAAAAAGACTAGCATGGATAATCTCACTATAAGAATGAAAGATATGTGTACATCAAAGAGATGAAGAAGAAAATATTAGTGCCCGTACGCTGTGCGGGCAAACCGGTTGTGACAAGCTTTCTCTTGCTTGTAGGTGAACGGGCAAACCAGTTGTGACCAGCTTTCTCTTGCTTGTAGGTGAACGGGCAAACCAGTTAAGGGGTTAAAGCTGTGTGAAATAATGTACAAGTGCAATTTAAGCTAGCGTCTCTTTTGATGTGTGCAAAATTTCACATCCGTTCAATAATAGAGCTTTTGACGAGAACTTAGTAAATCCATTATCTTAATTTGTATGTGTATTCAAATTACTCCGACCTTGCTAACTCCACGCCCAACCATAATGTGAGCTAATCTCTTGGGGTAAATTATGAATTATGTAAAATAGGATTATTAAAGTCAGCTACCACTGTCTATTAATTTAGGCGAGCTTACAGGTGACTCATTTCACTTTCTGCAAGACAAGAATTAAATCAAATATCTAAATGACATTCTCGCTTTCGTGCTTGAAAAAATTCGTTTAATTTGCTTTCTATGTAAACTTGACCTATCATCATTCTGAATACCGTATTTTTCCCAACGTAACTAAAACATGATACGCATTATTTAAAGGAAAACTTATTGATCCTTTTAATAATAATTGTGAAAGATTTAAATGTGTTAAGTAAAAATATATATTCTGTAAGAATCCAATATATCTATATGAAAAATAATTGGAAAGGATAAGATATTGCCCTTAAATGTTCTTTTAAATAATTAAAAAATAAAAGAAAATGAAAAAAGCCGTAAAGGGGAGAGTCATAAATTTCGTTATAAATATGAAATTTTCGTATTATACATAAAACATTTATCATTAACTAACACTAGAACGTCCGTCAATTTCGATTAGACACCGGAGCCTGTTCATTTTGTTTTTCTTTCCTTATTTTTGCAAAGAATTTGAAAATTTTTCGTGACTTCTTATCATTTACCATAGTTATTACACAGAAAAAGGTTTTGTGATTCTAAGTTAATTAAGATAGATTTTACAACTAAATAAACACAGAACGTCCGCTGGTGTCGTTTCGACACCAAGGCAATTTATCAGTATAAATAGATGTCGTTCAACAAAAAATAGTTCACTAAGTAGATAGCATTAGTAAAACAAACTTCCGGAAGTAATATCGCCCAATTGTTTGACCTTGAATGCAGTGTTAATGGGTTCACAGCGGAAATAAGCTAGTTATACTAAAATCGTTATGTCTGAGTATTTCGTTACATAGCATTTGCTCATCTGCTATTACGTTTAAATTACGTAAGTGCAACAAATTTCAAAATTCAGGGAAATATTGAATTTAAAGGAATTTCAAATTCCCTAACACACAAAAAGGTCATAATTAAAGAGTTTAATAGAAAAACAATTAAAAAATGTGTCTCGTGCATGGAAAATGTCCAGGAAAAACTGAATATCACTGTATTTATTGCAAATGATGTATGTAAAAAAGAGGATAAAAACGATAAATAATGATGAAAAAAATAACATTCTCACAAAAATTTTGATTTTTCTTATTATACTAACAATTATGAATATTATTGTTTTATTCCATTTTGCAAGACTAAGCAATTAATTTTGTTACAGTTTTTTATGATATAAAGGGTCATACTATATGATAATTGCATGAAATAATACTATAAAGTCTTAAAACTAAACTCTACTGTACAGTATTCCAGCAATTTATTTAGTTATTATCTGGTATACCCGTTTTTATCAAGGATGATTTGAAAAATTAAACCATACAGATTGAAAGGTAAAAAAAAAGCCTTTAATGAATTAATTTTACGTGAATTGCAAATTAAACAAAAAAATAAGATTTTGCATATATTAGCTAAACAAAAAAAAATTGTTAAATTTTAAGTCTGTTAATCCAATAACTGATATAAAAGAATTTTCTTTTTATTTATAGCACCCCGTAACTCTCTTGTGGGTCGACTTTTGAAAATACCATCATAAGCTCACATCTGTTCAGCAAAAGTAACATATTGTTATAAATTTTGTGTAATGAAAGCTTAAAATAGTAAATAATTTATATCTGTGGATGTATAATACGTTAATGTTACTTTCTGTTGTATTTAATTTATGTTAAACTTGTAATATTCGCAAGCAACGCCGTTCCTTACATTATAATGGCGATTCAATGGAAAAATTGCGAAATGTTGGCATCAATTTTGGCAACCCTGTTGGCAACATAGTTATTGATTGAACAGTGCAGAGGTTGATATGCTGCAGCGCCACCTGATGGGGAGCTGCAACAAAGAGGATAGCACAAAAACCTTCTCCATAAGAAATACGTATACTTGCCAATTTTCAAAGTGATCGGTTGAACGGTGTTGGAGTGAAGCGAGGTCATATGTTCATTTATATATATATATATATATATAGAGAGAGAGAGAGATGTATTATATATATATATATATATATATATATATATATATAGATGTATTATATATATATATATATATATATATATATATATAAGATGTATTATATATATATATATATATATATATATATATATATATATAGATGTATTATATATATATATATATATATATATATATATATATATATATATATATATGATGTATTATATATATATATATATATATATATATATATATATATAGATGTATTATATATATATATATATATATATATATATATATATACATATATATTAAAATTGAGATTTAGAAAATGTGGGGATAAAAGATGCAAAACCTGCCCCATGATGCAACGTGAACAGAATAATGAAGAATCAGAATTTAAGTTCTGTAAAACATTCAACTGCATATATTTGTTGACATGTGGTGTCTGCGGCTTTAAATATATAGGTCAAACATCAGGAGCTATGAACCTGAGAATCAACCAACATAGATCCGACATTGGAAAAAATATATCAACAAAAATATAGGAAGAATAGAAATACAACATTTTAATAAACATGGTTTTGAAATGATGCGTTAAATATTATTAAAATTGTTCCAAATAAGATAAATAGACTATGGTATGAAAACGTTTACATCGGTATTTATAATGCTATGTATCCTTACGGATTGAATGTAATATGGAATAATAAAAATTTAATACAGGCAGTGAAACAAAATGATAAAGAATCTATTTATAATAGTAGAAATAATAGTAATAAGAGAAAAAGTGTTGGTAAGGGTGGACGCAAAAAGAGAGAAAATAGAGATATAGATGCAGTTAAAAAAGAAGTAAATAATTTATTACAAGACTTTGAGAATAGTTTTGGTGTTGAAAAAATAAAGTATTTTTTATTTGGACTTAATAAACAGGAAATAATAATAGTTTTAAATTTATTAAAAAGTATTAGATTAAAAGATAATCATGGATCACACTTGGTAATGGATTTATGCAAATATATTACAAATAGATTAAAAATAAAAATAGATTCTAAGGAGGTTTATAATATAGAATATTGTACTTTGCTATACATGAATAAATCATATAATGGGATACAGTTTTCTGAAATATTTAGGAAACACATGGATTTATTCCCGATGAAAAATGTGTTAATAAAACGAGCGTTCAAGTATAATAAAAAAATTAGTAGATCAATTTTTAACTATAATAGTATTAAGGAATTGGTTGATAAAAAAGAATGTGGTTGCAATGAATACAAGAATTACGTAGACGAATATCATGGGCACGTAATAACTGGCAACTTAGAAATAGTACAGGATCACACACACAGAAATTAAGAGAAATTATGAGCAAAGGTACTGGTTATCGATTGACTATTTCAAACAGCAATTTAAATGTGAGAAAACAACTATCAGAAGATATTAAGGGAACCAGGACATGCTCGAAAGAGTAAAATGCCAAACTTAAGACCCTTTGTTTATGAGACATATATCATTTGCAATTTCCAATTCAGCTTAGATTTTTTTCGTTCTTAATAAAGATAATTTAATTATTCTGTAGAACTACATAAATAACTTTTTACTCCAAAAGGTTTTTTTTACTACTTAATTAAAATAATACATAATTTTTGAGAACTCGTAATATATACTTGTGTGTTTAGGTACCATTTTTTAAAAAAGTATCCTTTTTTTATGCAAAATATTTTTACACATATATAAAACAATACATAAAATACAGTGAACCCATTTTTTTAGTAAAATGTTAGTATAGTTTCTTTAAAAAAATTATGAAACTTTGAAATTTGAAATTTTTTCATTTTTCTGCTTTTTTTATGCATAAAACTATTTTTAAAAAATTAGGCACTATCTTAATAGAAAAAATTTAGGTTGACTATATATATATATATATATATATATATATATATATATATATATATATATATATATATATATATATGTGCATAGGCATCTTGTATATAAGTATAAAAAAATCTGGAATCATAAAGTGCAATAGTTTTTTTTTTTTTAAATGTACCTAAATGCAAAAAGATATGCTTTTGAGAAAAAGGGAAAAATCTAAAAAAAACAATATTTTCACATATTATACACTTGATTAGTATTTGCTCGCCTATTTTTATATGACTAATAATAATCCTTAATCATTTTCTAGAGTTACAAAAGTAATTTTAACTTCATATGTCTTTTTTCCCTTTGATTTAGTTAACATGAGCATAATCTTCGAGATCTTGTAATACATATTTTCATGTATTTCTTACAAAAATATTCTTTGAATATACAAAAAAATTTACACGTATATATATAGAGCAACATATCAAACATAATGGACCAGTTTTTTAACGAATTAATTGCGTAATTTCTTGAAAATAATCATAAAACCTTAAAATTATGAAAATCTTAATTTTTTTTTGCACGTATAAATTTATTTTTTAAAATTTAGACATTACATACTAAAAGATATTTTGTTCACTATACAGAACGTTTATATAGATCAAACACAGGGGAAACTACATATTTAAAGTTCAAAAAGGTGCGTCAAAAAGGGCGTGGTCATTTGTTTACATTTTTATTTTTCATATTTTAGGGCTATTTTATCAACAAACATATAAGTATTATACATATTTAGATTCAGAAAAATAAGCACTATTTTTTAGAACTAAAATTGAAAATTCGATTTTTTCGAAGTATACGATGTCCCTGTTTTCTTAATAAATTTATTCTAAATGTTGCAATTAAATATAATTTACCTACTCAGGCTTTTAAAGAATATGGTTTTCATGTCCTCAAGGACTTAATGAATTTTAATTTTAGAACAAAAAAATGAAGATTGTTATAGAAAAATTAAGGGACCAATAGAAAACTTACAAAAACACTTTGTGATTGTTTATGTAGATAAAGTACCAGGAAATTATGCAATTATATGTAAATATTATTATAGTAAATTAATAAATGATCATATACAAAATAATAATGTATATGATGTAAGTAAATTTAGTATGAAAGAAATTAACAACAGATTATTGGCATTTGGTAAACAATTAAATATTTCTAGCAATAAAATTATATATCCCCATATATTTCTGACTCCTAAATTTCATAAGAATCCAATCAAATTCCGCAGTGTAACAAATGGGTTCAATACTTATATATCAAAATGGGGAAGAATTTTACAGACCATATTACAAGATACAATAGACAAATTTAAGGATACTTCTATTATAAAAAACAGCCATGATGTAATAAAGAAAGTTGATCAACAAGAGGTATTTTCTGTGAATGGGTTCGATTTCGAAGATTTATTTAACTCCATTAAAATAGAAGATATAATTCAGGTACTTTCAGATGCATATGAGAAATATGATTTGAATAATTACATTAGTTTTGAAAAGTTCAATACACTTATTCGTTTTGTTATACAGGAAAACTTCATTTTTTATTTTTGAGAACAAACTTTATAAACAAATCAAAGGATTGCATCAGGGTGGCCCAGCCAGTAATAGTCTCGCTAACCTGTATTTACACCATTATGAATCAATTCGAAGAAAGGAACCCTCTTGCCTCTTATTAAGATACATAGATGACTTAATTGTTATACGTCATGATAGGGAATTTAAACCTAACATTAATTTTTATTCGGAATACCTAAAATTAATACAGGCGAATTTTAACTCAAACAAAGTTGAATTTTTAGATTTGGATTTAACTATTATTGACAACAAATTATATAGCAATATATATGATAAAAGGGAAGCATTTAAATTCAATGTCATAAAGATACCAAACTTCAATAATTGTCTACATATATCAGAATTTAGAAATATAATTTTAAATTTTCTGATGAGAAATAATAATTTAACTACGCACAATATTGATAAATTCAAAAATATCCAGAAATTTATATTATGTTGCATACAAAGTGATTATCCCATCAACTTCCTGAGAAAATATATAGATCAGAAATATTTCTTAAAAATATTTTTAAACTCGTAAATGCACAAATCCACCACACAACATTAGGTCCACAAAAACAGCTTGTAAGTGGTCCAGCTGTGAAGAATTTGTGCATTCCACACACAGGATACGTTTTAATACACACACACTTAGAACAATATTTACACGACTACACTCTAAAATTATTTATTACCAATTAAACATTTATGTCCAATCACACATTTATGACCAATCAATCAAGCAAGTTTTTTACATGTGGTCTGGTTTGCATCTAATGCCAAGTGGTCAAACTCTAGTGTTGGATCAAGAATCGTTTGGATTGACATGGCATTGGTTAGATGTTATGAGCAAAATATGAAGTGGTAATTGATATATTAAATATGAAAAGTCGTGCTATAAGAAATGGATCGTATTCTTGATGGGATACTCTTTGGTGAGTTTTTAATGATTTACTCTATTCATTTGTGAATATACTGTGTTTTTAATGTGAACATTCGGTTTTTAGAAATTTTTAGTTTGAACTTTCGGATTTTTTAGTTTGAACTTTCGGATTTTTTAGTTTGAACTTTCGGATTTTTTAGCTTGAACTTTCAGATTTTTGGCTTGAACTTTCGGATTTTTAGTTTGAACTTTCGGATTTTTAGTTTGAGCTTTTTGATTTTAGATATTTTTAATTTGAACTTTCGGATCTCAAATATTTTTTGATTTGAACTTTCGGATCTCACAAATATTTATTTTTTCTACCTATACAACTATTTTAAAGATGGGTGCATCATCTTGGGCGTTTGATGGTTCACTTATATTATGCACTAAATTGTTTTTAAATTTTAAAATTGTTTTTAAAATTTAATATTGTAATATCTTTCAGAATGCGATGGCGAATAGTTTTATTTTTCAAGTATAATGATTTAATTTTAACTTTTTAATTTAAAGTATAATGGTTTAATTTTAACTTTTGAATTTTTAATTTTTAAACTTTTTTTTTTGAAATTTGGATATTTTCCAATTAACTTACCAAGTTGCAATAGGGGGAAGGTTGGCGCCATCAAACTAGTTTAATCCCACTTATTCGGTCCTAAGTCCGAAATTGCTTTCTGACTCGCTAGGTTCTTTTTTGTAGTTTTTTTTTATTTCTCTATAATTTTGTTCTTCATGTTCAGCTTTTATATTTTTATTACGCTATTTCTTGTTATGTTCTTTATCTATTATTTCTTGTTTTTGATATATAATACATATGTCTTTTATGTATACATATATATATATATAGATGTAATATATATATACATATATATATATATAGATAGATGTAATATATATATATATATATATATATATATATATATATATATATATATATATATATATATATATATATATATATATATATATTACATCTATTTTATACATTTTATATCACGGTGTCGAAACAACACCGGCGGACGTTTAAGGGTAATGAAAATCCCGGACGTTTTATTGTTAAGGGGTCATATACCTTTTAAAATTTCCTGAAAATCGATTTTTTTATTATTATTTCATTTTATAGAGTAAACCTTTCTGAGTGTTCTAAAAGAAACCGCATGCAGATATTCCCAATAGAACGGACGTTATTAAGAAAATAAAAAGAGTAGAAAAGTCGATTTACATATTGTTTACATTTTGGCTCCAGGGTGACAGCTGTCATGTCGCTGGTGACAGCTGCGTTTCTCTGTTTCTAATATTTTCATTCTATATATTATCAAATGCTTGAATCTAAGCCTCAAATATTATTATTGTTGTTCTGAATATTAACTACAACTTCAACTAACTTTATAAACTTCTACTTCTACTTTGTTTTGATAAAGTGAATCTTGAATTTATACTCGCTCGTTTTTGATTTTCATACCGTATCTTATTCTAAGATTAATTTTAGGAAAAATATCAATTTTTTATAAACTTTTGAAGGATGAATTCGACTGAATCTGCTAAAAGACCATCTGGTAAACGTCCTAAGAAAAGGAAGTTTACTGGTAATATGCATACGAGATGCAAAGCTGTACACAGTGTGGTTGAAACACTAAACAACAGTGCATCTGGAAAAAAGATTCGGCTGCAAGATGTTGATTCATCTTTTATTGAACATGACTGTTTTGATGGCTATAGAGTGTTTGATAAAACTATCATGTTTACAAACATTCAAAGCTTTGCTTCTTGCAAAAAATGTGGTGGTGATATTAATTTTTCAGAAAAATGTGTTAGAGATTTGTCTAGTGTTTTTTCGATTGAATGCAAGAACTGTAAAGACTTGTGTTCGTTTAGAAATTCAAAAATGCTGGGTAAAAGAAAAAATATTCCAGAAATAAACAGACGTATTGTATACGCAATGAGGACAATTGGACAGGGTCATGCAGCAATGACAACTTTCTGTGGTGTCATGGACTTTCCTCCTCCAGTTGCTGAAAAATCTTATAATAACATTATAAACAAACTACAATTGTGTAGTAAAGAAGTCGCAGAAGCTTCAATGCAAAGTGCAGCTTTGGAAGAGGTAACTTTGACAAATTCTTCCGATATAATAATTAGTGGAGATGGAACATGGAAAACCCGTGGCTATTCTTCTCGTGTTGGTGTGTGTGCTGTTATAGGAGACAAAACAGGAAAGTGTATTGATGCGGAAGTGATGTCTTCTTTCTGTAAAGGATGTGATTCTTGGAAACGAAGAAAGGGGTCACCTGCTTACAAAAAGTGGAAAATTCTTCACGTTAAAGAATGTTTGAAGAACCACAATTGTTCAGCTGGCATGATGGAGACTGTGGGAATGGTTCGTATATTTCAGCGTTCATTAAATCATCGTTCTGTGAGATATACATCTTACATCGGGGATGGCGATTCCAAAACATTCTCATCTATTACTGCATCCAATCCGTATGGAGAAGATATCACAGTTTCAAAAATTGAATGTGTTGGACATGTTCAAAAAAGAATGGGAACTCGTTTACGAAAATTAAAACAAATGACCTCCAAACTCAGTGATAGGAAGTCGATTGGGGGAAAGGGAAGGTTGACCGACTTGATTACAACGTACTATGGAAATGCAATCCGACAAAATAAAACATGCCTGTCAGATATGCGAAAAGCTGTTTGGGCTGTATATTTCCATAGACGTTCAAACGACGAAGAACCATTGCACAGTTTTTGTCCCGTAGGTCCTAATTCTTGGTGTAAATATCAAAATCAAGTAGTAGAGGGCAGTGTGGAAATTTTTAGACACAGTAACAAATTGCCAGTGGCAGTAATGGATGCCATAAAACCTGTGTTTAATGATCTATCACAACCTAAACTTCTACAAAAATGTCTAGGGGGTAAAACCCAAAATAATAATGAATCCATTAACTCATTAATATGGAAATTATGCCCAAAAACTTTAGGTTGTGGTAGAAAGATTGTTGATATATCTACAAATGAGGCAATTGTCATTTTTAATGATGGCAATCAAGGCAGACTAAAAATTATGCAATCGCTTGGTCTGACTGTTGGTCAATTTGCACATAAATTTGTTACACTTGTAGATATAAAAAGAATTCAGATTGCAGAAGTACATTTTAATCTCCGCACAAAAGAAGTACGACAGGCTAAAAGAATGCAATTTAAAACTACTTGTAAGAAATTAACTGAAAAAGAGGGAACATCATATGCATGTGGCGAATTTTAGCATTTTAGAATCATAGTAATACACTGCATTCATATCACAAATTGTTTAATATTTATAATAAGTAGTTGTTAATTAAGGTATTGATTGTTTTTAAGTAATATTTATAAATTTTTAACTTTATTTTGGAGAAATGAATCACTTTGTTGCATTTTGATTATTTTGTAGCTTTTGATATCGTTTCGATGCTTGTACTGCATTGGTATAATATATGTTTTTAGTTATAATAATTTTAATAAATTGAAGTTTATTGACTAAAAAAACTTCACATTAGTTTTAATTTAAATTTAGTTGTTGTTTGAGTAACCAGAATAATATATATATATAACTGTGGTAAATTTTACGTTTGATGTTAATTTTCTCAGAACGTCATTTTTACTCATTACGCGAGCATGATATTTTCAAAACCGTGTCATGGAAAATGATAAAATTTTTACTGTAGATTCTGATCATATCTGTACTTAAAATAACGAACCAGTTTGAATTTTTAATGAAATAATTTAAAATTACAAATATAAAATAGCAAAAATTTTTTAAAAATTTTATAGTTAACTTTTAAATTGTTATAGTTTACTAAAAATTTTAAATCAGTGTTTCATGCTTCGTCATTTTAAAGATAACACAATTTCCAACACTGAGCAAAAATTTCATCAAAAAATATTGGTAACCTTTTTTATAAAGCTGCGCGTAATGCATATCACTTGCGAAAAGAAAACAAAAATTTCTTTTTGTAATTATCTAACTAAAAATTTATCCTTATTAGCACTGTGTTTGTTGGTTATGTTTTAAGTAAAGTAATATCTATTTGTTTATTCCTCCAAAATTTACATTCCAGGAAACAATAATAAAAAAATTATAGAGCTTTAAAGAGCTCACTATTTTTAACCATTTTCAACTTTTTAAAAGGTATGTGACCCCTTAAATCAAAAACTTTTTAAAAAAAACTACTACAACTAGATCGATTTTGAAATAAAGGAAAGCACAAGAGAATCTTATTTTGTTTACTGACAAAATATTTTTCTGAAAATAAAAATATAAAAACATATACTCGATGTCTTACAGCCTGACATAATGAAGAAGGTGTCATCATATGGCATAATGGCTGTAAATAAAGAGTATTTGTCAGAGAAAATAAAAATAACAAATTAGTTACGAATTGATTTACTCTCTGGTATGGTTTTTTATGATATTTTTTTTTTTAGTACAGATGAAAAATTTCTCTTTCCATTCAAACACTATTATGAACATTTCTTTATTCTTTGTTTGCTATTCGAAGTGAAAATAGTTTACAACAATAACTTATATCAGAAAACTTCACGCAGAAGTTTTTCCAAGTCTATCAGATTGTACACTCAAACAATAAGATGTACAAAACACCCTTCGAAGAACATGATAGCTGTGAATCATGAATGAGAATAAGTATCCATGCTAACATAAATTTAAACTTATCAAGAAATGTGAGATGAAAGTAAAGAAGCAATGAAAAAAATATTTTATCTTTGATGTTCCGAATGCAAATGAATAAATAAGAAAAAATAAATGAAAAAATTAATGTGAAAGTCACATAAGCTTAATAACAGGGGAAATAAAGTAATGATGTGTACTATTCATATAGTTTAAATACTGCAAGACCCCCCCCCAAAAAAAAAATTTAAATTAATATTTAAATAACTTAAAATGTTGCATGTAAATTGTTTTTGTAAGAAGAACGAATTGATTAGATTTTAAGATTAGTTAATGTTAACATTGGTCATAGCGTGTTTTTGCTCTATATCATTGGCATTCTGTAATACAGGTAACAATATGCAAAATTCATGTGACGTCATGGTCACATGATATTTACAAACACTTGTTTCTAGCCTATCAGTTCATACATTCATGTGACGTTATCATCATACGATAAATACAACCATATGTGTTTCCAGCTAATCAGTTCGTGCAGTACGTTGTTGCCAACTTTTTGCTCTTTGCAGGAACTTTCTTTCGGAAAGTACACATTTGTCAATAATAATAATGTACATAGGTAAGTAAAATATACTTAATATAAAAATACACTAATGAAATTTATATTTTTTTAATTTTAAAATCTTTTTGAAGAATTTTTTGTTTTATAATATTTGAGCATATCTTCCCAATTATGAAATCTGAAATGTTACCTAAATTTTAAAAATAGAACAACATGCACAAGTTTTAAATTAAATCGCGATCACGTGATTTTCATAATCATATGACCGTCATAAATTCTGCCAAATGGTGAAATGTTATCATTTCTCGTTATTGTGAATACAGAACACTTGAGACACAAACAATTATGCCATTACGTCATTGTATGACTCAGAACTTGGCCGCATTGTCGAGATGCGTGAGATGGATGGTAATATCGAGCAATAGGCCACCTGTTGCATCATAAGGACACAGTTGTGCAAGAATTCTGATTAATAGCTAGTTAGATTAAATGTTTGGTATTAGGGACGGATGACGTAATTTTGAACAATGGTCAAGAACGACCCCTAAAATAAACTACCGTTTGTAAGAAATGCAACACCATTAAGGAATTATCAGAATTAAATGAAATTTAACGTTCAAACGACTTGTATTAGTACAAACAAATGACGAAACTCTCAAAGCAAAGAAAAAAATAAGTGTTCGAAATTAGTATTTGGGGTAACCACCAAGCGCTGCAATAAGTGCTGCTATACGACGTGGCATGGAGTCAAACAGATTTTGAATGACTGCGTGTGGAAGAGAATTCCTTGTTGCTTGTATGCGCATCAAAAGTTTTATCTCTTGAAGCTGCTGGACATGAATCCTGAGAGAGACGCCGAACCAACCAAACCCCACACATGTTCAGTAGGCGACATATCCAGCAAATAAGCAGGCCAAGGAAGAAGTTGCATGTGTTGGGCTCAACAGAAGTCTCGAATAGTCTTTGGAACATGTGGACATATATTGTCTTGCTGAAATATAGCTCCAGGTATATGCCTTGAAGGAGGAAACAACTCTGGGCTGGCCCACTTCATGAACGTAGCTGTTGCTATTGAGATTACCCTCAATTCGTCGCAAATTGGATTGTCCATGATATGAAATCGCTTCCCAAACCATAACCCCGGGTGTTAGACCACCGTGTCGCTCGTTAATACACTCTGGAAAGCAGCGTTCACCGGCTTAGCGTCTTACAGGTATGCGACCATCATTGTCTCAATAATTGAAGCGTAATTCATCTGAAAAGACCACTTGGTGCCCATCAGCTTGCCAGACTCTGTGATCATGAGCCCATTGCAGACGCAGCCATCGATGGTTTGCCGTGAGGGATATCCTGTATAAAGGCACCCATGAACGCAATCCATGGGGCAGAAGACGTCAACGAATCGACGAAGCCGACATTAGTACACCTGCAGCCATAGCCCAACGTACTGCCAATTGCATGGAGGAAGCTGTACGGTCATTCACCACCATGCGAAGCAGGTGTCGATCGTTGCGCGATGACGTCACCTTCCATCGTCCACTGCCAGTTTTTCGAGGTGTTAGGTACTCGTCGATCCACTGCTTCCAAACTTGCATCACTGTAGAACTGTTCCTCTTCACACGAGCTCCTATTGCGCGATAGGGAAATAATCCTTCTTGAAGGCAGATAATCCTCCCCCGTTCAAATACCGTAAAATGTTGGAATTTCTCCTTATTTCTTCGTGGAGTTATACTCAGGTCTCACTAAACGTTCGCCAGTAACAAATAATCGTGATATTTTTTTAATGTGTACCGCTATAACCATTTATTTATACACTTTCAGCATCAGTTCAGAGGGCGCTGCGCACGCCACGCATGCCCGGTGGCTTTGAAACTTTAATATTTTACGTAATATCCTATAATTGATATTTTTAGCTAAATTCATTTAATTTTGATAACTCTTTCATGGTGTTGCTTTTTTTACATACAGCAGTATAAAATTCATCTTTCTAAATTTTCACACCACTCGAACGCCCAGACTTTGGATTTCGACTGATTTATTTTGTATATACCTCGCATCACGGTGGACGTTATTGGCACTAAGAATTTTATGGTACCATACCCTATTTCATGACTAACTCAGCCTGTTGCCGTGGCCTTAGTGGTTAGTTTAATTTACAGTCGGTTATATATATAAAAAGTACTAAAGATTAATGAATGAAAATTTCTGAATAAAAATATGATTTAAATGTGATAAGAGAATATCTTCTCGTATGTTATAGTTTAAAATAGTAATTTACACATGGTGAGTTTAAAAAAGGAATATTTTTCAATATTTACATTTGAGAGAAATGAATCAATTAAAAACATAAGTATCAATATAACAAATAATCAATTCCAAATATATTATTAAATATACCAATAATTACATTATCTCAAGCATGTAAGTTAAGTATATTTGTAATCACGAAATCACCTGAATCATGTAAATTTTTCCCCAATGCGGCTGCGAATTTGTATCTACCATTGCAAACTTGGTACATTCCCCAGGACCTGATATCGCTTTTTACTGCTGAACCATAGAGGTGGTATGCCAATTGACGCATGTAATTTTGATGTCCAGTTTACACACTAGAGGGAGACACCTGAGCTCTGACGATGCTCTAACTGAATTGTGTAAATTAAACTCACGTATAATTATAGAGTATGAAATATGTTAATGAATCACAAACGAACCTATTCAATCAACGATCGATTCATTATATCAAATTCTTAATAAAATTCGGATTGATTTTGGGGAAGGAAACCTAATGTTTTAACATCACGTGTTCCTTTCTATAAAAGTCAGGGGGAAAAAAGCTGACACATCTTTTTTTCTCAAATTTAAAAAATATGCTTAGCCACAGGGTATTTAATTTTGAATTACCGTAAAATCCGGCGTATAACGCGCACACTTCTAATACAAAAAATAAGATCGAAATTTACGGGTGTGCGTTGTACGCCGGGTATTAAAATAAGTGCTTTAAAAATGAAAAAAAAAGATGAGCATGGAAAAAAATTAGATTTCTTTATAGTACAAAAGACTGTTTATTTAAAAGAAATGACATTCCTTAAGAACTTAAATGGTTGTAGCTCTAAAATTGTACTATTTTTTTTTAAAGCCTGGGATAATTTCTCGAATAAATGACTAAAAAGATAAGAACATTGCTTATGTACATTTCAAGTGTCTTCGTAAAATGAGGTTGCGTGTTATACGGCAAATATACCTAAAAATTAAAAATTGCAGCTCTAAAATACAGATGCGTGTTACACGGTTGTGCACGTAATACGCCGGATTTTCCGGTACATGAATTCTCCTGCAGACTTTTCATAAAAAAATGGAAAACAATATTTTAATAACCCAAAGGCGATTGTATGTCGCTAGGAGACTATATATATATAATATTACTATAGCCTTTAATAGTCCATTTGATCTAAACTAATAATGAGGTAAAACGGTATTAAAATACATTAGAAAATTTGAAACCTTTCTCTATTTTGAGGCATTAATCGAAGACAAGTAATCTTTTGAATGTAATTGAATAGTTAAATAAGATATATTATGCCCTCTTTGAAGAATCTAAAAGGGGTCAAATCAAATGCCTTCTATTGGATATTACATCGTGTATGAACACTTTTCCATTCTTAATGACCCGATGCTTTTAGCAGATGTTTTCTTTTCTCTAGAAAGTTCAGAAGAAAAGGATTACTGTCTCTATGGAAATTACGACTTTCCTCCGAATATGTAACATTTGTACCATTTATCGAATGCGCCTGCGGTATGAAATGATCTTCGTCATTAAACTAAAACTTTTTATCTCAGAAATTGCATATTTAAACATCTTGAAAGCACTTAGAATAATAGTCCAATCATTCTGTTCAGGAATAGTTTCTACCCACAATGACTATCTTACCGTACAGATTATGTATATATATATATACATTTTCAAAATAATTTTTCTTGGAAGAAGTATTATACTGAAATGAAATAATACGATAAGATTACGTCCAGTTCCATATGGAGTTGATCCATTCTATGTATTTCACTTTTTTTTACATAAAATGCATTTAGTTGGAGACTATTTATCATTAAAAAATTATAACATCGTTAAAATGGTACCTTCGGAGCACTTTATTTTAAATATATAAATTTTCAACTAAATAAATACTTTTTCGTATTTTAAATGAGGCATAAAACTAAGAGTTCAAACACAATCTCCACAAGATTAAAAATAATTTTGGAAATATTGAGAATTTTGAGTGGAATTTTAATGAAAAATTGTACTTACGCGGTAAACCTTGTATTGAAAATTCTAACTAATGTATTCAAAAAATATTTATACAGTACATAAATAAAATCATTATCTGTTCTTAGAGCTATCGAATTTTTTATACTTTTGAAAGGTTTCGAACTATGACAATTTTTATGCAAAAACTCATTTTTTTACAAAAAAAAAACTAATCCTTCTTCCTCCCAAAAAATGCAATAAAATACAGAAATATATGCACAAAGATTAGATTATAGTCTATAATACAGATAAATCTAGATAAAACATTTTCTAAATATTTCATTTCAATATCTTAAGAAAGAAATCCATTAATGAACTTTACCGTTTAGCAAAAAAATTAAAAAATACAGTTTCTTAGAAAATGCATTTAAAGATTTTAATACAAGATAAAAAATGTTCTACTAATTGTTCATTTTTTATTTCCACTATTCACGCGACCTATGTATGAGGGAACGAAAGATGAACCACTAAATTCAGCCATAATAAAAATAGTTTATTATGATCACAATTTATGTACAATACTACAACAATACTTGTCTAGGAGGATAACGATCAAGTGTGAAACGACGCAAAATGATTTACTGATAAATAACGCAATTAACCACTAAATCTATCTTGATAGATTAATTCCTTTCTTAATAGTATCCGTTCTATCTGTAAAGTTTAAATGAACAAGCTTACCGCTGTTTCCTGGATTGCATAAACACGCTCTCTTCTTGGGTTGGTTGGAAAGAATTGCCATTCTGGCCCCAAAGAAATCCCAAAAGGACAATTGGTAGTAATACCGATAAAGCCCCGTCACATAATTAATGATTTTTTTTCATAAAAAAGCAATAAAATACATACATATATACACAGAGATTAGATTTTGATTCATAACGCTGATAGAACTAAATAAAACATGTTCTGCAAATTTCAGTTCAATATCTTAAAAATTGTTTGTGTAGGGATCTGCTTCTGGTTTTGTAGTCCTCGGTTCGAAACCCCTGGGAAGACGATGCTTGAAATGCATAGTGCCTTGACGGAATGGGGATCCTCAACGTAATCTTGGAACCGTAAGTCCTCGTGTGAGGTTGGTAGACAAGGTGGGAGAACCTTGAGACCCGGAGTGTTCTCCCCTCTAAATTGGGGTGAAGCCGAACTAAAAAAATCGTATTGTCACCTATCTGGTGCTTAAGACTATCGCCAGCGACAGACGTACATCTAAAGTCAAACCTGTTTTGAACTCTAGCAAATTTCCTTCCTTCATTCCCTTCGGGAAAGACAAGACAACAGCAAATGGTAATAGTTACGATTTAACTTAACTCCTTGTGTACCAAAATCCCATTGTATCCTTATATAATAGATACATAACTTATTTAGGTGTACAAACAGTTAAACCAGCGCATGAAATCGTATAAGGTAGAGTTTCTTTTATTGGAATTTATGAAATTATAAATGTTAAGTTACAAAATGTTAGGGTTGCAAAAATTTGGAAACATGGGAAAGTTAAAATTAAAATTACAATTCTTTGTGAAATTGCTCAAAATGTTCCTTGGAACAAAAAGTTTTTCCACGTGTATTATATAAGTGTATTATCATTTTTTGTTCCATTTCTTCATCTTCATGATAAATAGTAAATATATATCAGAGTCAATGTTGTATTCATCGGTTTCCAGCAAATATTCTCATTCTGAATCAATTTCGTTGAAATATAAGACGATGCCGTATTGGCAAAAAAAAATAATAAGTAATAATAATAATAATAAAAATGGTAACACAATTTTTAGAAAGCGAAAATAAATACTTAGGAACGTGCGTGCCTTAGTCAGTGCAAAAAAATGAAATGTGCGTCGGAACGTCAAGGTCAGTATACCCAGAAATCTGGGATTTCTGCGGATACTAGAATGCGCAGTCTGGTACGGTAATATATCGGGTGTTATACATTCATTGTCGACTAATATTCCTACATTATTGTTTTATTGGGATCAGGCCTGGTTGAATCAGTTATAATTGTGAATAGTTCGAAAATGTAGTAAATTAGTTTATTAATTTATTATGAATTTAATTAGACGCAAGTTATTTTGAATTCTTCGATTATACATGCATGTCTCTCAGAATATGATAATTAATAAAATAATGATAGTTAATAAAATTATGATAATTAATAAAATTATGATACTTGTTCAGACTCTTTGGAGAAGTCTTGACTTTATACAAGCAAAATGATTCAATATTTTAGAAGCAATTTTTATTGAAAAAGAACATTTTTAAAAAAAGGATTATTTTAAAGTTAATTTTTTGTAAAAAAAGGATTAATTTAAAGTTAATTTTTTAACTTTAATTTTATTAAAGTTAATTTTTTGTCCAAATATTGTATTTAAATAATTTTCTTTCATCAAAATGTCCTTAAAATAATTTTATACATGTATTCCAATCTACGTGGCACTAAATATCATGAAAATTATTTATTTATGCGCTTTTTTAAAATCACGGTTCCGAACGTGGTCGGATACCTTAAGAACAAAAATTAATATTTATAGTTGAATTATTTTCAAATTCGGAAATTTAAAATCAGAATTTTCGTAACTTTTTTAATAGAAAAACAACCATATAAAAGAAAAAAATAAAAATATTTAGTTGTAGGATTTGCTCCCATTTTTCACTTATTCAACTACGGCATTGTAAATGTCAAATGATAAAAATGAAAAAGGTTTTAAGTAAAATCAACCTATAAAATTTTTAAAAAATCCTATTAAACATAAACGTAAAAGAGTGCGTTAGCTTTTCGGGTTGAACAACATACTAGTCTATAAATGGACACAATTAAAATTGCATTATAATTCAATTGTGACACAATTTTGTTACATTATAATTAAATCGTGACACAATTTTGTTACAATGTAATTAAAATATTACACAATTTTGTTACAATATAATTCAATTGTAACACAAGTTACCTACAATAAATTCAATCGTGACACATTTTTGTTACAATACAATTCAATCGTGAAACAATTTTGTTATAATATAACTCAATTGTGACAGAATTTTGTTGCATGCAACTTTCAAATGTGATTTTTATTTCCAATGTGTTACTTATTAGATATTTTAATAATTAAATCTTGAAACTCTATTAATATTACATAGCACTATTTAAAAGGAATAATATGAAATGTATAATTTTTAAACATAAGTCCATGTATTTCAATTTAATTACTTCATTTAATTTCCTTCTCTACCTGCTTAATTTCCTCATTTGAAGTGGGAATATCAATAACCGCGAATAATACCGCAAAGCCTCCTTCTCAGCAGTGATTACAAGCAGGTCCTTTCCATCATCACGTATTATTGTATTTCCTCCGGGGAAATATCATAATCATCTGCTCAATCATCCAATCTAGACTGTCTTTACAGGTTCCAATAACATACGTAGTCCATTCATGAAGATCCTCTCCATCTCTGGATTAAATATAAACAGTCTGAAGGTATGGTGATCTAGGAATAATACTGTAAGCATTCATAGAAGCAATGAGTTCCATCATTGAATGACTCTATCAATAGTGACAAACCTGTTACTCATATATGACATAAAATAAACAATTCAGCACAGATGAATAAGAAGTACTAGTTCCAGTTGTCAAAAGGTAGAGATTCTAGAATTCGTTGCCTAAATATGTATATATTAGGATGGCTTGGGGTTATATGGAGAAGAAAATTATTAATAATCGGAAGTTACCTATATGTGGAAACGATGTTTATCTATAGCAGGAGGGGTCATTTGCGGCTCGAAATGAACATTTTTGCGATCCGGCCAGTGTATCGGCACGTAATGATATATAATAAAATATATACACTTCTCCAGGAATAGAGAAGAAGGATTGTAGCAGAAAAAACATGTTAAGTGCCAGAACGTAAATATTAAATTTTTCTTGTTTTTTAATATATGTTTAATCGAAGTAAACCTACGTTTCTTTGAATATTGATTTTGCATGGAGATTAAGAGAAAAATGTTTGAAATAAATTGGTTTTAAAATTTAATATTGCCTCAAAGGGGTTCAATTGTGACAAAAAAGACGTAATTTTTAAATTAATTAATCTTCGAATTTAAGTTTAAATAAACTTTTAACCTCAATCAATTTTGATTTAAGGATTTTAGACTCAAAAGAAATCTATTTTTCTTTAATATAATGATTTAATATAACCAAAAGTGATGATTACTGAAAAGAAAACATTGTATGTGTGCGTAGTGAGTAGTGCAATATATGTTGCAATAATTCATAACTTACCTTTCTCTCCCCGCTCAGTACGACTCAGTACGATCCAAGCTTTTTTTCGTCTTTCGCTTTCTCGTACATTGCTATCATGACAGCAGTTTTTTTTTAAATGTTATACTGAAAAAACTGTTTAATGAGAGAACATATTTTGTTCTTTCTTGTAACTATTAAGTATGTGTCCTCTCCTCGAAATAAGTGTTAAAAAGTACTTAAATGCCTGCACTACTTTAACAAACAATTATTTTTTAACCATAAAAAAATATCTTAAACACCTAAATTTCATTTACCTTGCATCAATACTTAACATATATATAAACATTAATTTTTACTTTATATTCCCCTACATTTATGTAACCAGAGAACAATTTTTCCGCTTTAGTAGTTTTGAAATACTGGAAAAAAAGTTCTCAGCCCACCCTAATAAATATATAGAGAGCATGGATGGCGAACCAGTGTCACGCGTGCCATTGATGGCAAGCGACACCCTATTTTGGGCACGCCATCGAACAAAGCAGTTATCATTGTACTTCAGAATAACAAAGTTCACTATGCAGTATTACGAACAAACGCGAGTGATCGGTTGCAGGGCGCACACATGTACATTATTATACACGTACCTTAGTTACACCGTGGACTATAATTGCTATTGATGCAAAGTTTGTCTACATATAGTATAGTCATTTTCGTTGACACACAACTGTATTTTAAAGTTTATTTATATTTTATGTTCGATTTTTACATGTTATTTAACATTGCTAGTTCAGCATAAGAACAAAAAGCACAAGATAGTAAGTGTAACAGAGAATTTCAAACTTGTTGAATGTATAGAAATATAGCATGATTAGTGAAGGCGACAAAGCGGTGTGTGTTTAAGGCTGTTTTCGGTAAAGGTGCGAAAGCTTGAACTAAATGCGAAGCACATTTTCAAGACAGAAAAAAATGCCTCAATTTCTATGTAAATTTGCAATATTATAACTCACACCTCTGTTAACAATATAGTGTTCTTACAAGTCCAAATTAGTTCATGAATACTTTCTCTTTAGTTATAATACGTGATGGCATATATAGCTCATTCAACATTACGGTATAAGTGAAAAAAAGCGTGTGAAATACATTTTATACCAGAATAAATGAATAAGCTCGGTTAAAAACGGGAAGTATAATAATAAATTTTGCTCTCTGAAAGATAGTGAAGCCAGAATATCATATTAATATTTCCTTTTTTTTTTAAATCTGAAAAAAATGTTCCAAATTCTGGTTCTATTCTTTAACATTAACCGAAGACAGTCTTAATGTTCTGGAACATCGTCCGGAAAACGGCATTTTGAAACAAATCACAAATTCTCTTGTCAAAAAATTGAACCACAGCAAAAAAAAATTATCTGCTTAGAAACCTTTTGGCAGATGACTCCAATTCAGTATGCATTCTATTAAAAATGACATCTTACAATCCTAATATAAGTTATTTGTCATCTGCAAACTGCAACAACAGATGTCACACTAATGTTACTTTAATTTGAACCACACGAATAGATAAAACATTTATAATTATACAGTGCAAAAGGTATTTTTTCGTAGTGAATAAAGAATTTTGAGTTGTGTTAGTATTTAGTTTTTATTATTTCCCCAATAATCACATGTCAAAAGATTATTTGATGGCACGTCCATACCTCATTAAACTCTTTAGGAAAAATGACACGTTGATCCATAAAGGAAAAGAGAGAGTAAATATTTAATAGTAAATAGTTTTAATAAGGCTAGAATAGAATTTCTTTAAGAAAATGAAGACAATAATCAAATGCTGTGAATCTTACGTAATAGTATATGAGCAGCATTAATAAATATATAATATAATGTTTCACATACTATCGCTAAATACCATAGAAGTATTTTCAAATACTAGTGTGCGTTTTCTATCAATTCAAAATATACAATACCAACAATACATCGGATACAATATAATAGAATTAAAGAGAAATAGAGAGTTTTCTGTTTTTATATTAAGAATATAGATATGATCTCTTAATGAAGCAGTATGGTAATACAAATTGTGCGTGAATATTTTTTTTTCACTCTTACAATTATTTAAATATTACTTAAAAATTAGGAAAGACGATAAAGAACAATGAAAATTTATATTGTTTTACTTATGTATTGTGTATTAATTATCATTGTATTTTTCATAAGAAATATCTATTCTAATATTTTTCGTTTGGAGGCTTTTCCTTAGAAAAAGAAAGTTCATTTAATGCCATGCATAAAACATATTATTATAATTGATAATAAAAAGAATGCAAAAAAGAGAATGCATTATTTTAATGTATTATTTATTCCAAGTACTATTTTATTAAATAAGGTAATTGATTTTGATCAATTCCTAATTTAGCTAGTTTAATTTTTTTTTTGAATAAACAACCTAGGAAAATTTTATTTCATCCTTTTTTTGTTTGTGCATATTGAAGTGCTTCTCAAAGTTGCACATTGTTCGTGACCCAATATTCAATCACAATTTTCATTGCGCCCCCCGCCATGTAATAACAATGTACTGAAATCAATAATACTATACTTTGACGCTAAAATATAAACGTCTCACTAAGACAAAGTATTTATTTCTCCAGACGTATATATACGTCTTTCCGAAGTACGATCTTTTCTGTGCACTGCTATCCGTAAAATTATTCCGAAGATTTTGGAATGCAATAAAAGGACCTTTACAATGTTTGCGAAGGATTTACTTATTCCAGATTTTTTTTTTGCTTCTTTATTCCTCCCCCCTCCTCCAATACATCACGTACGCGTGCCTACGTGGAAAACGGTTGGCATTTGGAAGCGAATTGCGAAACTTTTGATTGGCACATTCAAGGTTTAGTTATAAACCATACAAAAATTATTGAGATAATTTTTGTTTTAAATTATATATATGACAAACCCATGGGGGCCCTGGTAATTAATAAACTTGTTTTTAACTTAGTATTGTTAAAATAATTATAAAATACATTGTGTAACACAGATATATTTATAAGTGTAATATATCAGTGTAAATTTGTATTTTATTTTTTATTATGTCAGAATGTATTTTGTTTGCTTGCATTTAGTAAATTAATATTTTTTTAAATATGCTTTCGTTCTCGACTTTTCAATAGGCTTGCGTCCCCCTTTTAGAATCGTCATGTCCCCAAGGAGGGCATGCCCCACAGTTTGAGAAACGCTGGCATATTGCATCAATAAATAATTTCGTGTTAGTTTAGTAACTCAGAGCTCTCTCTCTCTCTCTCTTATGTTTAAAAGGGAAAAAACGTTATACTCTCAGCATATTTTCTTAAAATTCAATTCGGCAACAGTCCCATCGAACCAGGTTGCTTAAAGGCGTTGTGTTTGGCACTCTGATCAATACCTAAACGATCGATGGCTGAGTATTGTTGAGACTTGTTGCGTTCAGACATCTTTTGATTTTATTTATCGAACAAAATATAAAGGAGAAATTTGGTTAAAAGCCTATCTCAGAAAACTAAAAAAATACTCGTATTAATACTCGTAAAAATGCAATCATTTAGCTCGTTACTTGCTTAAAATAAATAAGTAAAAATATACAAAAAGGGCAAGCAATGAAAAAAAAATCAGATATGCATGTCCAGTTTGCAATCGTAAAAAAGTATTTGTGTTATTATTTTACAAAATTAAGATGAAGCGTTAAATACTGTAACTCATATTTTCTTCGTATAAGCATATGAATAAAATCAAAGAATACAAGTAGTCTTAAAAGTTAAATAAATAGGATTAATATATTTTACTGTATAAAAAACCGTGACAAAATTTCGTAAATAATATTCATTTAAAATCTGGTTGATTTTTTCAAGTATAAAAGTTTTATTCAATTACTTCATGAAATCTTCTAGAATCAAAAGGATTCTTACAGATATAAGAGATAAGAATGATGAAACAAGCTGAAACTGTGTATTTTAAACCAGTACCAGTAAAGAATTGTAATAACTGTACGTTTTAAAATAACATTTTAAAAACCATATATACGAAAATTTAATTCCCCAGGTTAAATAAGCTAATTAAGTTTCAAAATAGAGATAGTAAGTTTGGGAAATTAGTATATTGCTGTCAGAATGTTGCTAAACTCGACTCATCCTGTATTTTTAATATTTGGTGAAAAAAACAGACTTAAGTCAAATACTCTTCCAAGTGTCTTTAGTTTTCTTCATGTTTTTAATTCCTAAATTTTTCTGTATGAACTAAAACTATTTAACATGAAAAGTTCCAAATTTCTTAAGAAATTTAACTGCGTAATATTTTAGAACTTTTAGACTATTAGAAGTGAACTGCTTTTTATTTTCTAATTAAAAACAATTAATATATAAAAAAATAAGTCAATTCCTACATAGATCAACAAGAAAATTTTTATTTTAGTTAATTTTTAATAAAATATTACAATTAATATATATATGTATGCACATATAACACAGAATCACAATATTAAGTGGCACAAAAGAAAGCGATTTAATTTGCAATTTTCCATTTTCCTTTCTATACCGGGTGTTGGACTATTTATTTATTAATTGATTCTAACTATTCCAATAAAATATTGTAATAAAAAGAAAGTTCGTTATTAGAAACTAGGCCATCCCAGATGGGATTTGAACCCACGACTATTGCATTGGAAGTCAAACGCGCTACAGGAACACAACGAGTGGTTTTCATTTTTATATAAAGTCTACACTATTATTTTTGTCTGTTACTAATTATTCATTACTTAATGAATTAAAACTTAAAAAAATTGTATTAACATCAAGTGTCATCCACTATAAGCTTAGAAAATGTTTTTGAACTTGAATGGATGAATAGAAAGTATATTTTACTAGCGATTAAAAATTTGAACAATATATATATATATATATATATATATATATATGGAAAGTGTGTGAACTAATAGTAGTAATTGAATAACCAAAAATATAGACACTTTTTGTTATAGATGAATAAAATAAGCAGTTAAGCCAGCGTTTCTCAAACTGTGGGACGCGTTCCCCTTGGGAGACACGACAACTTTGCGAGGGGGGCACGAACAGATTATTTAAGAACAGAAGATTATTTAAAAAAACTAATTTACTGAAAGTAAACAAACAAAATACATTCTGACTTAATAAAAAATGAAATACACATTTACACTGATATATTACACTTATAAATGTATCAGTGCTACACAATGTATTTTATAATTAATTTAACAATACTAAGTTAAGGACAAGTTTAATAATTACCAGCGACCCCATGTGATTGTCATACATAAAATTATATACAAAACGTAACACTTATCTTGACAATTTGTACGGTTTATAATAAATCCCTTAGTTGTCAAACAAAAGTTAGGCCATTACTTTCCCAATGCCAATCGTTTTCCATGTAGGCACGCGTATAAGATATATTGGGGAGAGGGAGGAATAAAGAAGGAAATAATCTGAAATAAGCAAATCCTTCGCAAACATTGTCAAGGTCCTTTTATTGCATTCCAAAAGCTTCGGAAAAATTTTATGAATAACAGTGCACATAAAAGATTGTACTTCGGAAGGACGTATATTTACGTCAACAGAAATTAATGCTTTAGCTGAGCGAGACGTTTATATAGGCCGGTGGTGCTTTAGAAGTTAAAGTCGTATATCGTAGTTTTAGTGTCAAAGTATAGCGTTATTTAATTCAATACATTGTTATTGTATGAGGGGGATGCGATGAAAATTATGACTGACTATTGGGTCACGAATATTAAAACTTTGAGAAGCACTGAGTTAAGCATTTCAATATTGAAATATTTTTGACTAGATATTCAAGACAAGTCGTCTTTCTTTCTCTCTGTCTCGTCTAATTTTATTTAGTCCCAGTAACCACAATGAGTACTGAAACAAAGTATTCTTAGGAAGAAAAGTAGGGTAACGATTTAATTTATTGTTTTCTAGAAAGTCTGTAGCAGTTCCTCAAACAGAATACTGAGTAAGAAAAAGTATTGGAGCACAATCGTAAGAAACTTTCTGTGGTGTATTTCATTTACCCGATAAAACAAGCTTTTAACCTTTCTTCGCAATCCAATCACATCTCTTCGAGGATTTACAGCTGGAATTTACTTCTGCGTCGCACTTAACCGAAACTTTTGTTTGTATTAAGGAATGATTCAGGAATGTTATTCGTTTCTATAAAGTTAAAAGAAAAAAAAAGGAGTGAAAAAGGCAAAAGATTTGAATTCATATCTAGAAAGCATAAACATTGTCATGTCTAGTCACCTTCTTAAATGTTAAATGTCTTGTATTTTTTTATGTAAGATCAAAATTATAAACACTGGGAACCCAATCATGCCAATGTTAATGTTGAGAATATATCAAGAAGCATATTAATGCAACTGAAAAACAATATAAAATATTGCATATGGGTTGTTCGGATATATATGTACATAGGCGATATATATCACAAAATATTAATTATTACCAAAAAAAGTAAACGGAGAAGAAATTTTTATATGTTATTTTTATGAATTATCTCGGCATCCAAAGTGGTACATTTCTTGACTTTTCAAATGATCTTATTGCAGATCTCAGTTGGTTGCGTCTAAATTCATTATTTCATATCTCGAGAGACAGCAGTTCTACTGTTAAATCTCTGACTCTGAGACGGATTTTTAACTTTTAAGAATAAGAAAAAGTCTCTTGGAGCGTGATAAGAAGAATAGGGCTAATGGATCAAAATTTCAAAGCTATATATCTTTGATTTCTCAAATAAAGGTCAAAATAAGCGATAGGATGAATTTTCGGCAATAAGACACCATGTAACTTCAGAAGTGTGCAGTAATAGACACCAATGGCAGTTTGACCCTTCTTAGAGTAGTATATTAAGATAATCCTACGGTAGTCGCAGAACCCTCGAGACCTCAAATTTCTACTTCTTAATCTTTTTAATGGAGAGGTAAAGCAATATGCTACCGTTATTTGTTCTTCTCTTTCATCCGTGAATCATATTTATTGAATCAAGATTCATTTACAGCTAACAGATGATCCAAAAAACTACTTTTCTTTCTGTTGCAATAGATTCAACATTACGTTTGACTGGTCTTGCCATTTACGCCCCTGAAAAATAGTCAGCAGTCATGGAACCTAGCATATGACATACACCCGTACGCTGAGGAAACTAAGATTAATCTTACAATCTTTCACATGGTTGTTCTTCAGGTTTATAGGATGTATTGTTCCATTTTTTCCACTGTAATAATATCTTCTGTAAGTGGTACTTTTCCGCTCGTTGAATAGTTTGTGAGAGACACGTAGACGATTTGAAAATTCCTTTTCCACATCACGACACTGTCATATGATGGGGGGATTCTTTTAATAAGCGGCCGTCATTTTATTGCAGGTTTACCGGGCGTTGTAACATTTCAAATGAGGGAGCTTAGTTAGTCTCTTCCAGTTAATATCTTCTCCATACTGCAGGTTGTTTCAATTTAAGGCTTTCTGAAACCAAACAAATCAAAGTTAACAGAGCTTTAAATTACAACACTATCTGTGAGTAAAGATAAATTAATATGAACAATAAATTATATCTAGATATATCTGTTATTCCTTAGTAATAATTGAATCTATATAACGTAATACACGCACATATATATATATATATATATATATATATATATATGTATATATATATATATATATGTAAAATATTTAGAGAGAGTCACAAGTTTACTATTGATAATAAACATCACTGAGTTTCATAAATAGATAGCAATGAAATATTTTTGTTTTGCTACTATGAATTTATTAATTGTTTGCTTAATTTATGTTACAGTTTTATCAATTTGGTATGATTAGCTATATGGGTCTATTTTTGGTAGTTTATAAGGAATTTTACTGATTTTACTTACTGGGTTACAAGGAAAAGTGATCATTTTTTTTAAATCTGGAAAAAAACATTTCTTAAAAACACACATTTTTTTTCTAATGAGATATAACCGGAAGATATAGTAAAAGACGGAGAAATAGAACTGTCAGGATCAGAATCACCAGTTTGAACAATCACAAACACATCCTCAATAAATATCATTTGTGTGTGCATGATAGATATAGAAAGGATGATTAACTCATGAGTAGATCGATACATAGTAAAAATAATTTTATATAATTAAATAGAGACCACTCTCCCTGTGAATAGCGCAATTGGTTTCTCACTGGACTTTTACACCTAAGGTTGTGGGTTCAACCGCGGCCCAAGTTAGTAGATTTTCATTATTGCTGAAAACTGACAGTGTCCACGTCACATTTATATACGGCGTGCTAAAGATCCTAGAGTGCCTGTTTGGTTTGGTTGTTCTAGGCAGAATTAAATTCCTGGTTCAATTTCGCATCATCATAGCTCAGTTGCCTTCCTCTAGGGAGGAACCTGAGTGTCAAAATTACATTGTGGCAATTTTTTGGTATCTATCTACATGGTGTCGCACTAAAAAGTGGTACCACCTCCCAGGGAATGTAACAGGTCTGCAATGTTAAATACCAATCCGCGTTCCATTTGTAAAAAGATAATTAAATGGATTATTCTCACTCTTAGAAACAAACCAGTAATATTTTTACCTGCCCAAAGTAGGACTGTTGCATTTATTATGTATTAGTATTCATATTGATTTTTTTTGTTTGTTTCTACTTGAAGGCTATAGAAAGAGGTGTATTTTGGTTAATGACTTCTGATCACGTTTTCATAATTGTTAAAAAAGAAAATTAACACAATAATAAGATGATAAAACTTAACGTTATAGTATGTGATTAATCATAAATTAATTAAAAGTAAAATCTTACCCCCTACAGCAGAATTACTATATGACCAATTTGGAATTATTTTGGAATACACTAAATAATAGTACAGTGTATCCAACGATCTCATGCAAATGCTTCTGAAATTGTGTTACTGAAAAACAACGTTGCTTAGGGTTTTCATTATCTAGAAAATAACATGCAAACAAGGAGTTTAAAAGCATGTTATTTATGTTATTGTTATTGATACTCTATTAATAAAAGAAAAAAAATATGTGAATGAAAACTGTACACACATAAATTTAGAACTTTTGTGAGCCAATAACGCCTTTCAACCATTTACAGGTCTGCGATAGCTTTGAAATGGTCATGGGACTAAAGACATACCATGTTAATATATGTTAATTATGTCGTGGCTGAAAGTCCTTAAGTTGGTAAGGTGAAGGAGTTTGGAACGTAAGGTGTCAGAGCTCTGGTACCATTCAGGTAAATCATGGTTCAAAATTATGAGAACATTCGCCAACAACAATCGCGTTGCTTTATATATATATAGAGAGAGAGAGAGTGCGAATTAATAATCATTCACTCAATCATCGATTTATAGTATAAGTATGCAGAAATGATAGGCATTTCTCTATCACTGTCTTATGAAAATGAAATATTTGTCGGAATGGTATAATTCAAGTAAATTATTGAAAACTAAGTTTTCGAAAAATCAGTTCAGAAAAATAATCTGACTATGGAAATCAAAAGAATTTAATACCATACAACAATAACAGGAACCATGTTTTGTTCTAGATTTTTTTTTCTAAAAAATACAAACATAGTTTTATGATTTTCTAAGTCCACAGTAAACCAATTTTATCGAGTTTTTATCACTTCTGGAAAAAAAGTATAGCTGTTAAGTCATATAATTAAATGAAAAACAATTTTAAAAAAGACAATTTTTGTATTTTTTCAAAGTTGAACTTGTAAATTATTTAGCGATGCTTTTTTTTTCATGATATAAATTGCTGAGTTTGATGGGTCATTTTATAATAAAACAGAACCACTTACTCAAAGAATACGAATACATAAAATAAATAAAAAACTTATAAGCCACTAGAATCTCTGAGGAATAACTTGTAATAAAGAATGAGTTTAGTGATTTATATTTTAAATGAGTGCCATGTTGCTCACACCGTCGAATTAAATTCAATAAAAAATTCGTTGTTACTGGCTGTCTGCTAAACTTAAGATTCATTGACGATTAAATTCTTAACCTACTATTTTCAGTGATGTTTAAATTTAGTAAGAAATGCAAGTATTACAAAATGTAACGGTACTCTTACGTATTATCGCAGCCTTTTGGCTACATTATATAAAAGGAAGCACACATGATTGCCAATTCAGTGCATATGGCACCTGCAAAATTAAGGTTGTCAAATTGGCGAATTATATTGAACGTTGGAGATTGTTGTGATAATACGTAAGTACCAATATAACATATTGCGTTTCATATTGACCGAAAGTCGAAATTTATGTGTCTAGAATAAATTGGATTATTCTTGCTTTTATGGAGTGCCATTTTGCTTCTAAATTTAATACATAGGCGCATTCATGAAATGTTCAAAAGCAATAAATTAAACAAATGTTTGTTTTGACAGAAGGTAGATACGGTTTTATATATTATAATTAAAGTGTCTTTCAAAGTGACATGAGATAAATTAAATTTTATTTTGTATTCAAGTTCTTTAAAGTAATATATTTTTGTGATATAAACCATTTTGTTCGAAATAATTTCTAAAATGTGTATAGTATATTACAAATTAAAGAAGATTCAAAGCACTTTTAATTATAAAATTCCAACTTTCTTAAATATTTATACTTATGATGAAAACAAAAATTAAAATAGTTTAATATTAGACTTCAGAGTAATATTAATCGTGCTTAGAAATGAGTCCTTTAGAAATCATATGAAGTTTATTAAAAATAAAAAAAATATTTCTAAAATATGCAATGATACAGTTTAATTTCTAGTAGATCGAGTAAAGAAAATAACTAAATCAAATTTTTAATTTAGTGTAATACCCAAGTGAGAATTTTAAAAACCATTCTTAATTGAGATTCATGATTGTAAAACATATAAGTTCAAATTATTTATTGCATCTTATATGGAATATTCTTATTTTTATTATTTTACAACGGAAAAGGAAAATTTATATATTAGCTTGAAACTAGTATATGTTCTTAAAGATAAAATAACATTAGTTAATTGAATTAAAGATTTAGTTATTATCGATGTAAAATAAATCTATACTTTAAAATTCAATTTATAATTTTAAAAAATCATATTTCACAATGAAGAAACATGAATTTTCTAATTTTCTAAATCCTTTAAATACTATGTATAATTGAATATAAATAAATCCTTTTCCCCATAGAAGAAACGAGAGAATATTAAACCATAACTATATAAATAAAATATCCAACTTTAATGAACAGTGATTTTTTTTTCGAAATGTTAAGAGAGTATTTTCTTGCTTTTAGATATCATTTAAAACTTTAAAAAATTTTACTATCATATGATACATATCATTGAGCATTGCAAAATGAAATCATAATCCTGTTAATAAAAAAAATGAATTACACTCGGACCTCCATATAACGAAATCGCTAAATCCTGGAAAAAAGTTCGTTATATAGACGTTCATCTTTTAATATACTTTATAAATAACATAAAACAAAATTTTAAATTCATAAGAAAAATATATTTAAAAAAGTAATTATTCTCATCTGTTTTAAAATTAATATATGTGTTTCTTTTATATATCTTACCCATCAAAGAAAAAAAAACTGCAAGGAAAACAAGAAAAAACAATGTCGAATGTGTCACTGTATTTTCAGTATTAAGAAAATAATTTTATATAAAAAATAACGAATTTTTTATGGAAATTTTCTATTTTAAAGCAATTAAATAATATTAAACATATATTATTTTATAACTAGAACACGGGGACACGGAGCAGCTCCACTGACTGTGAAAGGGAATATCGACGATGCTTCTAGTGAACTGGACAACGGGAGTTAAAGGTTGCACTTCTTGGATGCAACGTCTGGAACTCTACTGCTTTCGGTGAGTTAGGATTTAATAAAATCAGGTCAAGATTTATGACCACCATAAAATGTGTCAAAGAGAGAATAACTAGAAATGTTCAGAAAAACTTTAAAAATAGGGTGAAAAAAATGAATCACAAAAGAAAAATTTCGTTTTATAGAAAATGCAATTCGCTATAGAGAGGTTATTTTACGAAGGAAATCGTGAAATGTGTTCAAGGTTCCAGGAAAAAGTTCGCTATATAGAAAACTTCGCAATATAGAGGTTCGACTGTAATTGATTCAGCCATTTTTTCAAAGCAGTGCAGAAACAAATCTGCCTCAGAAATATGTAATGTGACTGTGATAGCTTAGTGGTAAATGTCACGTGCTCATCCCCGGCATGTCATAAGTTCAAGCACTAGTGTCATTGAAGACACGCCTTGTTGAGCGGCTCATACATGCAAAATCTGTCTAGACTCAAAGAACACTTTTTGGGGTGGGGTGGTAGTTTGGAGATAGGGTGTTTTCCTCATTACCTGACCAAAGTTTAAAGTTATGAAGCCCGTCAGCAATAGCCTTTGTGTTGATTTGTAGCGCGAAATTAATAAACACTCACTGAAATACATAATTATTTTTGGTACCTTTCCGTTTTGCCGCTGCAAGCGATAAAGTCGCTAAAAGTGATACAGCCTACGTCAAACGGAATATTCACACTTTTAACCTTTTGCAAAATTTTCAATTCAAGTCGTGATATTTTTTTATCAGTTACATCATTTTCATATTACATCAAAAATATATGAAAAATCAATGAAAACTAACATTTGTAACATTTTTTTATGAGTACAGTGTGTTTTGTTGCCAATAACGCCATTTTGGCTTAATTTGCTCTGGAGAAGTGGAAAAGTACTTTATATTTATTTAAAAAGAGTAGAAACTACTTTAATCTAATTTTCCAATATTAGATTAGGTCGAGTAGATTCAACAAATATCAAAAGACAACGATCAAACAAAATGAAAGGAATCGTTTAGATATAAAATAGTTTATACCCCAGACTAACATTCTTAAAATCATTTTAACTATAAACTTCATTTATTCTGTCTTTTCCATGCCAAAATAATTTTTTTGACATCCGATACATTGTTTTTATGTAGGTAATATTTATAACTGACAAATTGTTTTTTTTTTTAATGTGTGCATTGATTCCCTGAAAATTGTAAAAAATGAAACTCTGAAACAAAGCACGTAGTAACGATTTGAAAGTACAGTAATATAATCATACAAATATTTTAAATAATTACTTAAATATTCTCAAAACGTACTCGCAAATTAAAAGACTTCCACCAATTGGTTATAGAATGGCTCAAAATAAAACATTACATGCAGTTTTAATCTTTTCCATACTGGCGTTGACGTTTACTTTATTCTTCTTTCGATCTTTCCTATCTTTATAACTCACACTAGAAAACTTGTTTCTACTTCTTCAGTAAAATACTTTATGACTTTTGTTCGTTCCTTTTTTTTCTATTCTCTAAGATCTGGCTGTTTCAGAAAAGATGCTAAGAAAATGCTGCAGAGAAAAATGCTCTCAAAGGTATGCTTGAGACACAATCTCCCACAGAAAATCTGGGTCTGAAAATGTCTTATAAAAGAGAAGTCTGAAGTATAACTGTATCTTGAAAGAGAAAAATATTAGTTGTCTTTTAGTGTGAAACTAAGGAGTTGTCTTTTAGTGTGAAACTAAGGAGTCAAAACTTCTCTCTCTCTGTGTTCATTAAAGTAAATGTGTCGTGACAATTTTCTGAAAAAAAAGAAAACTATTATTTTTTTTTCTTGCTGCAGAACATTGTTTTCGGTTTCTGTTTACAAATAGTTCTTATTTTATTTTTATATTTTTAAGCGTAAACATTGCAAGTTGTGTAATATTCGAAATGTTGTTAGTAAAAATATTTTAATTTTATCTTTAAAGTAGAGAAATTATTTTAGTTAATATGAAACAACTACTCTGATTTATTATACATTTTATTTATATAATTTAAACTAATTCAGTATTATGAATTCAAACTTATTTAATTACATTCTTCTAAAGTAATTTTCAATTTCCACCGTTTACGAAAATAAATTCCTAATCTGGAAAAAACATTTGTAAGACTTTTCAGAAATAATAATTAAAAAAAAATAGAATCTAAGACTTTGGGTCATAAAAATATTCGTTATGAACAATTCTATTTTATGAATTCCAATTTATATAATAGTACATTTAATATACTGTTACAAATGAGTAAGTGTTGTAAAATTTTAAAAGAAAAAAACATGCAAATTTTTTTTGAAGTATAATATTGCTTAGTTCTTATTAGTTAACAATATTTGTAAACGTATTTTAATCATATTTTGATAAATAATGTTAAAAATGAAAATTACATTTTGCCTTTTCATATCATTTAAACTGTTGGAAAATGGCTTTTTATTAAGACGTGGACATTATTATGTAGACAGCATCGTTTAAACTTTCTGATTAAAATTAAGTTGCACACATTTTGCTGACACAATTTACTGTCACCATGGAACGTTATAAGCGAGAATATAATTATTCATGAGCATATGTTTATTTCATAAATTTAATAACGAAAAATGCTTACAATTAAAGGCACATTAACCCCTCAACTGGTTTGCTCTTGCACCGTACGAGCTAACGAAAGATGGTTACAACCGCAATAAGCAACCCACATATTCTGTATAACTAAATGGGAAAAAAATGCAGAAATTTTAATTTTATAGACAAAATGAAAATAATCCATAACTAAAAATATCAATTACTGTTTTATTTTCCGTTAAACAACTTTTGTCGGTAATGTCCAGGTTTTGTTTTTCATTAAAAAAAACAAGAATATGCAAATGAGAAAGAAACTGAGTTGAAAAATACGAATCCCATTAACCAATTCCATTCTTTCAACAGTGTGGAAAAATTAATGATAGTTTTGTATGCATGTACTATTTTTTCTGTTTTTATGATTTACAAATTTAACATCTTACCCGCTTAGCCTGTACAGTGTACAGGCTACCGAAAGATGACAGCAACTATAATAACCGTACTCTGTGCTGGTACTGATATTTGTTCTTTATATCTTTGATTTGCGCATACTTTTATATCTTACAGTGAGATAATTAGTGCAAGTGTTCTTAATAGATGCAGTCTGTCCATTGATAGTGAAATACTTCTCATATTCGGTTTTTTTCTTCACGGTAAAAGCGGGAATTTTTCATTAAAGGCATGAATTTAGATTCTTTAAAAATTTCGATAAAGAACAGGGATTGGGGAGATGCAATGTTCAACATGTTGCATAAGGAGAAAATGGAAATGGAAAGATAATTCTTAAAGGCCGATATTATCTGTCCATTGAAATTCAAGACTTAATATTGTACCATGCTTCAAATTGCGTGTGCATATATATATATATATATATATATATATATATATATATATATATATATACAAACAAAATCCTCAATTGTTTGAAAAAGAGAAACGAACATGAAAATTTTTTGTAAGCATGAGAGAAATTATTTTAAGATAGTGAAATTTTCTTCGTAGCTTGCAAACTGTACTTATAAAAAACAAACATTTAAATTTCTGTGTTTCACAATTAAATAATTAGGTGTGTTAACTTTGAAATTGAAAATTAAAATAAGATTTTTCTATTTTCGTATTCTGTTAAGTATTATGCATAGATACATACAATAAAGAAATGAGCCTTTTTTGGGAACATTTTCAGCAAAAAAATTGGCTATTGAGAAAACTTTTATGTTAATTCAGATTTAAAGGCATACAGAAATATACCTTTACATTCAAGATACAAATATCGAAAATACATGTACATGTATACATCACCTTCCCTTCAGAAAGAGCTTTTACTTAGGGAACAAAAGTTTTAGTTCCAGGAGTTATTTAAAATCTTTCGGGGATATTTCGACCGAGCGCAAGGCCGAGGTAGCCGAGTGGTATAGGTATCGGATCCTGACCTCCCTTGTCACGAGTTCGAGTCCAGTAACACTAAAGACCCGCCGTGTAGGGCAGCGATGCACGTTAAATCTATCGAGAGCTGAAACATCCTCCCGTTGGTGTGGTGTGGTAGTTAGGAGAGGAGGGTGCCAGCTCAGGTGTCATCCACGTCACTTGACCATGGTTCAAAATTACGTGGTCCGTCACCAAAAGCCCTCGTGTAGCTAAACAGTGCGATGTTAATATTCAATGAATCAATCGACCGAGCGCAATCAGATGGACAGATTTCATTAGCTTAAAGACTTAACTTATCTACCGACGGGGTACTTATGGGTATCACTCACTTTAAAATTACATAGAATAACCATTTTTACGAATACTCTGACGACACACTTAGCAAGAATATTCTTTCAAATCCACTCTTTCAGGATATATGGCAGCATGGGTTCTATGATGAGTATTTTAGAGGGAAAGGCAAATAGTTTTATATCAGAAGTTCCATTTTCAGCTCACATTTGATCGGATAGCGAAGATTGTCATTTTTGTTCAGAAAAAAATAGTTCATGTCAAAAGATAAGTCTTATTTTTTATATGTTCAGGAAGACCTTAGAAAACGATTTCATTATCTATTTTAAGTTAACAGTGTATATAATTACTTTTGCAGTTGAATAACTTTGTGGTACTTATAAGTACCGACAGCACACTGGGTGTTGGAGCAAATACTTTTTTTTCGTCCGAGTAGCTTATTATTGCTTTTGTTGTATAGAAGCGTCATCACTATAGAGCAATTGAGATTTGCATTTTTTTAGCATTTCTTTATGCTTAACTGATTAGTTTTGCTTTCTTTTATTGTTTTATTTTAATGTTTTCAAAAAAAGTAACTTTTAATCCGAACTTGTATATATTAGGTTAGGGAAAAAGAAATCCATTATTTTTTCGCTAGATGGCTGTAGTGTCGATATCTCTTGAAGTACCGATCAAACAATTTCGAATTTTTGCTGTTTGTAAAGGTGACATTTCACACTAAAAAAATTATTTTGCATTTTTTTTGCTTGGTCCATTCAGTCTTGAGTTATAGGGTGTTAAAAATGGAAGTTAACAAAGAGAAATTTTGGTACATTTTACAAATTTTCTTTGATAAAGGCAAAAATGCAAGACAGGCGGCTGAAATTGTCAATGGTGTTTATAGTGCTGATACTGTAACAGTGAATTTCGTGCAATTTTGGTTCCGTCGATTCCATTCAGGCCTTTTTAATGTTAAAGATGCACCTCGCACAGGAAGGCTCGTCATCGAAAATGTCAATAAAATCACAAAAATAATGGAAGTTGACCGTTAGTAGTGTTAGTAGTCGTAACATCGCCCAGGAGCTAAAGATTGACCATAAAACAGTTTTAAACCATTTGCGCAATCTTGGATTCAAAAAGAAGCTTGATGTTTGGGTGCCACAGCAATTAACACCAAAAAAAACCCGTGATTAATCGAATTTAGGTCTACGAAGCCTTGGCCAAACGGAATGAAATTAACCCATTTTTTCAATTGATGGTGAATAGGGATGAGAAATGGGTCACATACGGCAATATTGTGCAAAAAGGATCGTGGTCAAAGCGCGGTGAAGTAGCTCGAATGGTGTCCAAACCAGGACTAACGGCCAGGAAGGTTCTACTGTGTATTTGGTGGGACTGGAAAGCAATAATTCTTTATGAGTTGCTTCTGAATGATCAAACACTAAATTCAGATGTCTACTGTCAATGACTGGGCCGTTTGAAGGTAGCTATTGACCAGAAATTGGCCAACAGGTGTTGTGATCCATCAGGACAACGCCAGGCCACACACGTCTGTAGTGACTCGACAGAAACTCTGGGAACTTGGTTGGAAAGTTTAGATTCATCCACAATATAGTACAGACCAGATACCAAGTGATTATCACCTTTTTTCTCGCTTTGCAAAACTAACTGAGTGATAAGAAATCGGGATCTAGAGAAGATTGTGAAAATCAATCACTAGAGTTTTTCGTCAATAAGGACCAAGACTTCTATGAACGATGCATTATATTGCTACCTTTAAAATGGCAACAAATTGTACAACAAAAAGGTGCATATTTGACCCAAATTGCACAATCCGAAATATGTTAAATCAGTGTTTCTCAAACTGTGGGGCGTGCCCCCTGGGGGCGCGATAACCTTACGAGGGGGGCGCGAGAATATCGAAAATAAAAGATTTAAAAAATAATTAATTTTCTGAAATGAATTAAAACAAAATACTTTCAGACATAATAAAAAATGCACTTTTACTCTGATATAATTTATAGGCATGCGCGCGTGATATTAAGTCATCACAACTAAAAATTTCTTCAATACTTAATTAGATATATTTGATCCTATAACCAAATAAAAAAACTTTGATTAGATTTGCTGCAATCCCATGATGAGTGATTTTTTTACTACGCTTTCTTTTTAAATCTAACATGCAACTCTTTCAGAGAAAAAACAGATCCCAGACCAAGAATTGAAAAAATTTAGGAACATAAAAAAAAATAATCACTGTCATTATTTTTGAAATACTGCACATTATAGCTGTAATCTGTTTGACCTTCTAAGTTATTGGTACATTTAGTTATGACCCCTCTCTTATGTGTTTTTTGATCATTTAGGGAAGTTGTAAGTATGATATTTGGAAAACCACGGAGAGGATTTTACTTGACCAAGACTTATTTTTATAAGTAATTTCAAACATATAAAGCATAACGAAAAACGTTTTACACAATTTTTTTAGCAGAAACATAACAGTGGTCGCGTGGGACACACAAATTACAAAATCGTTAATTCTGGCAAAACTGTTTATTTGTTACCAAAGAAAAATTGAAAAGTCCTTGAAAGTAGGTAAGTAAACTTTCTCTTAATTAAATTATTCACTGGAATCATGATTTGTATCGTGTACAATAAAATAATTATAAAAAAAAAGGATTGGGGTGACTCAATAACCCCGCTCGACCGTATCGAGTACGCGCCTGCTCCCGGGTTAAAACATGTTGAAGTCTTTTCGCTTTAAATATTAAAAATAATACAATTATTCCTAATCGGAATTTTATGTTATTGTTCATTATTTAACATCAATTATAAATGCTAATTCTGTGAGGTTTAAAATTACAATTCGCTTAAAACTAATTATAATTTGAGCAAACATTTTTTAAAAAATCATTTTACATTTTTGTAAACATTATCGAGCACTTGGCTTTGCTCTCCTTACAATTCAGCTATTATATCAATAATGTTTTATTTTCTTATAAATGAACTCGTGCAAAGAGTGGGCACTTCAGCCGGTATACTTTTAATGTATCAGTGCTGCATAGAGTATTTTATAACTAATTAATTAATACTAAATTAAGAAAAAGTTTAATAAGTATTAACGACTTCGATGCGCTTGTCTTGCAAAGCAAAGTTTTTATAAGGAATGCTTATGATTAGAAATTGACCCTCTGAGTTCTTTTTCTATATTTAGCACAGATCTATATTTTGTCTTCTAAGTAGCCACCGAATTTTGCAATATGTTCAATTTAAAAATTAGAGATAGGGAAAATAACATAATAATTATCCTATTATTTTCTTTATTTATTTTTGCTTATAAGTAGCATTCAAAATTTAATATTTATGTTACTAATTTGAGAGGTATATATAATTAAGATCACCTATTGTAGCTTTAGCGTCAAAGTGCATTATCATTGCATTTTCAGTACATTATTAATGTTTAAGGGGGACGCGATAAAAATTGTGATCGAAAAGGGGGGCGCCAGTATTGAAAGTTTGAGAAACACTGTGTTTAATAAAGTCTTGAATTTCATGCAAAAATAATGGATTTCTTTTCCCCAACCTAATATATGTTAATTTTTTTTGCCACACAATGAAATGAAACATGTATTCTTATTTCAAAAATTATATAATAGCATTTTAAAAAATTCCTTTATGTGTAATAGAGATTTAACAGTAGTTGGAGATTATCAAGGAGCTAATATTATTTGTATTATTATTTTTTTTTCTTAGAAAGTCTGTAAAAAAGGAGCTCAGTCTTCAAGAGACATTGGATTTATTATAGAACCTATACCATCTGAAATCAGTGATGTACAACCAGATGATTTTCCTGATGAAGAAGTTCCAGCAAATTATTTGCGAGAATTTTCGTTAGATTCTTAGGATGACGATCAAGAGGCTGAACTCAAAGTGCACAGTATAGTTCACATTAAGAAAATAAAACATTTCTTAACCCAGGATACAGTACTTTAAGGTATCCGAACACGTTCAGAGTACTTTTTGACAAAATAACATATTTAAACATATAAAGGTTTTTTTAGGATTCAATACCAATAAATACTAATATTTAATCAACAATATTTAAAATAAATTGCCGGAATTGCATAAAAATCACAATTATATGTAAAATTTTAGCAATATTTTTTAAAAACTTCAAAGCAATTAGAGAAAAAGTAATAAACTTATATTAGTAAAAATATTATCAAAACAATCTAGAGGCATTTATCTGGAGAATGTACCAAAATTTTAATGTTTTATCTAAATTTGAAACTTTTAGAGATGATTGAGTAAACGTTATAAGAAAAATAACGCCTTTATGAGACCATTATTTAAATAACATGCCCTAACTCAAATAATATTCACACTATAAGAAATATTTTGGTACATTCTCTAGAAAATAGCATAAATATTAGGTGCAAAAAGTTTTATAGAAATACATTTGTAATATTTTATGTGATCAGACTCGCCATGATAGATTTCGAACAATTTAAATGCCCACTTCTGGTAGATCAAAGACCCACTTCCGGTTTTTCTAACTTAATAAAATTGATTGTAACTTGGCCTCCAAGAAGCATAGAATCAAAACAAAGTATGTTTTGTAAAGCCAAAATATAGATGTATTAAAACAGATAGAAAACAAAACTATCGGTCTTGTCCGAATTTGGTCATTTTCAACGTGTTCGGATACCTTAAAAGATATTCAGTCGAAACCCCACTCAAAATGGATAACGTGTAATTAATTTCTGTGTATTTATGAAAAACTGTTTCTTCGAATATCATCAAATTAAGTTTAGGCGCAAAAAAGTAAATAAATTTTAAAAATTTAATTGCATTTAAAAATAAATATTTTGTGCTGTAAAATACTGGTATTCTCTGTGGTTAATTAGCATTTCTAAGAGTTAAAACTGCGTTAAAAATGTCATTCGGTGTTTTCATTTTATGAAGATATTTGAGACCTTTGTGTGCTGATGGTACTTTAAAGTACCAATTTAATTAATTAGTTGTAACGAGTTAAATTTTTCCAAGTTGAGTATTTTATTTATGTATATGGTTTAATTTTCAATGCAGTGATACAAAAAAAATTGTTTGAAAAAATTTGCACTAAATCATAATACGGTGGATAAAGGTTTAATAATATGAAAGCAGAAATATTATCAGAGCTCTTGTATAATATTTATAAAAAAAAACTTAAAATCTTACACAAATTTTCAAATCCATTTTAGGATCATATATAAGTCAAAAATGTCAGTCTGTAATTTACAGTTTTTTCTGCTGTTTTTTTAACGATATTCTTCCGTATGACTCATGTTTATGATATTTTGATGTCTTTTCGATGGTTCGCTCTAATGACACACACATCTATAAATAAAATTATTTGAATATTTTCCTTTTGGACATATTAAAAGAAGTGAAATAACCAGAAACTATTCAAAATTTTGACAAATATTGAAGTTTGTGTAAGGAATGTGTTTCATACAAAAAAAATTTAATTGTGATGAACATTTCAAATACTCTGATGAATCTAAAATAATAAATATGCATACTACTCATGCTTATAAAAAAATTGAATAATTATTTTACTTAAATATTTCTGAAGCTAATTAAATAAAATTATAAATTCAGATAAAATGAGAATTACAGCTTAGAATATTGAAAAACATATTTCAACAACAACAAATAAAAAATTCTTGATAAAACATCCAATATTCGAGAAACACTGAGCACTGGTTTCATTTCAGGAAAGTAATAAAAAAGGATATAATCCATCGCCATATGAATATATTCCTAAAACATGAAATAAAATAATCTTTTGATTTTCCGCGGTTTTAAAAAAAGGGAAATTAATAAAGCCATATGTAGTGTAATCTCAATTGTATAAAAAGAAAATATTCGAACGCGTGCTTTATATTGATATTTGATGAATGTTTCTTTGCAAAATTCATTGCTATGTAGTTAACGAAAGATGCGCCAGATTTTAATTCGTTGATGTAAACTAAGCCATAAGAACATTTGTCTTCAATAATGAGCTTCTACTTTAAGTTCTTTCTCTGAAATGAACAATGTTATTATTACGAATTTTATGTAAGTAGTGTATATAATTTGTATTTGGATGTATAATGTGTATTTATATTACTCTATGTTATATTTATTGTAATATTCGCAAACAACGCCATCCCTTACGTTATAATGGCGATTCAATAGGAAATTAGCGAAATCTTGGCGCTAGAGCCAAGTTGGCAAAATTTTTGGCGAACAAATTGGTGACTATGCTGATGAGTTTGGGACCCTCTGGATTTTTGTGGAAAGATTCACTAATTTCACAATCTATGTCGCAAGCGCATCTTTCTCGAAGTTTCCACCGGGTCTATAAATAGATCGATGCTCGCCGAATCGAGTCAGTCTAGTTTCTACCAGGGATTAGTGAGTATTATATTGACTAGCGATTATAGTTAACTTGCCTTGACCGTGATAACTGATTAGCTCGGTTTTGTTTGTGAATAATCTTTTACATACGTGTATTTTAAACACTGGTAATTGTGTTTGAGTGTTGTTGAAGGTGTGAAGATCTTCTAAGATTTATTCTGCGAATATTGCTGTTGAATCCTGTATTTTAAGAGATTGTTTTCTCGACAATAAATTCTCTTCACTCTTAAGAACTGTCGGATCTACGTAACATTATGCTACTTACATTTCGACAAATCTTATTTTTCTTCTGTTTAATGTTTAGCTTATATACTTAAATTAAGCCTTTTAGTGTTAGATTGATTTGTGAATTTTTTATTAATATTGCATTACAGTGCTTAACTAGGGTAATTGGAGAATGATTCCGTAATTTTGAACCATGTACAAGAGAGCTTCTGAATTTGCCCCTCTCTTACAAACTTTCTCTGTTTGCCAGCGTTTCCCAAAGTGTGGTACGCGTACTCCAGGAACGCGAGAAGAGTTTGGTGGGGGTACTCATTCTGCGAAGTTTGGTGGTGATGGGCACTGCACTGCTTCCGTGCTTAGCTGCGCTTAATTCTATGTTCTCATGAATCAAGTCAAAGCGGTTTTGTGAGACGTGAGATGGTCCATTGTGACATGACGGGAATATACGAGTATCATACTTCATTACACAGACTACTTACTTTTTCAATAGTTAGTGACTTCTGCTGGCATATGTGTATTCTTAGCTTTTGTGTGCGATTTTTCATACAGGAAATGTTTGTTATGGGCTTTAGTATATCCCATGCTAGCAGTTTTGTCGCTTGAGGAAGAAAAGCAATTGTTCGTATTAGATTCAGTCGAATTGTTGAAATATAAATATAAGATGTGTACTTTAAAAAATTCCTGGTTACAATTTTAACACGCTCATCCGGTTTATGAAATACATCTTGCTCTTTCCAACTTCATATTTATGTGAAGTTGTTTTTTCAGCATTAGTATACATTGAGTCGAAAAAAAAGAACAAACTTTTGTACGTGGAACCGCATCCCAGATTAATATTAACAACCAAGGAACCAATTTATGACCATTTGTTATCTCAGCACAAACATTTACATTCTTCTCATTAATCCAAATAAATGTTGTTTAAAATATAACTTTTGTTTGTATTTTATAATGAATAACTCGATTTCTCTTTTCTTATTATTTCCTTCATGTCCCAAAAAATAAAAAGTATATATTTTTTGATTATTATTAAAAAATAGATCCATTTTTATCTTGACGACAGGACGTTGCAAAAATTATAGAAGGATATACTTATGTCGAAAATTTGGGAAGAACTGCTGTACGTGAACAAGATCATGAATTGATTTAACGTATATCAAATCCTCTACACGGCGAGTCTTCAGAGGTATTGTCACCCACGATTTCACAGAAGCAGTCATGTCTTCAAGTTCCTTACCACAACCACTATCTGTCACTACGATATATTTCTGATAACAGATATTTACTCACATCTCACTCTAGGTACTATCACTCTTTTATTTTGCTGCGTTTTATAATTGTTCATTCTGTTCTCTTATTTGAAGATCTTTGATTTGTAACATACTGGAAACTTAAGTCTGTCTAAAAATTAATATATATTAACTTTACATTACCGTGTTCCATATACATCGCTTTCTCTATCTCATACTATTTTTACCTTTAAAGTGGTTCTTCTAATGTCCTTCGTAGAAAATAGACAATTCGTTCTCGATCTCGTTTTTAATGATTTTTCAACACTTTATAATCTGAGATAAACCTGATTGGCTCTTTCCTCCCCAATGAAATCAACAGCTCTTACATGGCTATTGTAAGATCGTCTTGTCGTTGAATTAATCAGCAACCAAATTAACCGGATTTACCGTTTTTATTATGTTTTTCAAAGTATATCACTATATACATACAACTCTATTTACAATTATAAATCACATAGGAAACTACAGGCATCGTCCTCCATTTTCACGCTCGAGACCATCTTCTTCTCTCCTTCCCGCTCAATGGCCTAAACAGTTCACAGCAGCACCCTCTTTCTAATCTATCGTGTGCTATGTATCAAGCCTCCTAGTGCGCTATGTGCCACGCCATTACACTATAATGTTTGCTACAATATACAAGCTGGAAAATTGCACTGTTCTAATAAAGATTGTAAACAACAGCTGCATATTATTTTGGACATTAAAGACACGAATAAAATTAAAGAACACAATGTGGCTCATTTATCTCCACCTCTATAATCACTGATTTAGAAGAAAGAAGTCCCCCCTTAATGAGATTCGGATTGATATTTTAACATTGCAGACCTGGTACATTCCCTGGAAGCTGGTAAATCTTTTTGTGTGGCACCATAAAAGCAAATACCAATCGCCGCAGGTAATTTCGACGCCTAGTTTCCTCCCTAGAAGGAGGCACCTGAGCTCTAACAATGCGAACCTGTACTAGGGTTTAATTTTGCCGAGAGTTCACAAGTCAAACATACACTCTAGGGATCTTTTACATGCCGTCTAATCATACGACATGACCGCTGTCTATTTTTGCATCATAAAAACCCACTGACTTGAGTCGGGGTCGAACCCGCAAACTTGGGTGCAGAAGGACAGCGACAAACCAACCACGCTACCCAGCCGGAAGAAGAAAGTTGATAATTAAAATAATTCAAAATGATTCTGATAATTTTTATAAAACAAAATTCAATACAGATGTTTTTTCGAAACATCAAGGAAAAAATAAGATGTTTAGAAGTTTTAGTGAGTAAACAGTAAGAAAAGGCGTTCACAAAAATCGTTCCCATGAAATATACAAACACTCAAAGTGGGAAGGATAGGTGATTTACATCTTTTAGATAAGAGAATGATGACTCTCTTGAGCAAATATCCATCTTTTCCCCTTTCTTCATAGTGACAGGAATAGTTAACCTTTTTCTCACCTTTGCTTACCGTATCATGTTCCTACTTTTACAGCTCACCTGGGGGATTTGTTTTTGCATTTAAAGACAGGGATTTTTCTGACTTCTTTTCTGTGTATATACCTTGAAAAGATTGTATAAAAATAAAGACAAGAAAAATGTTCCTAAAAGTCGGAAAGCTAAAAGAATGCTCGTAGAGATACTGTGCATATAGAACGCGTGTTTTGAATTTTAAAAAAGCCATACGTTAAGATTTAAAAGTGAATATGTTGTCAATTCCCTGTCATAACAGAAATGCATTTTTTTATCACTTGTATTTTTTAGTAGTTTCGTACTTGCAGTTTTAATGCATCAAATTTTATGAGTCTGACGGCAGTATGGTGTGCTTGGTTTGTCAATGGCCTCCTGCACTCAAGGTTGCGGGTTCGACCCCTACCGAAGTCGGTGGATTTTCATGATGTAGAAAATTGACAGTGTCCATGTCGTATGAATATTCGGCACGTAAAAGATCCCTTAAGTGCCGGTTTGTCTTGGACACTCTCGACAAAATTAAATCCTAGTACAGGTTCTTATCATCAGAGCTTAGGTGCCTCCCCTTCTAGGGAGGAAACTGAGCGTCAAACGTAGCTGCGCGATTGGTATATGCCTAAAGGGTGACGTACTAAAAAGTGATACCAAACCAACTTCCAGGAATGTACTAGGTCTGCAATGGTAAAACTCCAATCCGCAGTCTATTAGAATTTTTTTTAAAAAAAATGCTGTTTTTTTTAGTATTTTTCAAAAAATATGTATTTGAATTTTGTAAAAATAGTATTTGGCTCTGAATGCTCTTAACACATAAATACTTCAATTTTTTTTTAAATTTATTATTAGGTAATCAAGCACCTGGCAAAAACTTCCAACCAAAGAAGTCTTTCAAAACTTTGTCACTTATTTACTCATTGTACTTTTACTTTACGTGTCACTATAGCAATCACATTTAAAATCAGATGTTACTCTCAATTTAAATTACTGTGTTTGCTATAGTGATATTATTTCTTTAAAAAAGAATAGATTAAATTCTATTATTGATTAATAAATCAATTAAGAGTATTTAAGACCATATCTTACTATCTAGATGAGTAGATATATGGAACTATTATGGGAAACACTTTATTTTATAAATACTTCTTTCATTATTGAGAAGTTATTAAAAAATACCTTAAGGTACCGTGATTTTAAAAAAGCGCATAAATAGATAATTTTCATGATATTCAGTGTCACTTACATTAGATTATATGCACAAAATTGGTTTAAGGACATTTTGACAAAAAAAATTATTTAAATACAATATTTTGGCAAAAAATTAACTTAGAATATTCTTTTTTCAAAATGTTCTCCTTCTATAAAAATGCTTCTAAAATAATAATATTTTGCTTAGATAAAGTAAAGACTTCTCCAGGGAGTCTGAACTATGATTTTTGAAAAATTCACATTATTTGCAGAGTTACTACCAATTGAAAACTAAATTGATTGATTACTAAAATTGCTCCCCCTCTGCGGTCGTAAAATATGGATAAACCCACTTCTAAGTTACATATTTCAAAAATTCTAGTTGAGACTCTGTAGAGAGGTTTAAGATATATAAAGGCAACACATTATTTACGTTTTTGCAAAATCGAGGTTCCGAACGTAGTCCGATAGTTTAAGTAAGTCCAAAGCGTATTATTACAATTACATTATTGTTTTTTAAAATTTCTTTTATTAAGGAAAATGAATGCTTCAAATAATATATTGCTTCAATAATATATTCAATATAAGGTTTTTTTTTTTTTTTAAATATATTGCAATTTTTGTTATAGTACTTGTTTTTAGGAAAATTTTACTGCAATTTCTTATGATTAAGAAAGTTATTGAACTGCATTTAATCAATCTGTGATGCAGATTCGATATTTTGTAATTTTTGAAGTGATAACTTTTTTAAGAGTGTTTGCCTGTAGAGGGAATCTAAGTTAAACGTAAGGTTCGGGTGCATTACGTTCATTGCCAGTTGGCAATAGTGATCTGATCAGAGAAGCTTAATTAGTTTTAAGGTATCCAACTACCCTAAAATCATGATTTTTTTTTCAAAAATTGACAATTTTTTGTATGGTTTTATTTTATTGGCCATCTTATTAGCTTAATAAAAATATCAATGTTTTTATATTCCATTCACTAGAACAAAAATTACAAGTGTTTTAATAAAAGAAGATGACATAACTTTACACAAGATGTCAAACTTTAAAATGCGTTTTACTCGGAACGTGTTTTTTTTTCAAAAAACTCAAATGGGGACAGGAATTGCTTAAAAAGTTTTGAAAATAATTTGCTGAAATTTTTTGTGAATGTTTTGTATAGCAGAAGTGTTTTGACCTTCAGATTTATCAATCACTGTTTTATTTCAAATATTACAATCCTATATGTGAATATAATCACTGTTTTTTAAGCAATTTCATATATTAACCAAGATAAAGTGCTCTAGATTTTGTAAAAATTAAAATATCTGTTATCCTGAAGGTCATTTCAAACGAAAATAACAAAGCAACACATTAAATTTGAAAAATTGAGAATTTGTTCAGAAAATTTTTGTACAAAGCGGGCCCGTTTATGTATTGTTTTTGTATATTTTCACCATTTTTTTCCTCCTTTAATAATAATAATATTTTTTTTCTGTTTCCAATTTTACGATTTTTCCTTAAAATATTCTATATAAATCTAAAAATCACAAAAAATCTCTATATCTTAATTTTTCAATACCTAATATTAGCTCACACTCTCTATATATTTATTTATCTTGGTGGAATTTCCATTCGTTAATAACATACATTTTAAAACACTCAATTGAGCTGAAACTATTTATATATAATTATTTTCAATGACAATACAATAATTTAATTATAATTAATAAAAATTAATAGATAAAAACTAATTATTCAAAGAATTACAAATACAACCACGTTGGTATCATTTTTTGCGACTTAGCGACCATTTTGGCGACTTGTGTCAAAACTTGAAAAGGTTTTTATTTCTCAAATTTTAAAGCGCTCATTTGAGCTGAAATTTTCTATACACTATAGTTTTGGGTAAAAATACGATAATTGAATTATAGTTAATTAAAATTAATTGACTGAAACTAATTATTCAAAGAATTACAGATACAGCCATGTTGGTTTCATTTTTACCGGTTTCTGACGCCATTTTAGATTCGTCTGTATTGTTGTAAGAATGTAACTGTTAAAACAAAGACAAAAGTTGGTCTCGAAAACCTGTTTTTCAGCCAAACCTTGTTTGCATTGTTACAACAATGCAGACAAATTATGCTCTTTTTACAATTCCTACTATTAGTTTACTCTCTCCCTATATATATATATATATATATATATATATATATATATATATATATATATATATATATATATATATATATATATATATATATATATATATATATATGGTGCCGGCGTCTATTTACCAGCCCCACCACTAACTGCTAGGAGAATGCCCAGTGTTTTAGGAGCCTAGCTGTCTGTAGACGCACCTTCTACCACCACGTTGAAGGGAGTCGACGCCATAGCAACGAAGTATGACACCATTGAAGGAAGGCGCAGGCACGGACGAAATGACGGACTGAGAAAGACGGAATGAAAAGACGCCATTTGCATTTATTAAGACATTAAAGACGAAGACGATAACACCTCGCGTGATAATGACGAACTGAACTAATAGCATGATGTATATATTGGAAATAGCTTACAGTTATTAAATCTATAATTAATCATAATCTGTGTGCCAGCCATTTCCTGACAAGCGCCCACCCACATTCAGAAGTGGGATCAAGGTACGTGCATTCTTTTGAAAATGTTTTTAAATGATATAAAACCTATTTCGGCATTGCATTAAAGAACTTTAAAACAGAAAAAGTGAAATTACTCTACAAATTAATATATGAGGATGACGACAAGTTCAATCGTAAAAGATTGCGTAACTTTTATGGTTTTACTTTTATGATTGGCAGTGAGGAATTCTTTATTAAACTAAAAGATATACAGAAGAAAATCTCGCATAGTGAGATAGTAAAAATTTCAAACATACTTAATATTTCTATTGAAGGAAATAAATCTGAATTGTGTAAAAGTATTCTATCCTTACTGACGAATCTGAATGAGTTGTTATTAATGGCGACGAGTGGCGACAGCGAGTCTGACTCGGAAAGTGAAATGAATGATTCCTAAATGCAAGCCGAGAGATAGCATGGGAAAAAATCTTGATTTGGAAAGAAATAAAATGCATGTTGATAACGGAAGTCAAAATAAAATAACCTATGTCAATTCTAATGTTATTATTAACTATTTAGATATTGAAAATATCATTTCTAAATTTAATGCAGAATCACATGAAAATATAAATAATTGGATTCGGCATTTTGAAAATATAGCCGAAATGTTTTTTCTATCAAATTTACAAAAATTCTTATTTGAAAAAAGATTGTTAGGTGGAATTGCGAAATTATTTATTCAGACGGTATTACAAATAATTTCGTAGGAAAAATTAAAGCAATCGCTGATTTACGAGTTATCTTTGTAGCTGGTAGGAACTTCAAAATCCATCTGATTTGCCTAAATTGGAAGACGATTTGAAACGTTTAGAAAAACCTGACCCTATGATTCAATGCATTACCGAAAAGACTGATCGTTGACTATTGTTGCTGATACCGAATAACTTCATCTTGAGAATTGCTTGAAAGACGTGAAAGACAGGGCTTGTATTCCTTTAAAGAAAATTGACCCAGTATTAGTCGTTCCTGAAAGAGTGCCAAAAGAAGTCAAAAAACTTGCCCATGAGAAAAGATACCCAAGAATTAAAGAAAACAAAGATTATTACTTCATTCCCAAACGCAAACAGAAAATGTGTAGAAAATGCAGTTGCCAACTGTGACCATCGTGTATTGGTGAATCACAAACGAAGAAAGAAGAAGACGTGCCATTGAAAACATGCCATACTGATCACCTTGGACCGCACAGGATAACTAATTTTGATGAAGGAATCATGGAACAAACTGTCCGATTTGAGCAAGATCTTCAATAGTTTAAGACAAAAGACGCAGAAGACACGACAAAAGACGAACAAATAAAAATACGACGAAAGACGTAGAAAAACAAGACGAAAGACGTAGAAGAAGCAAGTATGACGCCATTGAAGAAAGACGTAGGCATGGGCGAGATGACGGACTGAGAAAGACGGAAAGAAAAGACGCTATTTGCATAGATTAAGACGTTAAAGACGAAGACGATAACACTTCGCGTGTTAATGAGGAACTGAACTAATAGCTTGATGTATATATTGTAAAAAGTTTAGAGTTATTAAATCTATAATTAATCATAATCTGTGTGCCAGCCATTTCCTAATAAGTGCCCCCCATATATATATATATATATATATATATATATATATATATATGTGTGTGTGTGTGTGTGTGTGTGTGTGTGTGTGTGTGTGTGTGTGTGTGTGTGTGTGTGTGTATCTTATTCAAACTTAGAATCGTTAATTAAATACGTCGTTTCAAAGTAGGAATTGACTTAATTTCTTTTTTTACATTACTTGTTCAACAAAAAGTTCTCGCAAGTAGTCAGATACCTTAAATTGAAAGCTTTTTAGAGGCACGCGAAATTTTTAAAGTAAAAATTTCATTCTTTTTCTCGTGAAGTTTTATTTTCTTTATTTAAATATAACTGACAGGCAACTTACTCCCACTCAACTTCAGCGAGTGAACGAGTAAAGAGGAGTGCAAGCAAAAATAGCTTCTTAATATTAATATTATTCTTAAGTAAGTGATCGAAGATAAGATGAAAGAAAAACATGGGATCTATTTTTCGGTTCAGTAGAAAACGCATTTAAGCACAAAACTGTGCCAAAAGAAATAAAATTTGAAACTTTAAGGAAGTTAATTGGTAAGAAATTTGCTAGAATTGTTGTTTATGTTAATGATGACAACAAAGAGATTACGAGAAAATAAAAGCATTAATTGTGAAAACGTACGAACCTTTTCATTTATTTTCCTCAGAGAATTTCAGGAAAAGTAAATAACTCCCAAGGCATAAGTATTCCTAGCATTACATAGTATCCGGCAGAATATAAGTTATGTAAACGGTAGTTACGTATTATCACAACGGTATTTGCTACATTATATGAAAGGTAGCCCATGGTTGCTAATTCAACGCGTACGACACATATAGGGTTATCTTGAACGTTTGCACATTGTTGCGATAGTACGTAAGTACATTTAAACATATGTGGCGGTGTGATATCTATATGAACTAGTACCAACATCACGCGAAGACGATTGTTTTGGCGTAATCGGTAAAGTACTCTCGTTCCGAACGGAAGGTACTCAGAACTAACCTTCCTTCCTTCATTGGTGCCTCTGGCCGTGCAAAGAACCGCACCCCCTTTCCTCACCGCAGTCGTGGCACCATCTATACATCGCAAAAGCAACCAAGCCGTCAAACATTGACGCAAATAAGCCGTTACTTCTCAAAGCCGTCTAACACAAATGACGCAATTCTCAAGTCCTCACGCACGGTGACACAACTGCTTACATGCTCACCATGAATATGGTATCGTTCGTTCGCCTATTCACCGAAAAACTGGCAGGGGGTATGTTGCGGTGTGATATATATATACGAACTATTACCAACATTACACGAAGACGATCGTTTGGGCGTGTTCGATAAAGTACTCGCGTTCCGAACGGAAGGTACCCAGAACAAACCTTCTTTCCTTCCCATATATATGATATAAATATAATCTACGTAAGTAATATATATATATATATAGTATTTTTAAATAATTCGACTAATTGAGCTTTAAATCGTATATGCTCTTGTATAAATGTGTATAAAGATGTATAATTATTTAAGTATTGCCCTTTACAGAAAATATATGAAATAAACAAATGTATCGATGAATGGACACAAAAAAGAGAACTTCTTAACGCCCGCATGTGGAAATGTAAAGAAACGTAGTACTTCCAAACAATTTTATTTTCTTACCCAGAATAAATCAAAAGTTTTCACTTGCATCGTGTGATCATAAGCACACATACATTTTTTTTATTAATTATTTTATTGTTTAATCGCAAATCATTGCTTAAATGTTTAACTATATTTAATGTATTACGACGAATTTAGTATATTTTAGAAAGAAAACTATACACTGAAACTAAGTAAATATTTTTGAAAAATGCACAGTAAAATATTTAGTAATTTACAACAAAGTTTGAAGAACTTATATCTTAAAGAATTTTTTCATTCCGTTAGAAATAATTATTCCTTCATCCTTTAAAGAAAAATAACACTGGGAAAAATATTTCTTTCCAAATTATTTTTTTACATCAATCACAACAGGACAATATCAGTTTCTTTGGCCTCAAATTGTTTATAAAATCAATATATATAAAATCTAGTGAAATATGGTTTAAGTAGCAAAAAGTATATTTATTACTTATCTTGAAAGAAAATTTTCGATACAATATATGTATACATATATTTTTTAAGAAGTAAAATTTAGAATTTAAAAAATATATTAAGGCCTATATTTAACAGGATTATCACTGGCAAAATGATTTGTAATACAATTAATTTGAAATACATTTTGCTTTACGAAATGCATCATTTAGATAACTGAAGTTTTTTTAAAAAAAGCTTTTGAATATTAAAAAGAATAACTCCTATTTATTTATATTCCCACTTGGTCTTACATATTGCTTAAATAATTTTATAATTGAATTTATGAACGTTATTTTATTAGATCATATTAGTAATAGGAAGGAGTGCATTTCAAATTTAATAAGATCTAATTTCGTCAACATCACAATTTGTCACCACTAACTCTTTATAATATTAATTTCAATTACATCAGATTTAAACTAACTGACTTAGAATTAGCTCTTAGGAATGAGTCTTGTTAAATTGAATTCCCACCACATTGCTGCAGTTAAGATTAGGGGACGTAGAACCAAAGCTGAATTCCCAATTGGAGAAATATATGATCATTATTTTATATGACAAGGGACAACAAATTGATTAAGTTCCAAGAGCTAATGGAAGAAAATATGTCCACTCACTAATTGGAAGTGAAATCTTAAAGGTAGTCCTTTATTGCAATTAACTTGATAGACTCTCCCAGGTAATGAAATCACTGTCCATATAGTGTTCAACTAAAATGCTGCTGTTCTGAAGGCCCCTTGCGTAAGCCAGTTGTTGAAAGACAGGGAGATAACATAGAAGCCTTTGATGGAATGTGTTGATTTTGTTTCTAATGGAACAAGTCAGAGGAAATTTCTATCCAAATTATTCCCGGAGTAAAGATATTGATGTTATTAGCAAGACATCAATGTCAATGATGGGAGGGAACCTCAACGAAAAATTTTTTTGTTTATTGTTAGCGGCTGAGGAAAAGCCGCAAGATGTTTTCCTTTACAGAATGACATGAGGCTTATTTTCAGCTTGCATTGACATTTTAATAAGGAGAAATATCGATATTTAGCCTATCCTTAACACCCTGTAGAAATAAGAATACTTTAAATATTCTGACATTATTCAATTTTTGTATGAATCACAATTTTACATGAATAGCTCAAAATAGAGGTGCCATTTTACATTTGAGTAAATTAATACTTTGCAGTAAATTATACTTAAATGCTGCTATCACAGAAAATTATTGAATTGAAATGAAAAATAATTTGTAGAAGAGTCTGAATTCGACAAAGTATTCTTTTAAGCAAAGGATTTTAGCATTATCATCTTCAACAAGGAATGATAACTAAATTAAGTGCAAAGTTTTAATTTTTTTTAATTAAAGACAGCCTTTCAACTAGAGGAAATGGAATATTTAAAACAGTTACTTCAATTTTATTACTCGAAACACTTTTGTTGAAATAATTGATATTGTTTAGAAAAAAATCCCATCAATCTCAACATATTTTTTACAAAATAAGGCTGTTATGAGGTATGAATTTCCTAATCATTTTGTGTAAAATAGTGTACACTTTCTCTATTTTAATTTCTTCAATGGCCATATGGTGAATATGTTGATAACGGGATGGATTTCTCTACAAATTATTCTTACAATAAGATTTATATCAGTATTCAATTAATATAACTTATTTATTTTAGATATCATGTATGCATGAATATTTGTATGAATGAATTTATTAAAAAAACCCTAACGGATATTTGGTTTTATTAGGCTAACCCAGTGGTCGGCAACCTTTTAGCTGTGATGCGTGCCAAACCAATCAAACAATATGATTCAACGTGCCACACAGTAAGAAATCTTGGAAATCATACGATCTCCGCGATAATGTATACAGAGTTGGAGAGTATAGGTAAATAATATAGATTTACAATTCTACTACACATTACAGTACTGTGCAAAGTAATTGGGACAAGCATTTTTTCTAAGAAAATTGTTCATTTCTCAGACATTTTCTGTCTCAAACTGTTTTCAACCACATTTTCTTGTATCACGTGACTGCTCTTGACTACTTTAAACTAGTTTGCCGACGAGATCATGACATGTCAAAAAATTTATTTCCTTCAGTTGTGTTTCAGTTACTGTAAGAAGTGGTCGCTAGTGTGAATTGTCTCATTCTCTCGTCTATTTAAAAAATTGACATCACTCCCAGGAAAACGACTGGAATAATTACCCTTAGTCAGCATACTTCTATGACTACGTAGGATATTGCTGCAGCAGTTAAGAGTTGTAAAATCTAGTGTTTATAGGATTATTAATCAGCAAAAGGATTTTGGGGCAGTTGTCACCAAAACGCTGAATTAAATGTGGACATAAATGCAAGACCGCTCCTAGAACAGACAAATTTCTGGTATGAAATAGTACAATGCATCCTCACAAAGCAAATAGAGATTTTCAGAGATAATTATTAGCTACTGGTATGAGTTTGTACTCATCGACAGCTTGGCGAAGGCTTATTGAAGCTGGGAGATTTGTATGAAAAACACTCGAAAAACAATTATTTACACCTGCAATAAAGAAAACCCCTTTATATTGGGCCAGGAAATATCAATCCTGGACAGCATAAGATTGAAAGAAGGTTGTATTCAGCTACGAAACGTAGTTTTTGTGCTGGGTTTTTGACCAAGATTTGTCAGGTTAAGTGGTGGAGAACCCATCTGGGAGCAACAACTTATTCAAACAGTTAAGCACTGTCAGAAACATATGTTTGGGGGCTATTTTATCTCTGGACGACCAGTTGAAGGGATGAGGAACTCTAAGCAATACATAAAAGTAAATAGAGAGTAAATACAATAGAAATAAGTAATAATATAGTAAGAAAACAGAAAATAAAGTTGTGCTTATGATGTAAACGTTCACTGTGATGTTGGTATTTTTTAACAAGATCTCTTACTCCATACTCTTCTAAGCTAATAAAGATTTTTTTCAAAAACTGAAAATAACATTGCTGGATTGGCCTGTTGATTTTCCTGATGTAAATCTCATCGAAAATGTGAAACATTGTAAAGAGACGTGCGAGTAAAATGGACTGCTCAACGAAGAAAACAATGATTGAGAATGCCATAAAAGTTTGGTTTCGTGATGATAAGATCAACAATTTACGCTCTAATTTGTGGAATCCATGCCAAACCATGTACAGGACCTCATTCAAGCTAGAGGAGGACATATTTTGCATTAGAATTCTATACCGTAAGTGTAAGTTAATCTATACTTATTAAACAACATTTGTGAAAAATTGTATGTTTGTACTAATTTGCACAGTACTGTAATTTTGCATCATTCAAAGATATTTATTGAAATAAAAATAAATAGCATAAAACAGAAGTTTTTCTTCAACAAATTTTTTTAAAAAATTGGAATTGTACGTATTTTATGTATTTTTAATGATATTTTTTAAAATAAGAATTAGACAAAATAATATATGAGTATTTCCCTTCAATATAGTTAAAGAACAATATAAATAAAACTCGTAATTTAAGCTTGCACCAATTTACCTTAATATCACAAAATTAGGGTTATGACTTTTAATTTTACTCAATTTTGAGCTTTCTGAACAGTTGTTACATAATTCCTTTGTGGACTCAAAATATTTTGCATACGAGGAAAGATATTTTTCTTGAATATGCTGAAACAAAAACGGGAAGCAGAATTTATGCAATTTGCTCCTTTAAAACAATTAAATCTCTCCAGCAATGACATGTAATAATTTACAAAATAACTGTAAATTTATCTTTAGAATTATCTTTCAGATTTTTTTCGTAATTCTGGAAATGTTTGTCAAATAAGGTCTATTATAAACTTATCAACTTCCATCCACTCAAAAATTGACAAATTTGAAGACTGCTGAGTGCCAATGAGAACTGTAGCGCGTGCCACATGTGACACGCGTGGCATAGTTTGCAACCCCTGAGCTAACTATTTAATTTGATCCTTCTTACCTGCTGGTAGTATCGATTATTAAAAGTGGAACATCGATTTATGTATTTAACAAAGTTCCTGTGATCCAAATTGTAGTAGTTCGGTTAAAATTCATATAAATTAATCGCAAAAAAAACGGCTGTACAAACAATCAAAATCCATAAAATTAAAAATATGTAGCAAACAATTATAAAAGCGATAAAATGCTTATAAAAGTGATAAAAATTAAGACTAACAAACTTGAGGACTCGGTACCTCAAAAATAATGGAGCTTTCGTTTTTTATGTTTTTATTTAATCTTATTCTTTGCATCATTATCTTTCGATTGACGTATCACTTTTGCATGTCGGAAAGTTAGAAGTTGGACAAAATTTCATTTAAAAAATGTGAATTAACAAATTAAGCAATTCGACCATGAACAAAGCTAAAAAAAACGCTTTGACAAAAAAAAGTTATTTTAAAAAGAGTAAACATAGTTATAAAAAAGGTGTAATACATAAAACAGGATATTACTGAAGCATTACAATAGTGTATTTTTTTCGCTGTGAAATGTGTGCATGTAAAATTTTTGAATTAAGGCATTTATCTTAATAATTTCATAATTTCAATTCTTATTCCTCATATGTTTTTCATACAAATATAACACTTCAATATTATGTGAAGAAAAAAATTCAAATTTCTGTCATGACAAAAAAAAAGAAGCATTGGCATGTTTCTTGAATTTTCTTGTGCAATTAATACTCTATAAAAATTGATCATTCATAAAAGCTTATAGGTTGAAAACATACGAAAATGCCATAATTTTAAAGAAAAACATACAACTAGTGTCTTATAGTGGTATTTTAAGTTTATTTAAACTTGTTATAATTATTGTTTCAGAATTATAAACTTTAGAGTTCGTTTTCTCAGTTTTGTTTTTTTATATATCAGTGCATACAAAATGCTACTCCTTTCACAATTATTTACCAATCACTTCCATTTTTTTCTTGTGTGTTATATACAAAGCATGTAACAAAGTTAGGTATCCATTTTGCTTTTAACTGAATATTTTCTTTTAAAAAAATTAAAATGTTGGAGATATTGGTTTTTTCGTTGCATTTTAGTATGCATATCAACATTTCATTTTTTCCCTCCAAAAGTAATTACCGTAAAATCCAGCGCATAACGCGCAATTTTTATACAAAAAATAAGATCCAAATTTACGGATGAGCGTTATACGCCGGGTATAAAAATGATAGCTTCAAATATAAAAAAAGAGTTGAAAATAAGAAAAAAACTATAGACTTTACATAGATCGAAACAATGTTTAATTAAAAGAAACGACATACCTAATGAATTCAAAGGGTTGTAGAAGTTTAATATTTTTAAAAAATCTTGGTGTAATACCTCCAATAAATGACTTTAAAACATAATAGAATTACACACCTACATTTCAGGCTCCTTCGTGAAAAAGGGGGTGTGCGTTATGCGGCGAATGTACCTAAAAATAAAAAATGCAGCTTCAAAATATAGGTACACGTTATACGTCGGATTTTATGGTAAGTTATTGTAAAATCGATCCTTAAAGTTTCTCGAAACATCCTTAAGAATACTACGAAAATTTCAGGTAAAAAAATAATAATAACAAAAGGAGTAAAATTTTAAAGAATTTTAAATTTTCCTCAAAATATTTCAATTTTTAAAATTGTGAGAATAATGTGTGAAAAACTTCATATCGTATCATTTTCTTGAATAGAAACATTTTATGAGAAAGAGAGAGAGAGAAATGCTAAAATATAATTTTTAAATACATAAAAAAAATATCAAAGGTACTGAGTCATCTTATAAAAATTTAATACAATAAGTAATTACAAGGAAAGTATATAAAATCCATGTCAAAGGCATTTAATTTATGAAAAATTTATCAAATGAAAACGGTAGTATTAAAAATTGGGATGACATGTTTTAAATAGGAAGTCTGGTAAAAAGAATTGTAATCAAAGAAAAACATTTAGGAAAATGATCAATACATAATGAGTGAAATATATAAATAAAAATCAATAATTACGATGACCAAAAATAACGTAAATGTTTTTAAATGAATACAATTTTAAAAATTAATATTTGAAAATTTTAATTGCAAATATATTTTTAAAATGTCTGAACTTGTGTAGCTATAAAACAACATTGCTAAATAACCACGTAAAACCAATGAAAAATGCTAGCATATAGAAAAACTGTTTCGCAGTGTTGTAAGTTGGGAAATTGGCATTAATTAAAAAAATTTTGTGCTGTAAATATACGTGTCTTAGACAATGAAAAAAATTGGAGAATGACAAACTGAAAGAAATATTTAAATTTTCTGCATTTTTTGAATTGAATACTTCAAAATAAGATATTATTTAGTATGCTGAGATTTGTTATTATACTAAAATATTTTCAAATATATTCAAAAGTCATTTTTTTAAAAAAATATTTTCTTGTCTATTTCCTGTTGGATGATATATGAAGCTGTCTTAATCAGTTCTTCGAAACGAGTCACTAGAAAGTGCTTTTGAATAAATTGACAGAAGTGCCTAGACTCTAATAATCCCATTTTACGTAATGCATAATTCATCCCAAGGGAATCACTCTCATTAGTGCCCGGTAGAGAGTTTGCAAAGTCGGTGAAATTAGAGTGCACATTCAAAATAAGGTAATGATTTTCCGAGTTACTCATCAAAGGTTCTGTTGCTGATCGGAAGTGAATGTTACGTATAGGAAGACACATGCATGTTGAAATTACTATTCCGTTTACTTCACATTCAACTCGTATGATATGACGTATTCAGAAGTTTATACTTAAATTAAAAAATGCACATTGGAAGATTTTATTTTTAATTCATTTCTCTTTTGAAATTATTTTTACAAAAAATATATTAGGGTGGTTAAAAATATTTTTTTTTAGAATTTTAAAATCTACCTATGCGGAAATGTTGTTCTCTAATATGCTGATGAAGAGAAAGATAAAATTAAAATTAATTTATGTGTTAAATAATACCACAAGAGGAATGATTTTTCAGTTCCTACTATTAGTTCATTCTCTTCCTATATAGATATATATATCTTGTTCAAATTTTCAATCGTTAATAAAATACTTTCTATTCATCCATTCAAGTTCAAAAACAGTTTTTTTTTCAAACATTAATTCATTAATTAAATTTTAAAACATGAAGAGTAACAGAAATTAGTGCCCAACAGTAAACATATAAAAGAATATCGATTGTTATGTCCCTTAGCGCAATGGATAGAGCGTTGGACTCCTAATCCAAAGGTCGTGGGTTCAAATCCGACCACCTGGAACGGCCCAATTTCTAAGAATATAGTTTCTGTTTTACTATACAATTTTACTAGAATAATTAAATTTAATTAATGAATAAATAGTAACAAAAGCAAAAGTAGTCCAAAACACCATAAATAGAGAGGAAAATGGAAAAAATTGATTTTTATTTTGTCACTAAATATTGTGATTTTGTCATACGTATATACATATTTGTATTAATTGTAACAATTTAATAAAAAAAAGTAACTAAAATATTTTTTCTTTGTTGACCTAAGTAGGAATTATCATGTGTTTTTTTATTACTTGTTAGGTATTCATCCACCTACAGTAAAAATACCTATATAACAAAATACCTATGACTTTTATGGAAAAAAGTCAAAATAATTTTTTGTCAAAGAAAAGAAAAATAGGTATTTTATTACTTTTAGCATTTGTTGCGATGACAGAACACCTACTAAGTAGTTACATGAAAGAAACAAGATACATTTACCTTCTCTTTAGTATAAAAATTTTAATAAACCTACTGTCGAGAGAAAGTAGAGGACGGGAAAAACCTTGGATTGGTTTTCCCCGTTCTTAGCTTGATCTATAAAAATATACAATGTACATTGTACTATTCACTACTCAGTGCTCCTTTATCAGTAATCATCCCTTTTGGTTATTTATATTGTACAGTAAGATCCCGCTTAACGCGGGGCATGTGTTCCATCCAAGTAGAGCGTAATATGAGACAGCATTAAACGAGGTTATCTCATCATGTAAATAATGTGGTTAAGGGGAGATAGGTAGAAAATTGTTCAGGTATTTTACCATTAAAAATTTATTAATTATGTTTTTATAACAATAAAACAAAAATGTATTTCCTACAAATATAAAAATATAATAAACGAATATGCATATAAAAATAAATAAAATTCCAAGTCTTGGTTTAATGGCATATTGCGTTCAATTTCGTCGTCATTCCATATAGAAAGTCATTTTCCATTTCCTCTATTTTATTATTTCTAGAACGAGTAATTCTAGTTGAAGAGCCTGTCGTAGTTACAGTGGCCGTTGACAGCATTTTTTCTTTGTTCTTAAGAATGGTCCTTATCATTGAAGTTGCTAAATTCAATGCATCACTAATTTGAGATTGACGTTCACCAGTATCTAATCTTCTAATCACTTGCATTTTAGTTTCAAGTGAAAATGATTTTTCTTGTTACTCTATTTAACACCACAGGAAAGAAGAAACACAGGTGCTTCGGATATTGGAAATCCTAATACTGCGTGCAATTTCGGGGAATTCCACAGTTAAAATAAAAGAGCGTTAAATCGAAACAGCGTTAAGAGGAGTCATACTGTACAAAAATAATTTTGTTTTGAGTTTAAAGTCATTTAACCAAATTTAAATCTTTTTCCATTTTTAAAATGCTTTGTCGTGATAATAAAAAATTTGAAATGTTTTTTTTATTTGTTTTCTTTCTAATTTCTGTACCCGAGGGCAGGGCGGGGGCGAATCTTTATGAATCAGCGTGCCTTTTTTTTCCCAAAGAAGTGTTTAATGAGGTATAAAAGTGCCATCAAATAATTTTGATTTGTAATTATTGGGAAAATAATAAAACGAAATACTAACAACTCAAAACTCTATTTACAACGAAAAAATGCCGTTTGCACTCTATAGCTGTGAATGTTTTAGTTATACGTGTAACTCAAATTAAAAGAACGTTAATGTGACTTCTGTTGCTGCAGATTGGATGACAAATAATTTATATTATGATTGTGTAAGATGTTACTTTTTTAGTAGAATGCTTGCTGTGTGTGAATTGGAGTCATCTGCCAAAAGGTTAATTAATTATTTTTGCTTCCGTTCACTATTTGGACTAGAGGATTTGTATGTTGTTTCAAAATGCCATTTTACAGACGATGTTCTGCTTAAACCAGTGTTCCAGAACACTTACACTTACTAGCTTGCACTTTTTGTTCTTTTTCTGATCTAGCTATGCTAAGTAACAGTTGAAAATCGTAAATATAACAGAAATAAACTTAAAAATACAGTTGTGTCAGCAAAATTGACTGTGATATACTTAGACAATTTTTTCTTCCTAAGAAATCGTAGTCTGCGACGTAGCTAAGGCAAGACAATAAAAAATGAGTGTGCCCCCTCCCCGACTGATCACGTGTGTTTGTTTGTAATACTTCAAAGTAAACTTTGTTATTTTGAAATAAAATGCATACCATTTTGATCGCTGACGTGCGCAAAACATTGTGTCACGTGCTATTGATAGCAGGCGTGTAGGGCACCTTTTCTGCATAGGTAATTTCCCATGTATAATAGGTTTTTTTCTTCTTCATATAACCGTGATCCATCCTATTATCCATGTAATGATATTTCTTGCTTAAGAAAATGTATTCATACTCGCGAAGATATTACTTATGAAAATGCAGAGATTGTGAACTATAAGCAAGATTATGTAAGATTCATCCTCATATATTCATAAGTAATCTAATGAAAGAAAACAGTTCTTATGAATAAATCTATCAACAAAACGTTTTTTCGAGGTATTTTTTAGGAACTTCAAGAAACAGTGTATACGTACATTGCATATTTTTGCAGAAAATACACTGGTGTGCAAAACTTAAGCAACAGGTGGGTTTATTGCCATAACTTCACGAAAAATCATCTCAGAGACATGAAATTCAGAAATGAGGGAGAGTATTATGTAAGTAAATGATGACGAAAGCATCGGCGCTGAAAAAGGAATACAATGCATACGGTATGGAATCAAACAAAAACAAGCTTTATTGAACGCATAGTATTGTGACTCATGATGGTCTATCCAACAGGAAGAACAACAAGAGGGTGTTCCTTAATATGGTATATGCCCTCCCCTCACTGCAATGGTTGCTTCGCACCGTCTCCGCATACTCAGAACCAGCTGGTGCAACATTTCTTGCGGTAGAAGTGCCCATTATTCAATCAGCATCTGTTTGAGTTGTTGGGTGTTCTCCGAATGATGTAAGCGTGCTGCAATACGTCTCCACAAAGCATCCCACACATGTTCAATGGGATTTAAATCTGGGGAGTACACTGGCCAATCCATTCGAATGATATCTCCACTTTCCAGCAGCTCCTCAACAGCAAGAGTCCGATGTGGCCGTGCATTGTCATCCATAAAAATGAAGTCTGGGCCAATGGCACCTCGCAACAGACGCACATGGGGAAGAAGTACCTCCTCACAATAGCGATCCCCGATTACAGACCCTCTATCGAAAATATGGAGCTAGGTTCACCCGTTCAGCATAATGCCTCCCCAGACAAGAACTCCAGGACCACCGTAATGGTGTCTTTCCTTGACGTTCCTGGTATAAAACCGTATCCCGATCTCTCTCCAAATCAAAACATGTTGAGAATCGCTTCTGGTACTGAATCGACTCTCATACGTAAAGAGGACACGACTCCATTGACAGTTGTCCAGTTCTTGTGCTCTCAGCACCACTGTAAAAGGTGGCGTCGGTGGTCAACTTTCAACGGGATGCAACGTTCAGGACGGCGGGCGAATAGAGCCCCTTTGTGAAGGCGTCTGGCCACAGTAAACCGCGACACTTGTCGCCCCGTTGCTGTACAGAGTTGCTGAGCAATGACGCTTGCTGACTGCCGTCGGCCTCTTTTCGCCTGAAGGAAGATATATCAGTCATCACCTGCAGTTGTCGTCCTCGGGTGGCCCCCACCAACCTTTCTAACAGCTGTACCTATGGTTTGGAACGCTTTCCAAGCGCGCGAAACGACACTTTTGTTGATTCCGAACCCTGCAGCTACACTGGTGATGGTACGCCCCTCCTCCAGCTTTCCGATCACTCTTCCACGTGTGATGTCGTCCAGGGGATTTGTTCTAGCTATATTTCACGAACTGACTCACTTGCACTTGCAACGAATATGTTGAATTGCGTCTCCGTCCTTCATTTTATTCTACTGTGGAGCAGCGCGCGCCGACACCACGCGTTTTGCGTACGCTCACGTCGCTTCTGACGTGAACAGTGCACATTGTGACCGTGCTTTACGCGACTTTCAACAACTAATCTTTTTAGGGAATCTGGGGGCTAGCATTCGCGTTTATTTCACAGCCATCCCTCTCAAGAAGAAACCATTAGTTGCAAATTAGTTACTGTATATAAATTTAGAGTTTAATAATCGTAAGTCAAAAGCAGCGGAGCAGCTGAGCACAGTGTTACTATGGTAAGAATTAGAATTACGCATCGTAACTAAAGGACAGATTTTCGCTAATAAATTAGTGAATCTAGAATTAATAGGATAGGATTGATTAAAGTTAATCTATTCGGATTTCGTGCACTTATTCACGTATAGACGTTGCTTTCTTTATATTACTCCCAGGGTTCCCTTTTACAGATTGCTTGTTCTGGAACATTAAAATTGACAAAAATAAATTAGGTTTATCATGGATAGTCTTGGTCATTCATCGTTACCTCCCACAGCTTTAGGTAGACACGATGATGAGAAAATGACTTTAAAGGTAAGATCATTACAACATTTAATTAAAATAATACGAAATTCATTTGTTTTATGATGCTAATTATGTACAAATAATAATCTCTGTGGAATGCTGATGATATTAGATCAAACTATGCATTTTAATGATTCAATAAATAAATATATAGAGATTAAGAAATATTTAAATTACTAAAACTTCGTCAGCCAATGAGCCGGCCAGTGCCCAAACCAATTGAAATTTCTTACTTTAAGAAATATCCGTACAAAACGCGAGTTCTTCAGAAGGTGATGCCTTAACCATAACTGCCGAGGAAAAGTTATGAAATTCATCCTCCAATGCCACCGTTTTTCAGACAGGTGTGCATCGTTACGCCGTTTACTGAGGGAAAAGGGAAGGCGTGTGTTTTTCCACCTAAAAATTGTTTACATTCAAAAGAAAAGAATAAAACAATAAAAATAAACTATAAAAATTTAATCTCCAGTGTTACAATATAATAAAAAATTTAGGAAATTCAGTTAAATAGCAAATTTAAACACTTATTCCGTTTTCAAGCAATAATCATTATTCATTGCACTTTTTACAATCATCCTCTTTTTCGATGTACATAAGGTCGTTCGCACTTTTTTGAACGAATGATTTAATGAATGAATATTAACGTTGCACTGTTCAGCCACACGAGGGCTTTTGGCGACGGACCACGTAATTTTGAATCATGGTCAAGTGACGTAGACGGCACCCCCTCTCCTTACTACCACAGTAAATTTGTGGACGTTTCAGCTCTCGACAGATTTAGCATGCATCGCTCCCCTACACTGTGGGTCTTTAGTAGTACTGGACTCGGAACTCGTGACAAAGCCAGCTACTATCCCATAACTAGAGCACTCGGCTACCGCGGCCTCGTACTTTTTGGAAACGGTTTTAATACAGTGTTTCTCAAACTGTAGGGCGCGCCCCCCTGGGGGGGGGCGCGGTAATCCTGCGAGGGGGGCGCGAGCATATTGAAAATAAAAGTTTTTGGAATGAAGTAAAACAAGATGCTTTCTGACATAATAAAAAATACACATTTACACTGATATAATTTATTTTTATCATCTGGTGATCATCAAAAATAAAAGATTCCACTTCAAACGTTCATTAGCCATATTTGATACTATAACCAAATTAAACAAATATTTTGTTTGCTTTGCGGTCAATATGAGAACGATGAGAGATTTTTTTTTTTACGTTTCTTTTAACGATATCAAACGATAAGAGATTTTTTATTACGTTTCTTTTAACCTTAAATATTATTTTAGCTGACCTTCAAACTTACTGGTATGGTTATCTCCGTCTTTTTTTAGGGAAGTTGTAAATATATATAATATATTTATGTCTCATCTTTTTTCCATGTGAAAGAGTTTTATTATATATGGATAAGCATGAGTATTCTGAAACATATAATACATAAAGAAAAACGTTTCAGACAATTATTTTTTAGAACATGCTACACTTTCCCCATGGACAATTTTGTAGTTTTGATTGCTGTGTTGTACGACTTATTATGGTTTATAAATGTAAATAATCAGAATATTAAAAAAAATGGGCATCTGTGTGTGATCCCTATTGAAGGAAGTTGAAACTGATCAAGCAATTGAAGAACCTGCTGAAATAATGCATATTAATCAAGATATAGCGAAAGTAAATGTCAGAAAATTGTGAGACATGAAACGTTCGAGTTGATTTGAGTTTAGCTGGAAAATAACGTTCCTGTGCTGTTAGCGAAAAGTGTCTGTGATTTATGTCCTTTATTAAGGGCACGCACATTTGGAACATTTTCTTTAGTTTTATTGGATTTTTTCTCAAATTTTCTAAAAAAAAATTGAAAAGTCCATGAAAGTAGGTAAGTATATTTTCTCTTAATTAAATTATTCACTGGAATTGTGATTTTTATCGTGAATAGTAAAAATAACTATAAAATAAATTATAGTTTTAAAACAAACTAAAAAACACGCTTTTATAGTGAATCGAACTAAAAAGCAATATACATATATATATATATATAAATATATATATATATATATATATATATATATATATATATATATATATATATATATATATATATATATATATATATATATATATATATATATATATATTACTTTAAAGAAAGATATACAAAATTTGATACTTATCTTGTTAATTTGTACGGTTTATAATTATGATCGTATTGTAGCTTTAGCGTCAAAGTGCATTATTATTGCATTCAATACATTATTAATGTATAAGGGGGCGCGATAAAAATTGTGATTGAAAAGGGGGGCGCCAGTAGTGAAAGTTTGAGAACCACTGGTTTTAATAGTTAATTTTTATCTATAAATGCCATATTTTTGGGAATAATTTTGCTTTTGTCTGATAGCCATGATTCTTGGCAAAAGCTCTTGCTCGAAATTTCCATAAAAATAAACTTTTTCTTTTTACTACCATGCTAATTGTATACACCATTTCTTTGCAACCGTTTTCCAAAGTCCGTTCAGTGTTTTTGAATGCCGTTTTCTTATAACTCGTTTTAATAAACTGAAAGCAGAGAAATCCATTAGAGAAACGAAAGGTGATTTTACAGGAATTTCTACAAATGGTATTCCTATTTCTGATTCTTGCTTTGCTAAATAAGAGGCAGTTGACTTATGTGACTTAGCGGAGGATTTGCCCGTATGGAGTTCAACTTTTTCAACGTCATTTCCAAAATAGGCTGGAATTTCTTCTTCAAAAATTGGTTCTAAAATATTCTGCTGAGTGAATTAATTTTGGCTTTACTTGAGACTTTTTTTATTTTTAATTTGCCGTTGTAACGAAATCTTGCAACATAAATCCGTTTGGGGACATTTCTGTACATTGAAAAAATGATTTCATCCGGCCACTCCCGCCAATAAAACAATAGAAAATTGATCTTTTTATTTAGTGGGATAAGTATACCCATGCTTCATCTAGTGTTATTACAAATTTTGTTGTATTTATACAATTTTCTATAATTTGTTTTTCTTTTAGCAGCATCTTTTAAAAAAAGGAGTCGAACTTTAAATTTAAGCAATTTTTTTAACTTTAAATCATTTTGAATGATTTTACTTATAATTTCGAAAGACGTTCATAGTTTCGCTGCGATATATCTTTGAGTTGGCAGAGAGAGATCAAACTATACTTTCTTGATAGTTGCCTGCGTTCTCTAATAGTCTTAGGAAGAGGTTTCGTGGTCATGTTTAAATTTTTACTATCAGCTAGACGCTTTTTTCACATTCAGATGTAGTATACTTTAAATATCCTTTTTTTAAAATGCAATAACCGAGACTTTTACACTGTTTTATAATTTGTTGATACCAATATTTCACCTCGGAAAGCGCAGTTACGTAACCTTCGAACAATCTATTAGATTTAGGAGCCCTTTTCAAAATAAATCTTTCATTTTACATTCCAATCAAAACAAAACTTGAGTAGACAATAATTCCGAAGATTTATCTCAAAATGCAAAAGAGAAAATAAGTTACAAAATCTTTTCCATAAAGTGCGAACGACCTTTTGCATTATTTAAATTCTATGGCCTACTACTAGCCAATGAGTTTGTTAAATATATTCTTTTTCTGCACTTTGAAAAAAAACCTTAATTACTTTTGCAATTCTATTTTCATCTTCACGAAATTAACATTTTTGTCAATAGATTAATGGGAATTATGATGCTAATGGATATTAAACTAATGATAATGAAAAACTGATAATAAATTATGCTAATCAATAAACTTAATTGATATAGTTGTTTAATACCTCTATAAAAGGTTTGTTGTCAGCTTTTTTTTCGTTTAACCGATTTTTAACATTAAATTATTCTATACTTTAAACCTTTAATTTAACTATTGAAAAAAGACAGAATTATGTAGACTTAAAAATAGTTTCCTCGTGTAATGCTTTAAATGGTTAAACACTTGAAATTATAAAATTTCTTACTAAACTTTTTTCAACATCTACATAATAATCAACTGTGAAAAATATGCTTTTAAATAAATCAGTAATACTAAATATAAGAAAAATTAAATGGAATTTTTTAAAAAAGGTTGCAACATATATGATGGTCCCTCAAAGTCTGAGTATTAAACGAGGTTCCCATACTAGAGATATTTTGACTCTAACCCAACCCTACTTTCGAAACAGTTGCCATGACACATAACACCAGGGCAATAACAACACACAGATAATCAAGTTCCTGGCTTTATTAGATTAAGTGTCCCTACGTAAGAAAAACGAGGAAGACTGACAATTCTTAAATTATAAGAATTAACTTATCTAAAATACTTGCAGACAGTCAAAATTTTATATCTCACAAAATGACGAAAGCTCCCATGTTTACAATGAGGTCTGAAACGACGTTCAGTAAGATATATGAAAATTTTTCAAAATGGGATTACTTTATTAAAATCAATAAGTGTCAAGGTTTAGACAACGAATTATTACTTAGTAGACGAATTTCTTTTTTTAAAGTGAAATTCTTGCACTACTAATTACCAACTTTTCAACTATCCTTTTTCTACACTCATCTCTCCCTCACTCGCTTTTATATCTTACAATTAGAACAAATCTGAGTAATACGTTTCCAATGTAAGAATGTGGCAGTTAAATTCTAAGTAAAACCAAATATATCCTCACATGTTAGTTTAAAAGGGAACCTTGAGAAAAAGACAGATACAGATTGTAAAATTCCTTCGCATAAAGTGTTACAGCGTATAGTGTAAATATGCGTACCGTAAAATGTTTTAAAAGTTATTACATGTTAAATCCAAAATTTTACCTATATTTTTTCTTATTTAAGGAATTCAATTTTTTTTAAGTGAATGTTCCGATATGAGAAAAATATATCTTTAGTGGATGTATACTAGTTAAAAGAATTTTCTAAGCTAACAGCCCACTTTTTAATCGGTACTCAGAAACAAAAAATAAATCTGATTATGTTTTTTTATGATTTAAAAAAAAAGGTTTTTAATCTAAATATCTTATACTGCATTATTTTGAAGATTAAATATTTAAATTGTTCTTTAAAAAGTATAAAAAATAGCCTATCTCTCTCTTTATATATATGCATAAGAAGAAAATGTTAAAGGGGATTTAAACTAAAATCAATTGTGTTACTTAAATTTATAAATCAATTCATTAAATGTGTGTACTTTAATCAATTGGCTTTGACCTAGCAACAATAATATCGATTTTTTTAAATTTATGGTGAGAAATGCATCCCTTAAATACGAGCAACTTTTTGATGGTTGTACAGAGAAGAAATTCTGACCTTTAGCTTTTCCTTTTATAACACAAAATTTTTCCGAATTTGTAGAATCTACACGTATTTTTCACTCAATAATTCTACTAAATGGTATTTTACTCCTGAATTTTCTCCTCCTCTTCTTTATAATAGTTATAGACATAGTTTTTTCTCTCTCGTTTTTTCAGACGAAAGGGACTTTTCTTTTTATGAAAAGATGAAATAGTTTTTAAAGAACTAGTTAAACATGGAAGATTATCCTCGAAACCCTTTTTTCATTGGAAAATTGAAAAAGTGGATCCTTACGATTATTTTAAAAACATTACAGATACATCTTAAAGGTTTTATTGTGTTTATAAATAGTATCACATTTGTTATGTATAAAAGTTGAAACACGACAAAGGTATTTAAAAAATAATATTGTAATATTTTTATTTCTTCAAAGAAAAATTTTTAATATTTTACCAACTAAGGAAATTTTTTAAATTTATTTGTACATGAATGTTTATTTTAAATTTTCGTTACAATGAACATTGAAAAAATATAAACATTATTCAAATTAACAAACATTACCATATGTAATTAATATAACCAGTACTCATTTGTAACAAAATTATAGAGATCCTGTATTGTTAAACTTAGATAAACACGAGACTGAGAATAGGTAATTACAGAAATGTTATGTTTACAAATATTATAAGGTTTCTAAGGTCGGCATGTAGAGTAGTATATTAGATTAATATATAAAATCACCCTAAACTTAAAGGCTTATGCGTCTTATCCTAATTTAATTTGAATGCTAAACCTAAATATTTTGATATCTGAAATATTATTAGCAATTAATTCACAGAATAGTTTTTCAATTTAAAGTGGGTGTTGCAAAAAGTTAATTTTTTGCTTATTGAAGGCGGCTTATTTTCTTCTACTAGTTATTCAATTTAATCAATTTTTAAATAATTCATAAGTTTTTAAATTTAATGCTAAAATCTAAATAATGGACAAATGAAACATTTATTAAAATGACACTATTTTTATTTAACGAAAATGAAATGATAAAGTTTCATTTTTGCGTTTAGAAAAACACATGGAGGATGAATATATTTAAGTTATTCTTTATGACAAGTATTATGTTCAAAGCTTTAATATCAAGCGTCTTGAAATTTTGTGCTTACATAGTTCATTCTCTTATATATTAATCATAGAAACATTCAATATAATGAACAATTCAAAATTCTACAGCAGTAAATTGTTATTTAATTTTATTTTATTCCATGTAAAATCAAGAAAGTTTTAAAGACAACGAAAAATTCTACCGTTGAAGGTAAATCTCCATCTTAAATGTAATCTTCTCTTTTTTTACACATTCAGGGATAGTGTGGTTATAATAGGTAAAATATAGTTATCTAAGAGAAATAAATAAATTCAATTATAAAAAAATCTAACTGTTTCTTGTTTAAGGTCTTTATAATGTAGAACAGCAAAAGCACTTCACAACACGTTTACGATTTCATTATGCCAGAATTATACACCTTTTCTACTCCTTAACTGGTTTGCCCGTACACTGTACGGGCTAACGAAAGCTAGTCACAACTGGTTTGCCTGTAGCTGAACGGGCACTGATATGGTCTTCTCCCTATCTTTGCTTTGCATATACTTTTCATTCTTATGGTAAGATTATTAATGCTAGTGTTTTTAAGAGATGCGGTTTGTCCATGGTACTCAAATACTTCACATCCGGGGTTTTCTTTGTGATGAAGGCAGAAATTTTTCATTGATGGCAAGAATTTAGATTCTTGAAAATATTCGATAAAGAACAGGCAATGTGCAATTAATTGTTTGATAAGGAACGAAAGTGGAAAGATTTATCTAAAAATGTCGACATTATCTTTGTCCTCATTGCAATGTAAGACATAATATTCCACCTCGATTCAAATTATGTGTTATATATATATATATACACACAAATAAAATCCTCAACTGCTTGCAAAAAATGTACGGACATGAAATATTTTTTCAAGTATGAGAGCAACTCGTTTAAGGTATATGAAACATTCTTCCTTGTATTTAGAGAGTACTTATAAAAAGCAAACATTTAGGGGAGTTTGTGTTCCTCAATTATAAAATAAAAAATAGTGTGAAAACTTTAAATTTGAAAACTAAAATAAAATTATTCTATTTTCGCATTCTATTAAGTATTATGCTTATTTACATGTAATGAAAAATGTACCTTTTTTCAGAACGTTTAGGGCAAAACAATTGACCGCTTAAGGGGTTAAAAAAAAGAACCATTCATATGTAATCACTGTATTAGTCTCTCATCACGAAATTTCTTTATTGGAAGGTCTACATTTAATTATAATTATCTTATTAACTTTTTAAGCCAACCACTTTAACTTTAAAATTGAATGAGAAGCGAAATTACATCCCCATATTTTAAATTTTTATAATGATAATGATTTGTTCATGCACTTAAGTTTTTCAAAGAATTGAACTTGAATCTATTTGCTACCATTTTATCTATCTTCCAAAAATAAATTTCATAAAACTGTTTAATTTAACAAACAAATTATTTTATTTCACTTAGGTTTTGGTAAAATATATCCCACGAGTACTATAAAAAAATCTACCTTGCAACTTTATAACTAATTTCATTTTAAGGCACGTGGTGCTAGAATATTTCAGAACAAAAGAAGTGTGTTTATATAAAAAAAAATTAATAAATAGTTTGCATGCCTTTTGACACGAATGTTTGAATTATTTTGATTTTAATAGCTAATCTATATTTTATATTTAAGTATAGTATCAAACTGTCATGGATGGACGACTACATATATCAAAACACTTCTTGAATATTGTTTTAAGGTTTCAGGTTGGAATATAAGAGAAAACATATCATTTGATTTTACGCATGTGCTCCAAGAATGAAACGCATCTTACATAATGACTTCAATTACTTTTTCTATGAAATATTTATAAAAAGTTACAGGACTTATATTATAACTTTATCTAAAACAGTTGCATAAAATAACAATCAATACTATGCTAAACACGATTATAAAATTGAGACAAGTTTAAATCAGATAACCGAAAAAGAAATTTAAGTGTTTCTAAAGGATATTGGAAGTTTTAAAAGAATTAAAATTTACAAAAATCTACACTTCTTTACCTGTTTTTCTGTTTTAAAATATAATTACCTTTTCCCATTCAAACTATACTTTTATTTTCGGATTTTTATTTAACTAAAACGGTAGTTGTTTAAAATATTAAAATTACTTTTTATTTGCTACTTAATGTGTGTTTCTTTATAAATAAGTACTTTTATATGTGTTTGTTCTATGCCCCTGTGAAGCAAAAGCACCTTAAGTAATGCAATTTTCTAAAATTTTAAGTCACATATTTCACTTCCTTGAATTATAAAATTTGATTTGAAGCAACATTTTTCACTTATTTCGAAAACTAAAACAATAAGATATCCATTGATGTTTTGAATTTTTTTCAATCAACAAGAGTTTTATTGAGAAAAGTCTGAGATACTTAGAATAAATGATGATATTTAGGTAACTTATTAATCCCTTACGAATTTTTTAAATGCAGGACAGTTATTGTTTAAATATTTATAACTTGTAAAATTACATTTATTATACCTTACTGAGGTTCTGTCAAGCATATTAAAATATTTTTTAAGATCTTTCGTAAAATCACTAGCATTTTGAACTGAAAATTAAAATGAATCATGCTAAAGTGGTTACTTACATTATAAGACATCATGTAAAATAAGAAAGACAGAGGCAGAGAGTGAGGGGAAAACTAATGAAATATTTATTCGATCTCTCTCTCTTATAAGTTTTTTTACTTGGAATTATGTCTTAGTAAAAATTCATCCATGTGTTAGTGCAATCAATGTAATTTTCATGTATACGGTACATATTTATTGAGTTTTAACGCTTAGCTATCTTCATTTTAAATATAATAATAAGTTGATTAATTAATCTGGTTGGAAACACCTTTTCAACAAATTTTTAATTACGTATACAAAATTGGGATATTCCTATACATATTACTTAAATTAATAATGTTCAAACAGGAATATCCAGGGATTCTATTAAAATCCTTATGTTATTTTCCATACGAGTTTTGCATAAGGTAAATTAGAAAAATCTGGGTTAAAAATAATTACACCAGAAGTCTGGGCGAATTGCATTATAAAAAAGATAAGAAAAACCGCCATCCTTACAATTACATTTTCCAAACAGAAAAAGATTTTTATACAATTTATATGTTTCGTAAGCGATACGAATTTAAATTAAGCCATTGTTATTGAACTAAGAGCACCACGAAATATGTCCAAGTTTTTATCTATATATTAACAATAATTGAATGGTAAAAATCAGATAAACTATTAAATTAACGCAAAATGTTTTCAAACTTATAGAAAAATGCACTTAATAAGGAGTTGCCCTTGCTAGTATTATACGCTACATTCAGTCACCCTCTAACTCTACACATTCATCCTGTAACCAGGTGAACAACAGCTACAACATTGCACTCATTCCTATCCTTGATTTTCATCATAATAGTTAGCATCCCGAACAGGTTAAATACAGGATGTATTTCTTTGTTGACACATTTTGTTGCTCTACGTTTTTCCCCTGCATCTTCTTTACGATCTCAGTCGGCAACTTTCTTCGTAGAAGCCAGACCATCTGCACGTGTGTGAGCTCTCTTACAATATTCATACGTTTCCCACATTTCTTCAGGTTATTTTCAGTGTTGGGAAAAGTGATGCTACTAACTGTGGGGGTTCAGTAGTAGCAATAAATGATCCATTGGTATTTGCAGCAGTATAATACCATGATACAGAAGCATAAATAAAATAATGGTTATTGTAAGAGCATCAAATAATCAATATCAGTTTAATTGCCTCATGAAAAGAATATATCATAACTATTCGATACAGTCCATATTACCCTTAAACTTGCTGCCCATACTTGCTCTAGATAGAATTATTCTACAGTTGGCATTACTGCTGTCGATTGGAGAAAAAACGAAGCCACCGCCACCAACGGGCACTACACACTTAGAAGATTGAAGCCATTTATAGGTTTCATGAAAATTTAAATTGATTTTGTGTGTTAAATTTTAAATAACTTAACCAAACTGTAACAACCTAAATTTGAAATATCAAGTAATTGTACTTATATTAAAAATGATCCGTTTACACTTCTGTTTGAACCGTACAAGACTTACAAATGACAAAGACGCCATGATACTTTAGCACTGCTAACGTCGCAGTATGAATGTACCAACTCAAAATCATTATGTGTAGCATATATATTTGCTTAAATGTGCCTATATTACCTTTGCCATGTTTGTCAAGTTTTCTCTATTTGAATTTTAAATGGATTTGATCTTCTGTGGATTCAAGGTTATTTAATAACACCCAACGAGATAGTCATAATATTTCGCTGTTAAAATAGATGATGTTTCCAATAAAAATTTATCGTGCATTATGTTAATAATACTATGCACAAAAAAAGAAAAATCTTACACTTTTTTGCATTTTTTGCAAAACTGGAAGCATGCTTTTTAATAAAACTACATATAAAAAATTCTTATTAAGGTCGTAGTATATCGATAAAGATATTTTTAGTTTATATTTAATTAAACCAGTAATGCTTACATCTTGATTTTTGTAGACATGAATTTATTCTCTTTTTTTATACGATATATTATGCATTTTACAGTCTTATTTTTTCTTTGAAAGCTTAATAAATAGATAAACATATATTTTTAAATATTTATTCAAATACGTGATCCAGTTTCAGAAGTTATATAAATATGTATTCAGAATTTTCAGCTCACTTGTTCGATTTCTAGGTTCTAGTGCATTTGTAAAATTAAATTCTGTTTACGTATTTGCGATAGAAATGAATTTTCACATTATTTTTGAAGAGCATATCTGAATTTTATTATTTCTTTGAAAATTAAAAAATAACATATCTAACCGGGAACAACATTCAACAAATAATAGGCCTCGGGATTAGAAAGTACTATCGTATATACACAGTCCAGTCATATTAATGTGACCACTGTCAAAAGCCAGAATAACCATCTTTCGCAGAGGGGAAAATAGTCATTTATGATCCTCAAGGTATTCACTAGAATGTTGAGCCATGCCAACTCTATTGCTGCACTAGATTAGGCGCGTGAAGATCCATGGCGCGAACAACCCGATCGAGATGGTTCCATAGATTATTGATTGGGTTTAAGTCAGGTGAGTTTTCTGGACACGGAAGAACGATAAACTGATCCTGGTGCTCTTTGAACCACGCACGTATGCTGTCAGTTGTATGTTACTCCGCAATGTCCTGCTGGTAGATGCCCCCATCCTGAGGAAAAATAATGCGCAGAAAGGGGTAGACATGGTCTGAAAGGACAGATGCGTACTTCTATTGATCCATCGTGCTTTCCACAATGATGAATAAACACAGAAAATTTAAGGAAAACATTCCTCAGACCATAATGCTCCCTCCTCCAGCCTGAACCTTGCCAGCAATTATTGCAGGGTGTTTGCTTTTAGACGTTTCATGCCTTATTTGCTACCAATCATCCGTCGGATGGGGTATAAAGCGTAATTAATCAGAAAACTCTACCTGTCGCCTCTCATTGGATGCCCAGTTGCGGTACCTGTATGAAAATTCCAGTCTTCGTTGCTGATGAACAGCAGTCAGCATAGGTGCATGAACCAGGCGCCTGCTTCGGAGAACCAGACGCAACAACGATCGCTGAACAGTAGTTTGGAAGACACTGTTGGTAGCCCCTTGGTTCATCTGGGTGGTATGTTGCTTAACGGTAGCACGTCTATTCTCCCGAACTCACCTCTGCAGCCATCAGTCACCTCTATCACCTATGGCCCGTGGTACACCACATTTGCCACGTCACTGATTTTGGACTGTTCCATTTTGCCATGCACGGTATACTTTATCCACGGTGACACACGAACAGTCCACAAACTTAGCCGTTTCGGAAATGCTTCCAACCTTTTCCCGAAAGCCAAAAATTATGCCGTTTTGGACTTCGGATAACTCTTTACATGTTTGCATTACGCCAACGACTGTAGTGTTTTCCGAAGCCCTCACACACCTTTTATATACGCTCAATAGCACTGCGATGCCAGCATACTTCTGTGATTGGTTATTTAACGTCAAAGTCGAAAGTACGTGGTGGTCACATTAATGTGACTGGACTGTGTAACATGCGGAAGAAAAGAAATGTTGCGATATATTATGGTTTATGCAGCACAATTTTCTCTTTAAAAGTTAATCAAAAGACAAGATATATTTTTAAATATGTATTTAAACAGTAGATTCAGTTACAGAAATAACATAGTTGCGTATTTAGAATATCCAATGCACTTACAAACTCTATTATCGAGTATTTATGAAATTAAATTCGATATTCATACAAAATAGAAATAAAAAATACCGTGATAATTTTGAAGAACAAATTTAAATTTTTGTAATAATTTAAAAATGAAAGAAACATTTCTTACTGAGAAATGAACTTTTAAAAAGGAAAAAAAAAATCAGAGTACATACGTTCTGTCATCTACATTATAACTAAAAAATTCAAATCTAGTTTCATATCATCATCGAGTTTAATTAAATGTTATAAGTACAAATTAAAGAATTATGTTAGAATTTAATACATGTTTTTTCTTTCTTTGTTCACGTATTACAATAAAGAAAAAACATACCTTGAAGACACTCTTATCTTAACAAGATCAAGAAATTTCAAACAACTCGTATTTACATTTCATTTTTAAACAAAAGTAGAAAGCGATTTTTTTACATTTTAAACACTCTTGGGTATTTGCTTCTGCCCAGTTCGAGGACATAAACTAAGTCAACAATCTTAATTGATAATGCCATTTAGACGACGAGGTTTGAATTTCCGCTCCAGATTATATTCAGTACCCCCAAGCATGAGAAATTGCAGCCCGACAAATATTGTCTAAGCGCAATAGCCCTCTTTATCACTGTCTTACAAATTATGATGAGATTTAAAGAGAAAAACGATATTTTTTGGCAAGTCATTAAAACACACCTCTGCAGTCAATCTACTTAATATTTTTTTTTTAGATTTTCAGTTTTTAAGTCATTCAAGTTTTAATAGGCTTAACTCCAGGTGAAACATACCATCCTGGCTCGGTCATTATGAAAATTTACACTGTGCAATCGGTCTTTCCCCAATTATTTCACGAATGCTTTGCATAGTTTGAATAAATGAAAAGCACCAGTCCTAAGAATTTTCTGAAAAAAAAAGACGTCCTTTTGCTGAGCAACCCCCCTTCTTTCACGCTGGACTGAAAAACAAAACGTTGACTAAATTCCCCCCAAAAGAGAAGAAAACTAACCCAACATGACAGTGTATTATTTGCTGCATAAAGAGGGACGGACACTAAAGGGAAGAAGTTAAGAAGAAAATCCAGATTCTGCTGCCAACATTGCAATGATGGGTTGTGTGCAATACCGTATCTTACAATTTAAAATATACAGTCAAATTTTGATTAAGAATTTCATAATCATTTTCATAAATGTAAAAGATGTAAATAAAATTTATAATGCAAGATAAAAACTAGCTATTTTAAGTTTTATATGTATAGTTAGTATGAATTGACTCAAAAGTCTAAATTTCTGACGTACGGAAAACCAAATTTACAAGAAAACTACTCATTTTTTTCAATAGATTTTTACATTAATTATTAGGAAATTTTGCATGCCAATGGTGCTATTATATTTAAAATATATATATATATATATATATATATATATATATATATATATATATATGCTTGAAAATGTAAGCATATAAAAATTGATGTTTTTTGTCCCACAATCCAGAAATAAAATGAACCAGGAAAGGGTTAATAAATTTTTTATTTTATTTTCAGTTTGGCTGCGAATTGGTATCTTAACAATCACAGACCTAGTATCTTACCCGGGAGCTGGTCTTTCTTTTAATGCAGCACCGTGTATGTAATTTCGACTCCCAGTTCCCTCTCCAGATGGAGGCCCCTGAGCTTTGGTGATACGAAATCGTTGTTAGAATTTAATTTTGCTGGACTGCATCGAAGCCAAACAGGCACCCAAAGATAAACTTTTACATGTCGCATAATTATACGACATGGACGCTGTCAATTTTTTTGCATCATGAAAATTGACCGACTTGGACTGGGATCGAATCCGAAATCTTGGACAAAATAGACAGGCGTTTAACTAACTACACCGTTTTAGATTTAAAGGCTTAACAAATACGTATTTGTCTTTTTGCACGCTGAAATTCTGCTTATTTTATCTATATATTGTAAAAAAAATTGGGACATTTTCTAATGTCTTGAATCAGCTATTAAATATCTTTCCAATAATAATATTTAGTGAGGCAATGATATATGTATATTTATAAATTTTTGCACTACTTAAAATTTTTCTGGTAAGAGAGGGTTAACATCAGAGATGGAGATATTAACATGTTTGCTGCACTAAAAGGCAAAACGAGGACTATTGGCGACGTATCTCGTAATTTTGAGCCAAGTTCAAATGACGAGCTGACCTCAACTGACCAAACCTGAGCTAGCACCCCCTCTTCTAACTACCACACACACCACACCAATGGATGATTTTGAAACTCAAAATATTTAACGTGCATCGGCTCCTCTTCACGGCAAGTAAAATTTAACATCAATCATAATTATACTAAAAAAACAACTTTCCTAAGCTTCGTACTCTAACATTTCAATATATAAAAGCAATACTAAACTTTATACTAACGTATCATTTCAACTCTGGATATTAGAAACTTTAAATTCAAAGTATATTTGAATATTTTCTTTTTGTCAAACTCTAATCACTGAGATATTGCGGGAAAATATGTATGCGCCATTTAATAGCGCTTTTACTGTGATAAACCAAAATATTAACTTAGGATGATTGTCCGAGTGATTAATAATTTTTGCTGTCTTTCTAAGAGATGCTTAAATGTCATGCAAGATTTAAAAGATGATTTTTGCAGTGGGTACGCAAATGATTTCATTAATACTGCAATAAATCTTTTGGAAAAAACATATGTCACATATTTCTGCGGGAAGTTCCATTGCAATTTGCATATATAATCAATATGTATATATACTCATCGTAAAATGCATGAAACTAATAATATTTTTAAGTTAGTGTTTTCATATTAAAGATTTTAAATATTACTTAAGGATATACTTTAACTCATTTGTAGTATTTTATATGAATATGAATTTGTCTTGTGTGATACATATAAATTTTTTTTATTAAAAAACTTCAGATTTTATTTTTTAAATTTTCTTAATAAAATATTTTTATACATTAAGAAAAATAAAATAAAATAAATAATACATATGTTACCGGCAAAGTATGAAATCTGGCATTCTATAGAATGCCTAAGCATTGCATAGAATGCCTAAAGCTAGCCGGTGATGTATGAAATGTTATTCTTATTTCACACATTGCCTACGCATTCTATAGAATGTCTATTGAGAAACAGGCAAAGTATGAAATACATCTCCGATTCGTTTCGAATATTGTATGACAAGGCACGAGAGACTTTTATTGAGTACCTCAAGCTCAGAATTGATCAGTTGCACATTGTGGTTTGTTCGGGAGTGTCAAAATACTTGTTCAGCTCTTAAACTTGTTCAGCAAAAAATTGTTCTTTTTTTTCCTGTGCTACATGAAAATGGAGAAGCAAGTTGTAGCGTTGGAGTAGAAGTTATGGTCTACAGCATGGGTAGGCAACCTATGGCATACGGTACAATTATCAATGGCCCTAAGCACTACTCAATAAGTTTGTCAATTCTTGAATGAACTTCATAAATTTGTAATAGATCTTATTTGACAAACATTTCCAGAATTTGAAAAATTATGGAATGAAGAAAAAAATTTGAAAGATATAACTCTAAAGATAAATTTACAGTTTTTTGTAAATTATTGAATGTCATAACTGGAAATATTTAAGGTATCCGACTACTTGCGAGAACTTTTTTTTTTTTTGAAAAAATGTAGATATGGGGATTTTTTTCTGATTTTTAAATTTATTTAGTATATTTTAAGAAAAAAATCCTAAAATTGAAAAAAAGAAAAGAATTTATCATTAGTAAAATGGAAAAAAACAGGCAAAAATGTACAAAAAATTACATAAACGGGGCTTGCTCAGTATAAAAATTTTATGAACAAATTCTCAATTTTGATGTATTACTTTGTTATTCATGTTCGAAATGACCTTCAGAATAAGAGATATTTTAATTTTCACAAAAACTAGAGCACTTTATCTTAGTGACTACATGGAATTGCTTAAAAAACAATGATTATACTCACATAAGGAACTGTAAATTTTGAAATAAAACAGTTTTTAATAAATCTGAAGGTTAAAACACTTCAAATGTTATACAGAACATACACAAAAAAAATTCAGCAAATTTTTTTAAAAACATTTTGAGCAATCGCTGTCCCCGTTTGAATATTTTGAAAAAAACACATTTCGAGTAAAAAGCATTTTAAAGTTTGACATCTTGTTTAAAGTTATGGCATCTGCTTTTACTAAAACACTTGTAATTTTTGTTCTAGCGAACGGAAAATAAAAAACTTGGTATTTTTGTAAAGCTAATATAATGACCTACACAATAAAATCATAAAAACTTTTTGTCAATTTTTGAAAAAAAATCATGATTTTAGGGTAGTCGGATATCTTAATTGCTTGAAGAGAGAAAATTGCATACGTATTCTGATTTTCCGTTTTTAGTTCTACATATCTATATAAGTAAAATATTTCTCCTCATACGAAAAATATTTCAATTCCACAAAGAAATTGTTTAACTAAATGCTCAGAATCATGTCAAAGTTAAAGTCCCAAATTACGCCACTTTTTTTTTGCGATAAGAAAGTAGAGCAAAGCTGCACTATATTCACACTAAAAAATTTATTTAACTGGAATCAGGAGAAATACTTACATTTTACTTTGCCTATTTCTTATTTTAATTAATATGTTTAAAAAACAATAGATGTACAATTTCGAGGGCTTTTTTAAAAAAAATTAACATTTTTTTTTGTTAAAAAAATAGTTATACTTTATGCTGTTTATTTTTATGTCAGGAAATATTTTAATTGATGCAAAATGAATGTGAGATCAAGCTGCAAATCTATACAATTGAACTCTATTCTCTAACTCTGTATGCATTATCGTGGGAATAGAATTGTTTCAAAAATATCCTACTGTGTTTCACGCTGAATCATAATTGGTGGATTGGTTTTTGACACGCCACAACTAAAAGATTGCAAACTCCGTTCTATTGGCATGGAGCAACTATTCGACGACGAGCTTCCCAATACTCTAGTTAAGGCTGCAAAAAAAAGTTTTTTTTTAATTGAAACTTCGTACAAGAAGTTAATAACTGATGTACAAAACCCCAAAAGGTCTACTAAAAAGGAATCCAGGGCTTATTGGTTACTGAATAGCTATGATGTGATGTTTGGTGAAAAAAAAGTAAACCCATGTAACCTGTTAAAGAAGGCGTCAGTACTATACAGAATTGTTCCGAACCACCGTTCCGTGGATCAAATGGTATCGAGCCACTCAAGGGGAGTATTACATTTTTCCTATTTTATTTACTGGAGTGTATTTCTCTTGTGTTAGTTTGACTTTCCATGGAAATCACTTTATATTTCAACTAAAATCATTTTATGTTCATTTTTGGAGTAAATAAATTTTATTCTGAATCCATGTTTAAATACAATTAAATTATTAAATCAAAACAATTAAAAATTTAAGCAACGTTCCTCCCTCAACGGGTCGCGGTAAAATTATCAAACGTTGACCGATCCACGGGCATATAAAAGTGAGGAAGTACTTTTTTACAGTGTTGCCTCACGAATTCTGCTTTATTTTAAATACTTCATGAAGCTCATTTGGCTATTGCACGTGGAGAACGTGACAGAATTCGGAAAGAACTTTCAACCAAATACAAAAATGTTACACGTTATGATATCGAACTGTACATCGAAAAAAAGAATTATTTAAAAAAGGGCATTGTGAAATTTATGATTTTTTTCTAAACGCCAATATATTGGCACTTGTAACGAGTGGGAAAAATTGTTTCTATCGACTTGGAATTTCTGAAGGAATTTTAAAAGAAGTATATGAGAAATCACAATTTACTTTGTGCCCTAAATGCTTGATTACACACAATTAAAAATATTCCTGACCATGAAATTCTTCATCTGTCAGTTGCACTTGCTCATTTCAATGAAAGCGGCAAAGGATTCTTCAAATGTATGTGTAAAACAAAGTGTTCAGTGTACGTATGTAAATGTAGAGCGCCCTCTAGCGCTCAGAGTGTCTAACGAATCTGTGTAACCTCTGACTCCATCGAGAAAGGAGTCGAAACGAGCGAGCTGAGCAACAAGAATAAAAACTACAGTCCACTTACTGAGAGAGACTTTTTATTGAGTTTTTACTTGTTACCCAACATTCTGGTCCAGTCTCAACCGGAGAGACCTATGCATTGAAAATACGAGGTATGTGCTGTTGTTTTTTGACTTTTCGTTGAAAATTCGAACTTTAAACTTTAACGATGTTTAAAGGATCAAAAAAAGAAGACTTGAGGCGAATCGCTTCTGAATTAGAGTTGTGTGTGAGTGATAAATTAACTGTTTTAGACTTGATGGATCTTATAAAAACTGTGATAGATACAAAAACGATCCTGATTCTGTGCATGAGTTAGCAAATTTAATTATCGAAGAATTGATTGAAAATTAACGTCGCACTATTCAGTATGACGAAAGTCAAGCGTGGAACACCCTAAGCTGGCACCCCCTCCTAGAAGAAAGGAAGTATGACGAAAAAATTAGAAGAAAAAATAAGAGAAAAGTCTAAGCTTGATTTAGAGATAGCGAGAATACGAGCAAATGATAAAGACAATAATACTGAAGTTAATTGTAATGATTTCTCTTTTCTTTTCTGTGGATTCTTTAATTAAAAGTATCCGCACACTTACAGTGAAAATTCCTAACATACCTGAGGGATGGAGTTTCTTTTTTTTATCATTAGAACGTGCATTTGCAGGCAAAAAGTGTTACTGATAAATTTAAACCTGAGATTTTGTTAAATTTATTAGAGAAAAAGCTGCAAATATCTTATATCTGAAAGATGAGGATCTTAAAAATTATGATAAAATAAAGTCCATAATACTCCAAGAATTTGAGCCAACCCCTCAATCGTGTTTACAGAAGTTTAAGAAAGCAACACGGGGCAAAATTGTGAATCCCATGTCCAGTTTGCGAGTAGATTAACAACAAATTGGGAATACTATTTAAAATTGAGAAATGTTTCAAATTTCGAGGTATTAAAACAATTAATAGTTTCAGACAAAATATTTAGTACTTTAGATAAAAAACCGCATCGCATATTAGTGTCAGACAAGCAGATAAATGGTTTGATCCTTTAACGTTGGGAAAAGAAATTGATTTATTTTATTCATCGCGAGGAAAACCACTGAGTGAGAGTATTAATTATTGTCGCAAAAATCAAAAAATCTAAAAATATGTCTAGAGTATTTTTCTCAGATGTCAAGGGAAAAAATGTGTTTTGTGTCAATCTGATAGTCATTTTTTTAAATAAATGTCCTCAATATAAGCAATTATCAGTAAATAAACGGGTAGAACTTGTTAAAAATAATTCCTTGTGTTTTAATTGTTTAAATTTGCATAGAGTCAAGTTTTGTAAATCTAAAGTTCTTTGTAAATGCTGCCAAAAAAAGCATCATTCTTCTTTGTGTTTCTCTGGAGACCCAAATTTTACGAGTGAAAGGGTCATTCAACCTTCTTCATTGGGGGGGCAGAAAGAGCCGGAAACAGAGGAATCCTCGATGAGTCAACTTTCAGCGAAGGCGTCTGTGTTCAAACCCATAATTTACATAGGGAGATTTCGAAAGAGGTGTCTTCTCAGGGTTTAGGAGATCTGTGTTTACTGCAACGAGTTACGTAAAATCGAAATCCGTTTTACTTTCAACCGCGAATTGTTTCATTAGAGATTCCTTTGGGAAAATGCAGGAAGTCAGAGCGCTGTTGGACGGTGGTTCAACAAGCAATTTTATTTCGCAACAGTGTATGAATAGACTCAATTTAAAAAGAGAAAAATAAACATTTTGGTTTCAGGATTAAATAATTCAGAGTTAACGATTAAATCACGCGTTAATGCAACAATTGCAAATAGAGGAAATAGTTATGAAACTAATGCAGATTTTTTGTAGTGCCGCGAATTACGGATATGATTCCTTCTCAACCATTTAACGTTAGTTTGGGTAATTTCAGTAGAGAGAAATTAGCGGATGAAAATTTCAACATTCCGAGAAATATTGATTTATTGTTGGGAGCAGAAATCTTTTTATGAAATTCTTTTACCAGGACAAACAAATCTTTTAAATACAAAATTAATTTTTCAGAATACAGTCTTCGGCTATATTGCGAGTGGGAGTATTCCAGTTTCTAGTGAAAATAAATCTCACTGTGGGTTAATCAAAGATAATGTCGATTTAGAAAAGACAATGAGGAGATTTTGGGAAATCGAAAATGTTGAACCTGAGACAATAAAAAATAAGGAAACGATAATTTATGAGGAGCATTTTCAAAAAAATCATACTAGAGATAATACGGGAAGATATATAGTATCTATGCCATTTTAAAAAGGATCCAAATTTTTAAGCCAGTCAAAAGATATTGCCCTTAAAAATTAAATTCTTTATGGAATAGATTAAAGCGTGAGCCTAACTATTTAAAATTATATAGAGATTTTTTAAAAGAGTATAAAGAGCTAGGCCATATGCAAGAGGTAGATGAGAGAGAGAAGTGTGGAATGTATTTTATACCACATCTTGGTGTTTATCGCTCTGATAAAAAAACAAGTAAATTGAGAGTAGTTTTTAATGCGTCGAGTGCAACTACAAACGGTTATTCTTTAAACTCTCTACAATACAATGGGGAGTTGCTCAAAATGACCTTTTTCAATAACGGTTCGCTTTAGGAAGCACATATTTGCATTCATTGCGGATGTGCAAAAAATGTATCGAATGATTTGGATTAATCCAGATCAGCGTAAACTTCAGCACATTCTGTGGAGAGAGAACATGGACGAACCAATAAAAACGTTTGAGTTGTCAACTGTGACCTACGGAACAACGGTGCACCATTTTTAACGACACGTACGCTAAAACAATTAGAAGGGGAATCCTAGATGAAGCAGGGAATTTTCCATTAGGGTCTTCAGTTGTGATGAGTGACATGTACATTTATGATGTACTTACGGGTGCAGAGACCTTATTAGAAGCAAAAGAACTGAAAAATCAACTGATCAATATCTACGCTAAAGTAGGTATGGTTTTGCATAAGTGGTGCGGAAATAATATGGAATTGATCGAGGTTTCCAAAAATTATGATTTTTCAGATTCATCATAGATAAAAGTGTTGGGTGTTTATTGGAACCCCAAGCATGATTGCTTCTCCTTCAGAGTAAAAATAGACTTGCACGAATTAAATACCAAACGGGATGTTTTGTCAACCATCGCCAGGATATATGATCATCTTTGTCTTTTAGGTCCTGTGGTGGCGAAGGCGAAAATCTTCCTTCAAAAATTATGGATGTTAAAGATTGATTGGACAGATTTGCTTCCAGATACAATCAATAGAGAATGGCGACAATTTGTCGAATCGCTTCAGGTAGTAAATGACATCAACATCAATCAATGCTTTGTGCTAGAGCAACCGGAAGTGATCGAGCTGCATGGAATTTCCGACGCGTCCCAGTCAGCATATGGAGCTGTCGTCTACTGCAAATCCATAACCTCAGATAGAAAGATGCTTGTGCATCTTATTGCCAGTAAATCCCGAGTTGCGCCTACCAAGCAAACAACGATTCCCAGACTTGAGCTATGTGCCGCTGTGCTGTTAGCAAAATTAGGGCATCGTGTCAAGCAAGCTTTAAAATTAAATGTGACTAATACTTTTCTTTGGAGTGACTCCATGATAGTTTTGTCATGGATAAGGAAGGAGTCATATCAACTAAAAACCTTTGTGGCTAACAGGATTGCTACAATCCAGGAGATGACTTCCAGTGAGCAATGGCGTTATGTGGCAACAGAGAACAATCCTGCCGACTTCGTTTCCAGAGGAATGGATTCTCTAAAACTTAAAACCTGTGAGTTGTGGTGGAATGGTCCTAAATTTCTGATGAGCAACCAGTACCCACAACGACAAATTCCTGTTGCAGTGATCAAGGATCCAGGTGAACTTAAAAACTGTAGTGACTTTTCTAACTTTTTTCTTGATTCTGCTACTAACTCTTTTGTAAATAATTTACTTAACCTTAGTAATGACTATTTTAAAATTATTCGTGTCTTAAGTTTTATTTGTAGATTTGTTTATAATTGTAAGAGCAAAGAAAGCAAAGGAATTGGGCCTCTAGATTTAGGAGAATTAAAAAAGGCTGAACAGCTTTTATTGAAATTAGTACAAAAGGAAGAGTTTAAAGTAGAGATGAATGGTATTCAAAATTCTGCCATGGTACCTTCCAACAGTCGAGTAAAAACACTCAATCCATTTATTGATAGTGAAGGGATTTTGAGAGTTGGAGGTCGATTGAGAAATAGTGATATTAATTATAACCAGAAATTCCAATTCTTTTGCCTTCGAAACATAAATTGACTTATTTAATAGTTGAGTATTTTCATAAAAAAAAAGTTTTTACATAGTGGTCCACAATCCTTGTTATATCAGATCAGGCAAAATTTTTGGATATTGAATGGCCGTAATATTTGTAGAAAAGTTGTTCATAATTGTGTAATTTGTTGTAAGACCAATCCTACTTGCACTAATCAAATAATGGCTGACTTGCCAAAGGATAGAGTTATCAAAAATTATCCATTCAATGTGTCAGGTGTGGACTTCTGTGGCCCCTTTTACATTAACTATAAAGGGCAGAGAAAAGGTGTATATAACAAAATCTATGTTTGTATATTTATATGTTTTGTTTCTAAAGCTGTGCACTTAGATATTGTGACTGATTTAACCTCTAATGCATTTATTGCTACACTTAAGCGTTTTATATTTAGAAGAGGTAAATGTGCTAAGTTGTATTCTGATAATGCAACAAATTTTGTGGGTGCAAATATAGAACTTAAAAATGTTTAATTTGGTGTGTAAACCTGATGAGACACTTGCAAGTTATATGGCATCTGAAGGAATAGATTGGAAATTCCTCCCCCTAGAGCCCCAAATTTTGAAGGTCTCTGGGAGGCAGGCGTTAAATCTTTTAAGTTCTATTTAAAGAAAGTAGTAGGTAACATTAGATTAACATATGAAGAATTTCTGACCGTGATTATCCAAATAGAGGGGATGTTAAATTCTCGTCCTATTGTCCCATTATCTTTTGACTTAGATGATTTAAATGTATTGACTCCCCTTCTCATTTTTTGATAGGTAGATCAATTACATCAATTGTTGAGCCTGATTTAACTAATTTAAATGAAATTTAAATGAAAATAGGTTGGATAATTGGCAGAAAATTACAAAAATAAATCAATTAATTTGGAAAAGGTGGAGTGTAGACTATTTAAATAGTTTGCAGCAGAGAAATAAGTGGCATTTCGAGAAAAAGAATGCTAAAATTGGAGATATGGTTATAATAAAAGAGGATAATTTATTTTCTTGTCAATGGTCATTAGGTAGAATCAAAAATATTTATATCCAGGAAAGGATTCTAAAGTAAGAGTAGTGGAAGTCAAAACCACTAGAGGTATATTTAAGAGACCCATTTCGAAACTGTGCATTCTACCAATTGAAACAGTGTGTGTGTGAAGTAGCATATATAACCCTTCAGATAGTAATGTTTGTGTGTAGAATAGTATTTTTTTAATTCTGTGTGATTTATCAATTGCTTATACATTGTCTTCATTTGTATGCTGTTTTGTTTGTATTTTGAAGTATTGTATTTCTGTGTGTTATCTTTATGATTATGTTCTATGTAAATCTTGCATGTTGAAAAACATTGCAAGGCCGGGTGGCATGTTCAGTGTACGTATGTAAATGTAGAGCGCCCTCTAGCGCTCAGAGTGTCTAACGAATCTGTGTAACCTCTGACTCCATCGAGAAAGGAGTTGAAACGAGCGAGCTGAGCAACAAGTAATAAAAACTACAGTCCACTTACTGAGAGAGACTTTTTCTTGAGTTTTTACTTGTCACCCAACACAAAGTAACAAAATAAGAATGGTCTTTACGTGAACAATGAAATGAAATGTGATTCAAAATGCCATTCAAGCCTTCCATGTTAAGTTCTTATTTTTAATTTAAAAATTTTGTTGGCCTTAGTAAAAGAAAGCCGTAAATTTTGTTTTTGGTACATTTTTTTCCCTTTACGTATTTTTAATTTTTTAATGGCACTCTCATTATTTTGTCAGAATAACATTTGCATTTTTTAGAAATGCAAAACTCATTGATATAGTAACCTTATCATGACCTTATTTCATACTTTGCCTAAACAGCTTTAGTCATTAGGTATTTTATACAATGCCTAGGCAAAGTATGAAATAATTCTCTTTTTTCATACTTTGCCTAAAAACATCCGGCATTCTATAGAATGCCGGCATTTCATACTTTGCCGGTAACATATGTATTGTCACGTAGATCGTTATTAGCGGAATTTATGCTATCAGTTTCAAATGCCGAGACAGTTCTTTGGAAGCTTTATTGTAGAAACCAATCCTTGATATACCGGATTTAGCACTTAACTTCGCATAATAAATCCCAGAAAGCCTTCACACCTTCTACGGAAATGCTCCCCAACATTTTTAGCGCCGCGGACCGGACAACGTTAGGTAATTTTACCGCAGCCCGCTGAGGGGGAAGACGTTTATTGTTTATATTTTAAATTAATTTGATTTAATAATTTTATTTTAGTTGTATTTAAATGTGCCTTCAAAATAAAATATAACTACACCAAAAAGGAATATAAAAGGATTTAACATGGAATATAAAGTGATTTTTATAAAAAGTAGCCCTAACCGAAGAAAAATATACCGCAGTAAATAAAATGAAAACAATTTATAATTTCTTGTTTCTTTCCCACATACCGGGGGTTGGAGACCCCTGTTCTACATCTCTCAGTGTCTAAAAATACAAATATGTGATGTTTATGATTAATCAAAAGCACTCGCTTAATAGCACCGAATCTTGTCGACTCTTCTATGTTCAAAACAATACCAATTCAATTTCAGCGAGCAGCTCTTATTCATAGTATGCATGTATATTTCGAGAAAGTTCCGCTTATGCCATAGATTGTGATATTAATATATTTCTCCAGAAATTTTCAGAAGCATTCATTTGGTCGCGTACAAGTCAAAAATGATGCCAACTTGGCTGTATCGCCAACATTATAATGTAAGAAATGAAATTGCTTGGGAATATTGCAATTTTAACATAAAATAAATACAATGGAAAGTAATATTAACGTATTTCACATCCAGATATTATTTGTTTACGCTATTTTAAGCAATCATTACACAAAATTCGTGCCAAAATACACTTATATGGTGGATTTTACTTATATTTCTTAAAGTTCATTAATATCAGATGATCGCATATAGTGGCACTTTCTGCACATGAGACCCCATGTGACTTCAAGCAAGTGTGTCAATTTTTATCTCTTTACCTGCATTATTCCATGAGTTGTTGAATTTTCAAATGTTGACGGACTTTTGGATCACCTGAATATGTACAATAGTAAAGGGTGTTTTTTTTAGAGGTATAGAACTTTAAATTGCAATAAAACAACGATGTATTATTTGATTGACATGAATTTTTTTTTTTTTATTCTAAAGATAATCTTGTGGCATTACATTTTAAATATGATTTCTGGCATATGGCTGCCACGGCTGGCTCGGATGTAGTCCAACCTGGACGTCCAATTTTCAATGACTTTTTCCAACATTTGTGGCCGTATATCGGCAATAACACGGCGAATGTTGTCTTCCAAATGGTCAAGCGTTTGTGGCTTATCCGCATAGACCAATGACTTTACATAGCGCCACAGAAATAGTCTAGCGGTGTTAAATCACAAGATCTTGGAGGCCAATTCACAGGTCCAAAACGTTAAATTAGGCGGTCACCAAACGTGTCTTTCAATAAATCGATTGTTGCACGAGCTGCGTGACATGTTGCGCCGTCTTGTTGGAACCACAGCTCCTGGACTTCATGATTTTTCAATTCAGGAATGAAAAAGTTAGTAATCATGGCTCTATACCGATCACCATTGACTGAAAAGTTGTGGCCTTTATCGTTTTTGAAGAAGGATTCCACCAGCTCATAAAGCGTACCAAACAGTCAGTTTTTCTGGATGTAACGGTGTTTCGACATACACTTGTGGATTAGCTTCACTCCAAATGCGGCAGTTTTGTTTGTTGACGTAGCCATTCAACCAGAAGTGCGCTTCATCGCTAAACAAAATTCGCTTATGAAAATCGGGAACAACGGCAATCTCGTTTTGGGCCCATTCGACGAATCTACGCCTTGCTTGATGATCGTTTTGATGAATTGCCAAACCAAACTGAGATAAAATCACTTGACAGCTGTTAAATTGGTCGCCATTTTGGAAAGTAATGTTAACTTAAACTTCTATACCTGGAAAAAAACACTCTTTATTTAAATTTTGAACATGTATATTGTAACACTTGTTCCTTTATCAGGAACGGGAAAGTTCAAACAGTTCTAAGCATTATGCCAAAAAAATCCAAAATCTTAAACTTATACTTACTTGTCCTATTTGTCAAATAAAGTTTCATTTTCATCCTCTCAGATGTCAAAATTCATTGCCTACTTTTTTTTTTACTTTAGCGTAGAATGGAATAATACAAATCAACTTTGAGTCAAACAATAATTGATTGAAAGTAAATTAAATTTCCCTTTGAACATAATAGTCTCGAAATGGATTGAATAAATGAAAATTCTAAGGGGAGTTTACTAAAACACTATATGTATATATATAAATAGAAAGAAGAAAAAATATCTGCTTGAAATGAGAAAAAGAAATATTTTTGAATTTTATTTCTTACTTATATATGACAAGGAAAAATAGAAGACTAGATTCCATCCTGGATTTTTGATTACTTCTTACTTCACTTAAAAATTCTTGCTTTTTTCTCTCAAATAAATGTTTGAAATTTGAGAAATCCAGCATGCTTTTAAAAAGTTTGCATAAATGCATGTATTAAGATTTTAAAATCTTATTATTCAGGAGGAAATCCCATAAACAGAAATTGTGATTGGATATATTACATGTTTGCGAATTGTGACATTTTGATTTATGTGTCTTTACAAAATGGGTGGGGGCACTTTTTTAATAAAAACGTTGCTAGCAGCAAAGTAAGAATTTTTTTTAAAAATATTGTATGATATCAAATCAATTATTTGTCTTTTCTATAATTTTGACTTCAGTATTCAGATTGATATATGCTTTACATATTTTATGTATGTTTTCAAGAATAAAGCAATGCATTTTTTTTTGCTTTAAATTACTTTTGGGTTAGGGCAAAATACATAAACTTGTCTATTTTTCCATACGCTATTGAAAGAAAAACGAATTTGTTTTTGATTCATCTTTGTATAATAGATACCGAAATGACATAAAACGGAAGGAGCATTAGTTAAAAGTGTGTTTTAAGCAGAATCTCATTATGTTACTATATGGGACTTGTTTCTCAGAAATTCTTTTTATGTAGTATTTGTCTTTAATTTTCCTGTTTCGTGTTCATACCTATCAACCACTTTTACCTCATGCTAAGTTTATCATTTACATGATAATCACTTCAAAAATTCGAATTTTTGCTCTATTTATAAAGATATTTAATTTTTTAAAAAAATACCAGAAAAAAAAAAATCCATTATATTTTCAAAGGCATCATAAGACAACCGCAGCAATTCAGATCAATTTCTGAAAGATTTTTCTGTCATCAAACGAGAATTATTTTTTGAGAAAACAATGTATATTTTCCCCACTTGTTTTCTTATCTTAAATTCATCACCTTAGAAATCACCAATCCTTCTGCACTTTCTGAATAACATGAAAATAATCGAAATTCTAGAAGTCATTACTAACAGTCTAAATCCCTGAAAATAAAGTGCCCGCGGTAACCGAGTGGTATAGGCATCGGATCGTGGCTTGCCTTGTCACGAGTTCGAGCCCAGTACCACTAAAGACCCGCCGTGTAGGGCAGCGATGCACGTTAAATCTGTCGAGAGCTGAAACGTCCTCCCGTTGGTGTGGTGTGGTTGTTCGGAGAGAGGGTGCCAGCTCAGGTGTCATCCATGTCACTTGACCATGGTTCAAAATTACGTGGTCCGTCGCCAAAAGCCCTCGTGCAGCTGAACAGTGCGACGTTAATATTCAATCAATCAACTCTGAAAATAAAATGAAATTGTCCATTGAGGTGAAGACAGCATAGACCTTTAACCTAGCTAATATAATTAAATAAATAAAGGATTAATATATGTTGTGTTGATGTGTTTATCATATTTCAGAATTAAAGAATATGATATTCGGAAGTCCTATTCCTTCTTTCTTCTTTTTTTCGGGCTTTCTTTATATGTTGGTATCAAGAGTATCCAAAGTTATAGCGATTTAATATATTTCCAAAAAACATTTTATAAAAACCATACCAAAATCTTTAAGTATCACTAAATCTTATTGATAAGTTACATATAACATACAAATCGAAAAAATGAAAAATAAACTATCTTTTACGAAAAAAACACACTTAATTACAAATGATGTGAAACATGTAATATTCTTAGATATATATCATGATTTAGAGATATTTATTTTACGAAAGTTTCAAAAATAAACCCTTCTCTACTAAAGCTGAAAAAAAAATTAATTTAAAATCAGGCTTTAAAACGATATCCGAAATTTAAATTAACTTGAATTAAATAAATTATTATAAACAAATAACAATATGGAGGACGTTAATTTCATTGACGTTGGAGTGAGTAAATATTAATGTCACACTGTTAAGCTACTCGAGGGCTTTTAGCGACGGACCTCCTAGTGTCCATGATCAAATGATGAGGGCAGCACCTGATCTGCCCCCCATCTCCTAACTACCTCACTACACCAACGGGAAGACATTTGAGCTATTGACAGATTTAAAGTGCATCGTTCTCCAACACGGCGGGTCTTAAGTTGCACAAGATTCGAACTCATGACACGCCGGCTACGAGTCTGTTACTTTTACCACTAAGCTACCTCGACCTCCAGAAGACATTAAATTTTGTTTGAAATTCTAGGGCAATTTTTATTTTCATAAGGAGAGTATTGTGATTTTACGCTGGTACCACTACTCATTTATTACTTGTAGGTTGCGCTGCCATTCGCTCACCATATTGAACATAGTTTACAATTCATGGCGTATATGTGGCGCCTCTATTCTAAAACGCTGTAAGTAGTTTACAATATTGTAAATAGCTACCATTGTTTTTACTTTAGTAGTTTTGTATATTTGTTGATATGAATCCCAATAGTATTTCCATCTCATCCCCAGGGCAGCCAATTGGAGTCAATGATCACTTTACCAAGCATCCAACCAGAGAGCAGCCTCTAAGCTCTCAGTCATGCCAAAAAACCTCGAAAATTTCCCACTCTGACCAAGCACGTTAGTCACGCCTCCCTGATTCCATCGTCGAACCAATTACCGCCATGCCACTCAGCAGAATGAAAAAACCCACTTTCGTCAAGCCCCACATCCAAGTTCTGTCAAGACATGGGATTGAGGACTGTGTTACAGTCCGGATGCCCAAAAGAAAACGCCTTTTCAACGCCTATAATAGAATTTCTCCCCCCCATTGGCCCCTTCCACCTGAAGCCACACCTCTTCTTCATCAACCAGGATGTTAACATCAGCTATCAGACAGAACAAGATAGAGAGCTGCTGTTTGCAATCTCTTGTGAAATAAAACCTTAAAGTTATAAAATTGCTTAGCTTGTGTCCAGCTTGGTTATTTGGTTAATCTGAGTATGTGGATTAGTTCCTCAAAGATGAGAGCATTTTTGTCATTGCTTTATGTATCTGAATTATAGAAATCCCGATGGCATTTCTATATAAATTTTTTTCTTATCGTGAAATGTGTTTTTTTTCCGATATTCTCTCTGGGGATTAAGAAAAATATTTTTTTTCCTAATTTTTATCTTTCTATATATAACATGCTATTGAAAAGAATTTCTTTTCATTTCACTATAACTTAATATTTCATACTTTATATGGTATTAAACACACATAATTAAATGGAAATCAGTCATTAATTGATTCTTAAAGGAATATATTTTATTTCTTATTTGCATTTGCAGTTCAATATGTATTATATTGAGCATTTTTAATTCTTTCATTTCACGAACTTTTAAAGATTTTAATAAGTGTTAGGAAGTGTAACGGGTCTATCCACGCTTTTTCAACTGATAGTCCTCTTAGGGAATATTGGGTCTTTAAAAATTATTCTTTTATAAGCCTTCCTCCTCCGAAGAAGATGTGATTATGTAAATTAAGACTTGTACATAAACGTTAACCTTTCGAGTTAGAGAGAGAGAGAGGTTTGACTGCTAACAAATAGTAGCGATTGATTAACGTGAAGTGAGGCGTGAGTACTTCGTAGCTTATTTCTGTAATATTAAAGTTGACGATTTGGTCAGTTGATTAAATTGGATTAGGTCGCTTGGAATTAGAAGGTATATTGTCTAAACGTAAGTGATCCGATTATTAAGTCTTCTAGAATCTCATCTACCTCACTATTGCTTTCCATATTTAGTAATTGGTGCATTTCTTAACTTGGGTTATTGAATTTTTGTTATTGTTCTTCTAATTGTAAATAAATAAAAGTTATTTTGAATATGGCTAAGTTTCCTTCCGGCCCTCACACACCAATGGGCCACGAGGGGCGTCCATTATAGATATATTTATGTAATTTTTAATATAGTCGATATATATATTATATAATTTTTATAACAGATCCCTGTTCCACTAAAATATCACAGCTAGCATATATTCATAAAAATTCGTACATGATTTATTACAAAGATAGTTGGCTTATTTATTTGAGGAATGTTTTGCATTAGTAATGATTGTACTTTGATGATATCGTATTGCTAATTTAGAATTGAATACATTCAAATTTTCAAACGGGAATAAAAAATAGCTCTAAACGTGAAACTTTCTATCTTGTTCACATCACATACAAGAACATATATATTAATAGTTTTATTAATCTTAACTATACTCATTCATGCATCTCCAATGTTTCCAACAGCTTCTCTACTCTAGCATCAATTTCAAGTGTAATGGAATTCCCAAATTGTCAAGATATAATAAACCCTTGCACGCGTGAAGAATTTGCGTAGGATGATTATAAATCCTTTTTCAATTGCATAAATTGGGCTCGTGAAGAGATGTCTCAGAATTGATGAAAGCACATTTATTCAGCTCTTTATTAATTGAAAATTATACATATATCATTAAGATAATCTCTTTTTTGTAATAGCACTTTCTAATTAATAAAATTAAAAATTAATGATGATCTAAAGAAATATTTTTGAGCATAATTTAAAATTTAAATCATAATAAGATTCAAGTGTAGCATAATATATATATATATATGTATATATATATATATATATATATATATATATATATATATATATATATATATGTATATATAATAAGCAATGTTCGTTTTTCATGCTAACACAAATCTTTTATTTTGAAATACCATGTAGTACAAAACTAAAAATTAATTTTGCATCAAAAACTGAAACTATAGATTTTGTAATATTTTTAGTTTCCTTTCTTAAGTTTGCTGAAAAGAGAATCATTACTCAATTAAATAAAAATATATCCATTAAAAAAAAGAACGATTTACTTCAGTTAAGACTTTAAAACGATTGAGGAATATAGACAAAATTTTAAGTAACTATATTTTTGTAAATACTCTTCTTACCTTTATGCAATGCATATATATATATATATATATATATATATATATATATATATATATATATATATAGGGTTCTATTTATTCTTCACTTTTATTTTATTCTACTATATATATATATATGTATATGTATATATATATATATGTATATGTATATATATATATATGTATATGTATATGTATATATATATGTATATGTATATATATATATGTATATGTATATGTATATATATGTGTGATAATTCCCCCTCGCATCCTTTTAATTATTTGGTTCGAAACTAACACCCTGATTTTAATCAACTAATAATATTACATCATAAATCCCTTTCCCGCCCTTTGTAACCAATCAGAGCTCTTATTACAAGCATGTCACGTGGTCTTCAACGTCAGGTATAAAAGCCGATGTCTCTGGAAACCTCTCTCTCTTCGATCATTTCTCGGTAGTCATGTAGCGGCTGCAGCGCGTTCTGTGTGTGTCTTTGTCTGTGTTGTGTCGGCCATGTTTGCTTCTTGTATGTGTAATGCCGTCCCTACTGGATCTTTATGTGTTTCTGGATGTGAATAAAAAGGAATTTCGATTTCCATGAGTTCCTCTTCGATACTATCGTATTAGACCATGCTCCACGTAACATAGAAAATCACACCACCGGCCACGACCAGCCATTGGTTCTCCATTATTTAATCAACCACTCGCCACGTCTTACAATATATTTACCACTCAACGGAATTGTTCCAGAGGTATTTCATATATATGTATATATATGTATGTATATATATATATATATATATATATATATATATATATATATATATATATATGTAAGGACTCCCTCTAACATCCATTTCAGTAACATTTAATTCTCTGGCTCAGTCCTACAAAACGACTGCTTAATTATTTAAACTAGCTACCCGCTTAACGGGAACCTTTTGAATTACATCCATCCGTCCACCTACCCTGATCCTGTGATTTCCCGCTTGGTATAAATAGCAAAATCTCTGGAAATTCCTCCTCTTTTGCTCTTTGTCCTTCGTCATGTAATCGGCTGCAGCTAGTGTTTCTGTCTTTTTGTTTGCTTCATGCTATGTTGGAATGCTATATGTTAATTGTTCAATAAACCATATTAACTAACCACAAGACTGCTTCATCAATTCCATAAATATGTAACATCAACCATCTAAAATATGATCAACTATAACGAAAGCCTTACCAATGACCGCGCCCCGTTATTTTATTACAGTAGTCCTTACCACTGGCCCGTCTTTACATACAGTGGGCCACAAAAGTGTTCATACACTTGCAGTTTCTTGTAAAACTTAATATTTTCGACTAACAAAAGTTAATATACTGTAATTGTAATTTTTCTATGATATCTACAACTTGTCCTTTATGACATAATTATATTTTTTTTAAGAAAAAAGTATAACTATTTTTTTAAAAAGTTAATCAAAAAATTAATAAAAAATTACACCACAAAAGTCTTCGTACACTTAATAAAAATCTCAACTTAGATTTAAATATTGAATTTCTTTCTTAATTTAGTATTTAGTAGGATATCTTTTAGTGTCCAAAACTACTTTTAAGCGTCTTGGTATAGATTTAATCAGTGTTTTGTAATTTCTGCATCGATTTCCCTCCATTCTTCTGTGATTACTGTTTTTACTTCGCATTTTGTGATTATTTGTCATTTTTTTTTTTTTACGTCAAAGTCTCACCAAATAGGTTCTACTGGGCTAAATAAAGTGATTGAGGAGGTGTTTCGTGATTTGGGGACAGTTATAGAGACATCAGTTGCGTACATTGAGAGCAGTACACTGGGCGTCATTATCCTGTTAAAAAATGAAGTCGTCTCCAATATCCAAATTCTGGAGGATAATTTAAAATTTATCTTTAAATTATTTAAATAGAGGTCATGATCCATGTTTTATTGATCCAATTAAATTCTTGGGATTTAGTTTCAGAAAGTTCAAAATTTACTGCAAATTGATTGGGATTTCAGATAATTCAACATTTTTGATTCCGATGGGGTTATAATAGCGTCTAAATGAAAAAATAAGGAGTTTAACCCCATGAATTTATGTGGAACAAGAACTCCTCCACCTCCATGCTTCAGCATTGAAGTGAAGGTGTTCTGGTGTGGGGTGTGTAAATTGGCCTCAGAATTAGATAATTTGGTATTTGTTGATGGTATTGTGAATCATAAGCTCTATTTAAATATTTTAAAGAGAAATTAAAATTATCCGCCCAAAATTCGGATATTGGAGATGACTTCATTTTTTAACAGGGTAATGACGCCAAGCGCACTGCTCTCAATGTACGCCACTGGTGTCTCTATAACTTTACTCAAATTATGAAAACACCTCCTCAATCACTTTAGCCCAGTAGAACATATTTGGTAAAATTTTGATGTAAAAAAAGAAAAAATGACAAATAATCACAAAATGTGAAGTAAAAACAGTAATCACAGAAGAATGGAGGAAAATCGATGCAGAAATTACAAAAAACTAATTATATCTATACCAAGACGCTTAAAAGTTGTTGTGGGAACCAACAGATATCCTACTAAGTACTAAATTAAGAAAGAAGTACAGCATTTAAAGCTATGTTGAAATTTTTGTTAAGTGTACGAAGGCTTTTGTGGCGTATTTTTAGTAGCTTTTTGATTATTAATTTTTAAAAATAACAGTTAGACTATTTTTTAAAATAATCGTTATGTCATTTCATTAAGAACAAGTTGCAGATATCACAAACAAATTACAATTACAATATATTAATTTTTATTAGTCGAAAACATTAAATTTTATAAGAAATTGCAAGTGTAGTAACACTTTTGTGGCCCAGTGTATATAATATACGAAACCATTATATAAAAACTGTAATACTAATATCTATATATACATGTATAAATACAGTAGTAATAAAGAATATTTAAAATATGAAAAGAAGTACTAGAATAAGTCAATAGATGTTATAATTCAGAAATGAATACTATAGATGATGTAATACAGAAATGAAAAATGGGAAATGGAAGCACATCTAAAATTCAATTTTTAAAATATTATTTCCGACCCAAAACTGTCTATTTTAGCATATATCTGTCATTTATCCTATTCTTACCAGTATTTTATTTTATCCCGTCACATATCATTTATATCCTTACAAATATCTAACTTCCAAAATTTCAGATGAAACTAAGTTATCATCATCATTCCGGTCTGTTTCTTATTCTCAATTGAATATCTGAGTTACGTTTTCCACCCAGCGACTTTGAATCGATTTCATATTTTATTGATAGGTCACCAGTTCAATATGACTATGTATTTACCTTGCACTACTCGTGAGGCTATATCTTTGAGATCCTCTCTTCTCAAATTTTCTACGTAACTTACATGTCTTAATGCATGTTACCAAGAAACTTTTGCCATAGAATATTTTTTAGTTTCTTATATATCTGCAATTTATTTCAATTGATAAGTATACTTAAAGGAATTTTCTTTTTGGATACAAAAATAATAGCAATATTCTCTTAAAGATCTTAAGGATTTCTTTCTTAAGAAATATTTCAGAATATAATATACTCTGATAAGAAATACATCTACTCTTGAAGTCAGATATTGCAGAAGATAGATGCTGTAGATATATCTATGTGTCTATTTATCTATCTGTGTCTGCCTATCTATCTGTCTTTCTGTAAATTTATATATCTATTTTTCTGTAAATCTACCTATCTTTCTGTCAATCTATCTATCTATCTTTCTGTAAATTTATGTATCTATTTTTCTGTAAATCTACCTATCTGTCTATCTTTCTATATATCTGTATGTCTCTCAATCTATTTATGTATCTATCTATCTTTCTGTAAATCTGTGTTTATGTATCTATCTATCTTTCTGTAAATCTATTTATGTATCTATCTATCTTTCTGTAAATCTATATTTATGTATCTATCTATCTTTCTGTAAATCTATTTATGTAACTATCTATCTTTCTGTCAATCTATCTATCTATCTGTCAATCTATATATATATATATATATATATATGTATCTATCTATCTATCTTTCTGTAAGTATATCTATATATCTTTCTGTCAATTTATACATCTATCTTTCTGTACATCTACCTATCTGTCTATCTATCTGTCTATTTTTCTGTCAATCTATCTGTCTATCTTTCCGTTAATCTATCTACGAATATCTATGAACTTTTTAAAATATTTTCAGATCTCAACTCATAGTATAAAATTTCTGTATTTAACCCCTTAAGCGGTCAATGAAAAAAAAACACGCGAAAAAACAATTACTGTACTTCAAATCGTCTATGTGTTATCCACTTATAAGCGCTTGCGGGTTGCGCTACGGTCTCCAGTGATGTGCGTCTGTTCTATAATGTTAATGTTTTGCATATTTCGTCACTGCCAACGCATGATGTAAATTTAACATTGTCTACATGCTTCCTTCAGGGTGTTGTATTTTGTGTGACTTGCAGTGTAAAAACAACCTTAATTGATAAGCTAAACATGCTTCATTTCTGATTGCAGTTACATTTCAACCTTTTAAAACTGAAAAAAAAATTCATAATTTAAAATTATTGTCTTTTATGTTCAAGTATAATGGTAGAGCACATTGTATGTGTTACAGCAAACCCTTTGTGTTTCATTAGGTTTGTATTGAGAAGAGAATATATGCTCCTGTTAAAAATTCAAAAAGAGTTCAAAAAGAGAAAGCGATTATTGACTTTACATTTTCATTTACATTTTTAGAAATTTTCTTTTTTGTTCTATTCTTTGCAGCTATCTAGACATGAACAAATTTTAATGAGGAAGAAGTTGCATTGTGCCTTTTTTATAATATTATAATGATTTTAATAGTTGAATTAGAGCCATGTGTTCATAAATTTGTTACCGTAGTAAATTTTATCTTTTCAGTGTTTATTAGTTTACGGAGGGAAAATAACATTGCCTTACATTATTTAGCTTATGTTTAGTAAACTAACGTGAATAGCATATGCACTAGTATATAAAAGTATACTCTAGTATACCTTTAAGTGAAAAGCATTTTTTATTATACAAACACGAATTTCAAGAAATAGCTTATTGCGATTAGTACAATCGAAAAACAGCAGGGTAAAAAGGGGATGAATATTGTATAAATATCAGAAGCATGTCTTCAAAGGGGACACAAAGGTCGTGCAAAACGTGTGGAGTGTTCACGTGCAGTAAAAAGCAGCTTAAAAAATAACATACGTTATTTCAGATATCCGCTGCAAATGAAAGTGAGATTGTACAAGCAATATAAATACTGCAAGAAACCATTACGATGCCTTACTTCTAGTAGAATAATCAGCAAGCTTCAGGAGGAAAGTAGTTCATCAAGTGTTGCCCCAGAACACGAATTTAGAAACCCGTCCAAAGTATAGGAGTAGCTACTGGAAAAGTTGGTGATATTCAACCGAGGAAATTAACAACTGAGGACCGATACTTCATCTCACAAACAAAAAGATATAAAAACTTGACAACTTGCAATAATGCTTATCATTTGCGTATGACAACCGGATGGCAAATGTCCTAGCTTAATATGGAAAGTTCCCTGCATACAAAAGCATATTTACCCGTCATTCTCCTATTCGTATATCACTAGCAGAATTTTTTGGTGATCAAACAAAAGAACGCAAAGACTAGGCATCTGATCACTGGAAATTTACCCCTTTTTTATGGATGGGAATCTTTTAAGTCTGGCAAAGCATTCTACGGACAATGAATACAGAGAGATGTACGTTTTCAACACGATTGTGTATGGCGGGTTAAATGGAGAGGCGTAATGATAAACGGTAGGATGGGACCCCACATTTTCGACACAGGGTTGTACCAGATATTGTTACTGATTTTTCCTTTACGTGCGTCTACCCAGAGTTCTCATCGTTCCAGACTAGTTTTTTATATATCATTGACCCAACAACATATGCTGTTCAATAGCTTTTAGGAAGTGTATTGTTATACTTTCATACTGTTTTAGAGTGGCATGAACTTCTAACAGCTCTGATCATTTTTTTTTATTATGAGACATAGTTAACATAATATATAGTTTCATTTCTTACCTTATAAAATAATACAAATTCTAATAAAACTCTAATCAGGGTTTATATTTATCTTATCAATTATTATTTATATACTTAATCTTAAAAAAACTAATTTACTGAAGTGTTTAGTGGTAAACTGAAATTAAAATGTTTTTATTAGTTATTAAAATCTATATAATACAAAATTCGGAAAATGTTATGTTAATATTGTTTTTCAAACAGATAAATCAAATATGTTACCACACATTGGTAATTATATTCTTTTACGTTTCAAAACAAATTTGATGTGCATTTTATTTTAATAAACATATGAAAACATCACTGAAAAACAAATTAAATAATAATTAGATAACAAACTTTATCATACAAGAATTAGTGTCTGAGAGTCTTAATTCATATTAGTTGATAGCATTACTTTCTGCAGCAACTGGAATTAACTTTAAAAGCTTTTAAGACCAATATGTCACTCGATAATTGCATACTTCAATGTAAAATAGGAGCGTTACATTGTCTTTTTGTATTTTATTTTGGAGTGATATAAAAGAAAATATTTTTCAACATTCACTCTCTTTATCGGAGTTTTAAGACACTAAAATTAACAACTTGAAGGGTCGATTATCGATTGAGAAGCAATATTTGGAGTTGTTTCCATCGTAACAAAGACGATAGTTCTTGACCTTTAACTGTTCTCTGAAATTTGTTCCAAGTCGTTGGAGAAAAGGTTTAACATCAGTTATATGTTAGGTGTAGCACATTTCTATCTTGAAATAAAATCTTTATTTTTGCAAATACGATGAAGGACAACTGGAATAAAAAAACTAGTTGTTAATTACATTTCTGATTTAAGTGTATTCTACAACGAGATTTATAACTTTATTTGGGGTTTTTCATGCTCACTAGAAAAAGAATGTCTCCTTTTAATTTTTAAAAAAGAATTTCTGATTTTGTTAAAAAAAAGACTTATTTCAAATAATATTTCCATTTAATAACTTAAAATATAGAATTTCCGTATTTCATAAAAAATATATAAATGTATTTGTTATTCTAGGATACATATGAAGTACAAGTAGTAGAACAGAAACATACAATATAAAAACAGAAGAATGTACAGGGTGTCCGAGAAAAATCCGTACAACTTCAAAAATTTATTGAAAAAGAAACAATAGGGTTAAAATGAAATTAATTAGTATATTAGATAGAATAACTCAAAAAGCTTTTTTCCTATAACTTAAGTTATTACCTTAGGAAATTTCTACATGAGACCTTTTCTCGTAGCACGAACAATATCACACACACACAAGACGATATTTCAATTCCATCTACGACCGTTTCAGCATGCTAACATCAACAGTAGCTACAGCTGTTTGGATGTTTTGCTTTAATTCTTCGAGACTGTTAACTTGCGTTCCGTACACAGTATCTTTAACATAACCCCAAAAGAAAAATCCAATGCTGTTAGGTCAGGAGACCGGGGTGGCCATGCAATGGGACCATCCCTGCCAATCCAACGCTGTGGAAAGGAATTATTCAGCGACTCACAAATTGTCAATCCCTAATAAGGAGGCGCACCATCTTATTGGAAAAGAACATTCGGTTGAAGGTCTTGCAGTTGTGGGAATAAATCTCAATGTATCTAAGTAGGTACTTGAGGTCACAGTCTTTTCGAGAAAAAAAGGTCCTAGGATGCGATCGTGAAGCAATCCGCACCACACGTTCACTTTTTCACTGCTCCGTTGGAGTTCACGTACGGCATATGGTTGTTCGGAGCCCCAAAATCGAACGTTATGTTTATTGACCATTCCGGACACATAAAACGTTGATTCATCGGAAAACAGTATTCGATTCAGAAAATGTTCATCGGCATCCAAACAATGCAGCATGCCAACTGCAAATCCGTAACGTTTCGCATAATCATCCGGTTTTATCGCATGCAGAATCTGAACTTTGTATGCTGTAAGTCACAATCGTTTATGAAGCACATCGTGTATCGTGGATCTTGGCATGTGTACCTCCCGGGATGCTTGTCGAACTGATTTTGTAGGGCTCCTACGAAATGTTTCACGTATTCGTTCCACACTTTCTTCGCTAGTTCTAGGGCGACCATATCCTTTTTTATGTTCCACACTACCCGTTGTCATAAATTTGTGATACCACTCACGAATGCTTGACCGAGATGGTGGCGATTCCCCATACGTCGTTCGATAATTCCGTTGTGTGTTGCGTATCGGGTTTTGTTTCGATAAACCACGCAACACATTGAGCTTTCTTCACGCGATCCGCCATTGAAATAACTAAAATGCTTTAATATTTTTTTGCGTGACATGTAGCGCCATCTATCAGAAACATACTACAGAAAAAAACTTTTTGAGTTATTCTATCTAATGTGTCCTAATTAGTTTCGCTGTAACCCTATTGTTTCTTTTCAATAAATTTTTGAAGTTGTACGGATCTTTCTCGGACACCCTGTATACATTTTTTATACAAATGATGATCCCAGCATAAAGCAGAAGGAGTGTACTGCTTTCCATTCGAGACGGAAATCCAAAACAGGCGGAGGTCCGACTTCTTTTCCCGAAGAAAATATATCCTTGCTTTATTTGGGATCCGAACCTGAGTTCACTCGGTTACAAATCGAGGTCATATCCACCAGACTGGCTTGATGTATCTGTAATGTACTAGTGCCAGGTCATTAAACTTTTTCAAAGAGAAGAACCAAGTTATGTATAGACGAAAACATAACTAAAGCATAACAGAGCCTTTTACACATTGAGCAATTTTTACTAAAAGCTACTTAAAGTGACTGCCTACCTTCGGACCCAATTTTTTTATAAAAACAAATTGAGTGTTTTTAGGAAGAAAAAATTTAAAAAAATATGTAAAGACATAAAATTTTTTAAATAAATGTTGTACTTTTAGAAAAATTGGTTGTTTTCAAGGAAATTTTACCAAATTTTTACCTAAACTGGTAACACCGTATAAAAATTTCGAATACACAATTATCAAAATTCTCTTTATACACAACATACATATTACGGTGCTCTTCCAAATGAGCCAAAATCTAAGAGAAATATTAAAATACAAAAAAATTACAGACATTTATACATAATAATATGAAAATTTTGATATTTTTTAAAGTTTTTTTCTTTATAAAAACTACCTTAGGAGAAAAAAATATTTAACCTACAACAAAACGTATGATCCACTTTATGAAAAATATTATAATAAACATTCCAACGAAATTTCAAAACGTTTTCTGGTTTTGTTCTTAAGATACCATGTATCTGGTAAAGAGTTTCTTTTGAAAACATAATTTTGAGAAAAACTCATTTAAAGTTTTATCTTACTGCCATTTTGCATAGAGTAATGTTTTTTTTTAAAATCACTATAACTTTATTTCTATTTCGCCTAAAGGAAAAGAAAAACTGTTTTGGTAAGAAAAATATTAAAACTAAGATTTTGAAATATAAAAAACAACGCCTTTTATGTAGTCGAAAAACGACATTTTCAAGGTAGGCAGTTACTACTTAAGCATCGGCAGGAGGGGAAGATGAGCCTTTGGTAGTAATCACGATCTAGAGACTCTCAAGCACGAGTTAAGAATTTTTATAATATTTAAATAAAGCTTTACACACACACACAAAAGTGTAGCATTTTCCATTTTTTCCTTAAGAACTATCGGTGATATTTTTATGTCTGTGGCTCAATGCAAGAACATGTTAAAATATTGTTGAAACATCATAATGTAGAGAATTAAACTGTCAAGCGTCCAATGAAAAGATGTCCCCACCTATATAACACTATACAAACTTTACTCTGAAATTTCATGTTTAAATTTATAATTAAAATTAACTTTGATTGTCCCTTTCAACTTTTTTATTGACCTTAAAGCATGTCACAAAGTACGGAATGTGCTTTCGTCACTTCTGATGGGGGTTTAGGTATATCTCTTGCTCACATTCAACACTACACCCTAATTCATGTATGAAAATAAGCAAAGGTTGCTGGAAATGACTTAGAATGTCGTCCCATTGCAGCATTTCTACCAATAAATTAGATATATTGCCTTAAAAATAATTTTAACTCTTCCACTGATTTTTAACTTTTTTTTGTCAATAAAAAACAATTTAATACAAAAATCTTAACCCAATGAGGAATTTAACTGTACATTCAAATAAAGGAAATTATTCAATATACAATTATAAAGGAAAAAAAGAAAGTAAAACAATAATTTTTAGTATACATATATTTTTTTAATAATTCATATAGCTAGAAATCTGAAGAACCGTGGTTTTTATGTGGTTCAAATTATATCACAACAAAGGCCGAGATATTCTGTTGCAGTTGTGTAAATCTCTTTGAGAAAATTATCATACCATTTCTTGATACTGGACAAATTTATTCAATTTTGCTTTAGCATTCGTTCATATGTAGGAGGAACGTAGTGTTGCTCTCTGTTAAACACATGCAAGGGAAGTCACATAACTCGAGGCAGGGAATTGTAGGGAATTCATTGCGCGTGCTATTTGATGAGAAACGCAGATATTATTTTTCCGGAGATATTATTTCACTACACAAGCAACACCTTCAGGGATGAAAGAGAACGATATTTGCATAATATATTTTGTAATACGTGCATGTTAAAAGCCCTGGAATGGTTCCGATAGGAAAGTTTATTTCGAGTGAAACAGATCATCAGTGCATTTATGTAGCTTGCTTATATCTTCCAAGAACCTATATTATTTACTGCTATAAATTACAATCACATGTCATAAAACTGGTTCGATAAAAGTTAAGTAAACTTTCATTATTTTCTCAGCAACTTCATCTCTATATTTTATATTTAAACACACATTCCTTATGATCATGGATACAATAAATTAAAAAATCGATGTAGATAAATTCAGTAAAAATAATTCGAATATTCGAATAGAAACTTTATGTATCTCAATGCATCTTTTCATAACACAATATAATTCTAGTTTCTTTTTATCATCTAACTCTACACTAAATAAAAAGTTTTGAACTTTAAACTGAGAATACATACCCTTCCGATTTATAAATGTAATTTTTTTAAAACACAGGAAGGAACTTAAGGCATATTTACTATCAATACGTATCGGTCGATAAATGTTGAGAGATGTAATTATACTTTGTACGACTTTCAATAGTTAATTTACGGAAATCAAGTTCAAATGTGCCTGCATACTTAAGAGATTAGAGCGAATGGCAAATTAAAATTGTAGGAAAGAATTTTATCTGCCTTAATCTTAAATGGTTTAATATTATGAAACGAAAGTAATAAAAATCCTACTGATCAAAAAAAAAAACTTAAAGTAATATAAATACTGATATATTCTAAAATATAAAAATGAACGAAAAAAAATGGCACCCCATTACAAAATCCAATTATTCAGAATTACAAACGACCATATACCATAAACTTCTAAAAAGTGGCAGAAGAAAAACAGAATTCTTTGTTAATTTACATGGAAATAGATTTTTCATTTTATTCGTATCCAAAAGCACGCAATTTAAAGTTCATAGTCATCGCGCTGTAAATAGGTATTCTTTTGAGATAATTATCACGTAATTTCTTATGAAAAATTATGCCATTTTTCTTTTTCAGTACATATTCATTAATTTATATTTTTAGCATATAATGTTTCGTTCGTTAAGCTGCGGGGGGGGAGGTTAGGTGCTGCTCTCGTGGTAAGTCTCAAATAAATTTTCTTCTCGTCAATAATCACGTAAAGCGGTTTTATTTTTATTTTATTTTTTTCATACATCGACAAGCGAAAAGATACATTTTAACAGTTCATTGTAATTCAATAAATAAAATTTAAATGTTTTATCGTGAAATTTAATCAAATCGTTTGTAATCATGTTCATTGGTTTTTAATTAAAATATTATTACAAAGATATGTATGTGCGTAATGGAATTAATATTTTCTTAAAAATAAATAAGACATATTAAAATCATCTAATGATACTAAGAATATATAATGCACGGGAAAAAGAGGCAAGTTTTTGATAAAATTCGCTCTTAAAAAGTAAACCGCAAAATAAACATTTATAAAGCCGTTTTCTTCTCCTTTAACCTTTTATAAACCACATTATTATTCACTGCAGTGCTTCTCAAACTTTCAATACTCGCAACCCAATTTTCAGTAATAATTTTCATCGCGAGCCCCTCTGAATAAAATAACAATGAATAACAATACTAATCAATAATAACGTATTTGACGTAAAGCTACAATACGATTTTAATTATAAACCGTTCAAATGATAAGTATTAAATTTTGTATATAATTTCGAATATGACAAGCCCATGGGAGTCACTTGTAATTTTTAATCTTGTTCTTAACTTAGAGTATTAATAAATTAACTATCAAATACGTTATACAATATTGATACATTTATAAGAATATTATATCAGTGTACATGTGTGTGTGTGCGTATTTTATTTTTATTATATGTCAGCATGTATTTTGTTTTATTCCTTTCAGGAAATTTGTAATTTTTTAACTCTTTTACTTTCGTCTTTTCGATATGCTCGCGTGCCCCTTTTAAGGTTATCACGCCCCTCAAGGGGCACGCCCCACAGTTTGAGAAATGCTGATTTACTGCATTTTTCTTAAGTGCAATACTTTTTTTTTGAGCCACTACATTGAAAATTAAGAAAAAATACATAAATAAAACACTCAAATTTAGGAAATTTTATCCGTTAGAGCTAATTAATTAAATTGGTACCTAAAATTCCCTTCTGTACATGGATGTTTAAAATATTTCTACAATAGAAATTGATCGTATGACTTTTCTAACGGAGTTTTACCTCTTTAAAATGCTCAATAACCAGACAACACTAATATTTTACATAAAAAAAATTGGATTTGAAAACTATATATTTTTTTTAAAATTTATTTACTTTTTTTGCATATAAAAACTGGTTTTACACCTAAACTTAACTTTATGATATTTAAAGAAACTGTTTTTCTTTTGATTAATTTACAAAAATACATTACACGTTGTGGATTTTGAATGAGTTTTCGTTTGAATGTTTATGAAGGCACTGCATCCTGGGGTAGAAATTACTGCATTTTCTGAACATGAACAACTGCACCATGGGTCTTGTTCGACTCTAGATCGGCTTTTTAAAAATCTAACGAAAATTACTGTAGATTATTTGCTGGGATTTCTCCACCTAAAGAATCATCTGCTAGTGCATTACTCCTTTTCGATGGTAGGTTCTGAAATAAATCCAAAATCTCTTGAACGCTAATATTTTTTTTCAGACAATTCTAAAGAGTGGGAAAAAATTATAGCAGCTTGAAAACTCATATTATTCTTAAATCTCAGTTACACACAAATAAATGAAAATGTTGATTTTTGAAAAAAAAAATCTATATATTTCATTTAGTTGTGTGTCAAAAAAGCAACCTCATATTCAAATTTCAAAATTTTTTAAAACGTTAAAAATCAATAAAAAAGCAAAATAAATTAGTTAAACTAAAAAGAAATGCTCTATTTTATACTTCATTAATGACGCTACCACACACACACACACAAAAAACAATAATAGACTACACAGAAGAATAGGAAACACGATTTTTTTTAACATCCCATGCACTAGCAAAACACACAATTTTTTTTTTATTCAACTATAAAATCAATTATGCATACTAGTCTCTTAAAAAAACAGTCGAATCGTTTTGTAATGTCTTATCTAACATATAAAAAAATAAGACACTTACCTTTTGACTTTGACTACTTTCGCGGAACAAAAATAACAATCTTGGCAATCCGATAAAAATGGCAACTGAAAACGCAATTTCAGTTTTAAAACATTTCCTACTAAAATACTCATTATACAACCTATACTTCTGTGTATCCTTAAAGAGTGGATTTAAAAGAGTGTTTCTACTATGTATCGTCTGAACATTCGTTAAAATCGTTATTCTATGTAATTTTAAAATGGGCTGTACTTATAAATACCGTCAATAGATAAAGGGTTAATATTGCGCTTGTTGGCGGCTCTTCAGGCGCTCATGATGCTTATTTGCACAGAAATGCTATCCCATGTTTACACCTAAAGCTTTATATATCCCATCTTCGTATATGCAAGGCGCAAATTTCAGGGGATTTGACTGCTTACTATATGTAGTATTATTTCGCATGACCTGGTGTATAAACATTTTTCAGGCTATTTATTGATATTCTATTTCATGAGCATCGATAACATATTTCAAACTACTTCAATTACAAGTAATTCAGTATAGTTGAAGAAGTTGTACACATTTTAACGGATAAAAAATTCCATACAGGATAACTAATGAATTTTAAAATTAATTACAAAATCAATCAAATATTAAAAATTAACAAGGGTTTGTATTAGTTAGCAAGACACTTTCTTAGATTTTGGATGAAATATCACTTATGGCTTAAGAAAACAAAATGTACCATTTTAATATCTTTATTATCTTGGAAAAATAGGCAAGAGTGGCGAATACTTTATGCTGCATAATTGCAACTAATGTTCAGTCACACCTGATTTAAAATTTTCAGGTTTACCATCATAAAAACTCTTAAAGAAATTTCAGACTACTAAGTTTGAATGCTGCTTCAAAGAGTCTGGATAGTCAACAATTTCAAACATCTTTTCACACTGAGAAATTTAAAGAAAAAAATTCCTTAGCATAATCGATAAAATACGCAGCATTTTCTCTGACTTGCTTTGTCTTTTGTTTCCTTAGATCTCCTCAATAGAAGTGGAATGCTTTTCTATTCTTTTAAATCTGAGAAGGATCATTGAAATATGAAGGAGATTTTGCAGCACTCTCTTCTTGAAAGTTTCTATCTAATAGTTTGCTGGAGTCACGGCTGGAGATTGCATGGTACTAGGCTCTTTTTTATTATTCTTTCTTTTCGTGAAAAAGTAAGAATTCCATTTGAAATGTTGTGAACAATGGAAAAGAACTATCGTCATTTTATTCAAGAGAGACAAAATTTTTTTTGTTTGGTATGTTTTGGGAAATAGTTTCTTGGGAATTGTTGTCTGGATGGAAAAGAGGAAAGAGAGTGAAAGCTAATTTATAATCTATAGGGTGTCTGAGAATATTGTTCGAATACAGAAGTTAATCTTTAAATTTCAAACACGTAACTTCAAAGGAAGAAAATTTAGTAAATGCTAAAAACAAAGGATTTTTTTCAAATATTTCCTAATTATAAACCCTTATTATATAATTTATAAATATATAAATTAAACACAAACACACACATATATATATATAGGGTGTTCATAACTAAACTTGAGATTTGCGAGCAGTCTTTAGCAAAAACTATGCAGCAGAATTGCATGAAAATTGGGCAATGGTAGAATGAAGTAATGTGAACTTCATCCAAGAAGAAAAGGAATTTCAAAAACCACCATTAGACGGCGTTGTGAAAAGTAGACTTTTAACATATGCAAGTATCATAAACTTAGAGCAATCCCTTATTCCTTCAGGCAAGGAGATGCAATACAACCACAATGTTTATACAGGATGGTGCTCCTCCACACTACTCCCGTTGTGTTAAACAAGTGCGCCACTGCCATTTCGGTGACGCGAAAATCACACCAGCCAATTCATATCGAGCTCCCAACGCTGTTACTAATATAGTATTAATTTTCTCGTCAGTCATTTTACTCTTATATTAAGAATTATTTTTTAACTTTTTAATTTATAAAAGCGTGCTTTTAAGTTTTTTTTTTAAAACTATAATTTATTTTTGATTCTTTTAATTCGATCTATAGGGTGTTTTTTAGAGATATAGAACTTTAAATTGCAATAAAACAACGATGTATTATTCGATTGACATGATTTTTTTTATTCGAAAGATAATCTTGTGGCATTACATTTTAAATATGATCAAGCAAGGCGTAGATTCGTCGAATGGGCCCAAAACGAGATTGCCGTTGTTCCCGATTTTCATAAGCGAATTTTGTTAGCGATGAAGCGCACTTCTGGTTGAATGGCTACGTCAACAAACAAAATTGCCGCATTTGGAGTGAAGCTAATTCACAAGTGTATGTCGAAACACCGTTACATCCAGAAAAAACTGACTGTTTGGTGCGCTTTATGGGCTGGTGGAATCATTGGTCCCTACTTCTTCAAAAACGATGAAGGCCACAACGTTACAGTCAATGGTGATCGGTATAGAGCCATGATTACTAACTGTTTCATTCCTGAATTGAACAATCATGATGTCCAGGAGCTGTGGTTCCAATAAGACGGCGCCACATGTCACACAGCTCGTGCCACAATCGATTTATTGAAAGACACGTTTAAATTTCATGTTTTGGACCTGTGAATTGGCCTCCAAGATCTTGTGATTTAACACCGCTAGACTATTTTCTGTGGCGCTATGTAAAGTCATTGGTCTATGCGGATAAGCCACAAACGCTTGACCATTTGGAAGACAACATTCGCCGTGTTATTGCCGATATACGGCCACAAATGTTGGAAAAAGTCATCGAAAATTGGACGTCCAGATTGGACTACATCGGAGCCAGCCGTGGCGGTCATATGCCAGAAATCATATTTAAAATGTAATGCCACAAGATTATCTATCGAATAAAAAATAATTCATGTCAATCGAATAATGCATCGTTGTCTTATTGCAGTTTAAAGTTCTATACCTCTAAAAAAACACCCTATACAATAAAAGCGTTTTTTTTAGTTTTTTAAGCTACCATTTATTCATTGATGAATTAATTTTAAATTCGTTATTTTTTAGAATCTGGAATACCCATCGGCCTTTTTTCTCTTTAGGATTGTAACTCAGCGTTTCTCAAACTGTGGGACGTGCCCGCTGGGGGGCCATGATAACTTGACAACGGAGGGGAGTGCGTGCATATTGAAAAGTCGAAAGCAAAAGATTAGTTAAAAATATTAATCTATACAGAAAGTAAACAAACAATATGCATTCTGACATAAAAATATGAGTATTGCACAATGTGTTTTATAATTTTTTTAACAATACTAACTTAGGAAGAAGTTTAATAATTGCCTGTGTCCCCATAGCCTTGTCGTACATAAAATTACAAACAAAAATTAACTTTTATCTTGATAATTTGGGCGGCATATAATTAACTCCCTAACTTCCGATTAAAAGTTACACGATTATCTTCCCAATTGCCACCGTTTTCCGCGTAGACAAGCGTGTTTGATGTATTGGGTGGATAAGGAATAAATAAGTAAATTCTCTGAAATAAGTAAATCCTTCGTAAACACTGTCAAGGTTCTTTTATTACATTCGAAAGCCTTCGGAATAATTTTATGGATAACAGAGCACAAAAAAGATCGTACTTCGGAAGGAGAAGTGAAGAGGTTGAAGTCGTGTTGTAGCTTTAGTGGCAAAGTATAGTATAATTGAATTCAATACATTGCTATGGCATGGAAGGGGTGCACGAGGAAAATTATGATTGAATATTGGGTCGCGTATATTGAAACTTTGAGAAACACTGTTGTGACTTATTCTTCTAGTTACCACATCTGGAATTAGTCGCCATATTTGGAAATGGGATCTAGAATTAGTCGCAAAATCTGGAAATGGGAAATCGTTAATCCTGATGTTCCTGATCATGAAAATGGAACAAACTTATTAAATTATTGTATTGCCATCGGTCCTTGACAAGTGTGCAAAATTTCGAATTAATCTGACCTTTAAAAGTGGGTAAAAATCGAGTTCAAGATTCCGTTACATAGAAGGGAAGCATATAAAAGCGTGTTAATAACTGAAAGAAAGAGATGATTCATTACTCTGTGACAAAATGTTATTAAAGAAACTTCAACCTCTGGTGAAGAAAAGGTTTTTATCTCGACACAACAAAAATTGTTGACGGATTATTTCGTGCAAAGGTAAACTTTAAAACAACATGCACACATACTTGTGTTTAACTTTTAAAATGATACATTTTGAAATCTGATTCTGGAGTGAGAGTAACAGTGGCGTACACTGAACTCTCTTATAGGAGGTGAACTCTCTTATAGGAGGGTGGATATTCTTTGAAAAAAGTGGACAAAAGCGTAGTAATCCCTACGGTAAAGTGTAAACAACTGTTGGTTTGTGGGAGGTAAGGGTGAACCGCCTCATTCCTGAAGCGCGCCACTGGTGAATAAATATTTCTTAAAAGCATTCTTAAGTATATTTGTTACACTTCTGGATCAATTTGTGCTTTATTCATGGTTGCCTCGCCAACCTATACCGCGTATAAACACGAATTTACTGTATAACATAAGTTACATTATAAATTGAATGAATTAAATTGATTTTGATGTATTTATTTCAACTTAAGCATTAAGAAGAATCTAACTTTTTTCAGTATCTCTCATAAGAGCAAAAGTTTTACTTATAATATTGCTTTTTTATATAATATCCCAAAATTTTTATTTTAGCAGCTATTTGTTTTAAAAGAGAAATAAACTAACTATTATATTTCACGTCATTATTGACAATCTGCTATTTGAATCCCATGAAGATCATAACTTGCGACTAATTACTCGTGAAATATTCTCTAGTGACTATATACGTGTGTGAGAGTTAGAAAAATGTGTGTATGTATAAGTTTTCGCCTCATGATTTAAATTTGTTTACGAAAATCACTAGCAGCTAAGTAATTAACAGTTTATCAACACATTTATTATTTAAGTGTACTCGGAAAGAGAAACCGTTCATTACAAGAACAACCAAACATTAATTCTTGCCAATTTACAAAGCCTTATATAAAACTAAATCTATTTCCACAGGATTACAAGCAAATATATACAAATAAGAAATCAATGAACTTTAAGGTATCAGACTACGTTCGAATTCGTGATTTAAAAAAAAAACCCGCATAAATGGATAATTTTCATGATATTTAGTGTCACTTAGATTAGAGAATACATGTAAAAAATTGCTTTAAGGTAATTTTGACAAAAAAAATAAATTCAATATTTCGGCAAAAAATTAACTTAGAATAACCTTTTTTTTCATAATGTTTTTTCTTTTGTGAAAAAAGCTTCTATTATAATAATATTTTGCCTGTATGTAGCTCAGACCTCTATACAGAGGCTCAACTATGAGTTTTGAAAAATTCACATTATTTTCAGAGTTACAACCCATTGAAACAATTATCGGCGTTTATTTTTTAAAATTTCTCCCCTCTGTTGTCGTAAAACATGGAAAAACCCACTTCTAAGTTATATATTTCAAAAGTTCTAGTTGAGCCTTTGTACAGAGTTCTGAGCTATTCATAGGCAAAATATTATTATAATGAAGCATTTTTTCACAAAAGGAGAATATTTTGAAAATTGGTTATTCTATCTTCATTCTTTGTCAAAATATTGTACTTAAATCATTTTTACTGTAGTACTATTCTTAAAACTATTTTATATACATTTTCTAATATAAGTCACACTAAATATCATAAATATTATCCATTTATACGTTTTTGCAAAATCACGGTTCCGAACATAGTCGGAAACCTTAAGTAATTTTAACATATTCTTATATGAACACAGTCATCAGTTCTAATATATACAGAAATTTTGCATTTCTATATTTGGTCCTTCTGCATTATTCCAACAGCGGAATCAACCATGATTTTTTTGAGTTCCTCAACTTTTATTAAATCAAGCGGACAAGAGAATTTTCAGAAAATTTCTCTTTTTAAATTCCTACTAATAGGTCACACTCTCTATTTATTTATTTACCTTTGGTGGAATTTTCAATCGTTATTAAAATACATTTTAAAACGCTCAATTGAGCTGAAATTTTATATACATGATTATTTTGGATGACAATACAATAATTTAATTATAATTAATAAAAATTAACTCTGATTAAAACAAAATATTTAAAGAATTACAAATACAGCCACGTTGGTTTGATTTTTGGCGACTTGTGACAAAACTTGAAAAGGTTTTTTTCTCACGCTTCAAAGCATTCAGTTGAACTGAAATTTTATATACACGAGTGCTTTGGATGACAATACGATACTTTAATCATAATTAATAAAAATTAATTACCACTTAATGATGGGATTCAATCCTATGTATATACATATTTATAATAATTGTAACTATTTAATGAAAAGTAGCTAAAATAAAAATTTTCTTTGTTGATTTAAGTAGGAATTGATTTCTTTTTTTATATATTACTTGTTTGAAATATGAACTATGCAAAATTTTCTCGTCTCGGATACAATTAGCATTTTTTCAACTGTATCTAAAGGGATTTTGAAATTGCTTTGCTTGACGAATATTTCTTCATTACTTTATTCAGGTTGGAATGCGTAAGACAGATGTAGTGTACCCGCTTCGTAACCCCAAGGTTGCAAGTTCTACCCCATGGAGTGTCCATAGATTTTCTCGATGCGAAATCGTAGACACGCATCTCATATGATTATGTGGTATACAAAAGATCCTACGAGCTTTAATTTGGCTTTGGCACTCTCGGAAAAATTAAATTATGGCAATAATTAGCATCTGATGAGAGTTTGAATTAAAATTAATCCTAGCAGACATTTCTAGCAAGACCGCTACTAGTTGGTGGGTGCCACCATAAAATGGCTAACACATTTAGAGCCTGACATTTTGAAAAGGCTTAGTTGCTAATATGAAGCCCATTAGGAAAAAATATATATTTTCTTTGGTACTGAATCTTTTTTAAGGATTTCATTTGGATCAAGAAGAAAATATATTTTAGCATGCTTAAATAACTTCAATGCTGAAATAACTTCAATGATAAATCATATAAATGATAGAAGAATCTATTTGTTTCATAGTTTTTTATGCTGTTCTTCTTGTTTACCGTCATTTTAATATTTTCATATTTCAAGTCGAGTGTATGAATTTGCGAATAAAACATCTTCTCGAATCAAATTCATTTCACATTTAATATCAAGCTATACTGAAAGAACAGCTTCATCCATTTTAATTTTGACAGTAATTAAGAAATTTGTTTCTTATTATGTGGGTTCCTCTCCGAAATTAATCAAGGCGTTAAATTTTGAATATCCAGTATAGATATCTCAAGTGAAATTTGATTGAAGTTTTTTCATTATATTCTCGCCCGTGTCGCTCATTTCACAATTTAAGATTCTCTGATTCAAATATTATTCTACCTTTCCGTTTCTCTCCCGTTTATTCGTCATGACATTTCCTTATCTCACTTCGACATTTCCTTTAAGTCCATCCATTACTAGGCGTATTTTACAATTTTATCAAATTCTTCCCTGTTAGATCCTTTAGCTATCAGTTTTAGAAGTTCGATAAACTTAAAAGTGTGTCTTAGGATTTCTTACCTTACAACTTTTCCAATATATACAGTATTAAGTTTTTAATATAACACTTCATATATATAATATATTAATGCTAATAATGTTTTAAAATATCTATAAACATCGAAGCTCAAAGAAATATCGGCACTATTATTAAGAATGAAATATGTATTATACAATAATATTTAAATGGAAACTTTAAAACTTAATACTATCAATTTTCAAAAGCAAATATATTACTTGGCAACATACTTTCTTAAACCTTTTTCAAGATATACTGTTTCAAGTTTTTAGCGAGAGAAACACATCTTAATATATTAATATTAATAATGTTTTAAAATATCTGTGAACATCGAAACACGAAATGTGTTAAAATAGTGTTTAAAAATAAGAGTCTTTTAATTTAATTCTATCAATTTACAAAAGCAAATATTACTTGGCAACATACTTCCTTATTTATCAAATTTTGTTGCTACCAATGAAATTAAATATTTGGTAATAGAAAACAAACTTTTTTAACCTTACTTTGACGTTATTAATATTATTTGTAAATAATGAAATAATCAAGTTTAGACAGTAATTTAATTAATTATATTTTAACTATTTTATAAAATATTTTCTTTTAACTGGTAAACATTTTTTTTAAATTTAATAAAACATTTAGCAAAACAGTTAAATAAAAATTATCAATCAAATAAACAAAATTTGTTTCACTGATCAAAGTTGTTTTATTTAAATAAGTAAGTTTGATGATCGCATAATATAACGCCTTTTATATACAGTAGTCTTTACGACAATTTTAACTTTCAGAGTGAAGTCAAAGGGTAAGCAATTGCGCAGAAGCAAAAACTTAAAAACATTACAACGATAAAAATTAAATCTTAAAACCTAACCAATTTATCTTGTTTTCCTTGTTCTTCTTGTCTACTTCTTTATTCTATTCTACTATTAGTTCACATTCTTCCTATGTATATATTTATACTTATATCTTGTTCAAAATTTAAATCGTTAATAAAATACTTTTTATTTATCCTCTCAAGTTCAAGTACATTTTTTTAAGCTTGTAGTGGACGACACTTGATGTTAATACAGATTTTCATATTATTAATTAATTAATTAATAATTAGTGACAAGCAAAAATAATAGTTCAATGCGTTATATAAAAAGGAAAAACGCTCGCTGTGTGTCTGTCGCATAATGGATAACGCGTTGAACTTCTAATTCAAAAATCGTGGGTTCGAATCCTCCCTGAAATTTCATAATTTCTGAGAATGTGATTTCTTTTTGCTATACTATTTAATTGGAATTTTTCAATTTAATTAATGAATAAATAGTAACAAACAAAAATAATTGTCCAAATAACATATATAGGAAATAAAATCCTTTTTTTTTCTATTTTGCCACTTAATATTGTGATTTTGTCACATGCATATACATATTTATATTAATTGTAACTATTTAATAAAAAGTAACCAAGATAATTTTTTTCGTTTTTGACCTAAGTAGGAATTCAATTAAATTTCTTTTTTATATTACTTGTTTACTTTCACACCACTGCAGATGGACTTTTATGCACTTGTGTTTGGTAGTATCAATACCAGCTTTACAATGTAAGCTACTTTGTTCAGAATTTCGCAATATGTTTCTTTCAACTTTACTGATTAATATGATACATTTTAAAACTACCCATTCGGTATAGTGGTTAGTGCACACAGACTGTTCTACAATAGTTCCTGGGTTCAAATCTCGGAGAAAGTATGGGGGTTCGAAAATGAAGGGTCCCTTTGTGCGGTAAGGGGTACTCTAAATAGCGAGCGAGGGGGCTTTTCCTTTATTTCTCTTTCAAAATTGGCGTGGAACCGATCTAAATCGTTCTATCACCTGTATGGTGCTCAAAGCTAACACTAGGCGTACATTTTAGCCCTCTGCCGAGAAAACTTTTGAGGGCCACAACTTAACACCATCGGGCACGTGGTATTAGAAACAGCATATATTGTAAATCCAATTAATCGCGATTTCAGCCCCATATTTCGGGTTGTACCGAATTATTTATTTAATCAAGGACCTTTTAAAAGATTAATTTGGTTGATCGGTCATTACACAATCCATCAAGCGATCATGTCTACAAATATAAAAAATAAAATATCAAACTCAATCTAATGTGGCACAAATCAAAATAATAATAATAAATAAAGAGTTCATGAGATGTCTCTCAACAGTTCTATAAGGATAATAACATTAACAAACATATTATACACACCTCTAAATTGTATAGCATTTATGATGATATTCTGATGATAATCAATTGTACTTAGAACGAGCATGGTCCCATATCACTTAAATTTAAGTTATTTTTTATAAAAATCTAGCTTGTAATTTAGAAAAATACTAGCTGACCCAGCCACAAGTTGTTGGAGTTTTGTTGTAATGCGTTGATTTAATATTATTCTAAGTTAGTGAAGTCAAATTAATTTCCTCTTATAATTTCGGAGAGTTGGAATTAAGCATAAAACAACATATTTTAATTTTGCCTTCAATTCATCTCCTGTTTGAGTACAGTATAATGCATGTATTACTTGTAAAGCTGTTAAGTAACAACATATGAAGATTTTAGTTTATAATTGAGGTAAATGTTGTGATTTTTTACCAATTTTTAATATTATATTACAGTTGTCCGGATTTATCTGAGGCAAAGTTATCGGAAATCCTAAAATCTGATTTTGATTTCCCACCCCGAAACACACCCGGGACAGAATTTCACCGCCCCGGGGCGTGCAAGTTCACCGCTAGAGAATCCGGATATGGGACTCAAACGCGAAGTCATTATACTCTATTCCGGCAATATCCGGCAAAGTTATGGGAGTTTCTGAAATATAGCTTTAGATTCTCTTTTCTTGCCCTAGATGCAACCAGAACCGGTCGGTGGCTCCGCAACTGCAAGTTCTGTTCCTAGAGGTGGGTAGGCTTTAGGGTCATCCGTCATTATCCGGCAAAGTTAAATTCTAACATTCGATTTCCTATTCTCACTATAACTTCTCTCTAATTCTTATCTGGCAAAGTTACGGTAGTTTCTTGGTTAGGATATCAGATTCCGATTACCCGTCTCAAAATACGCCAGGGACCAAGGTTTCTCGCTCCAAAACTTTTAAGGTAAGCTACAGCCACTAATCTATGGTCGTTCGTATTATCTGGCAAAGTTACGGGAATTTCTAAAATCCGATTTCAGATTTTTGTTCACCACCCCGTAATACACCAGAAACGTACTTTTTGTGCAGCAAGACTTAGAGGTCAAGTCCCTGCCACGGTGTGTCTAAAATACAGTCTTCCGACAATATAATCCAAAGTTACGGATATTTATATAAACCGATTCAAAAGTCGGATTTCAAGCCCCTAAATGCGTTGGACATTCACTTTTCGTGCTCTGGTCAACAAAATTTGCTTCCATCGACACGTGCGCTTTGCGACATTTTACTAATTTTCCCGTTTCCTGGATCCTTTGCATTTCCGACAGTAACAAAACACAGACGTCATTACTTGAGATAAAATCTATCTATAAAATGATAAAATGACACACAATATCAAAATCATATTAAGAGCTGTAAAGTAGTTTCAGAGTTCATCGCGGATAAACACCACAGCATGGGAATTTTATGCATAAAGATTATTAAAATACTATATTTCATTTTTAATTTTAATCAATTATATTCAATTTTTCATAATTCTGACTTTTCAAAAGCTTGTGTAAGAAAGATTTCACAACTTCAGGGGACTCAAACTTTGATACTGCTGGTTTATTGATTGATTGAACATTAACGACGCACTGTTCAGCTACATGAGGACTTTTAGCGGCGGACCACGTAATTTTGAACCATAGTCAAGTGACGTGGATGACACCTGAGCTTGCCCCTCCCCCTCTCCTAACTACCACACCACACCAACGGGACGACGTTTCTGCTCTCGAAAGATTTAACGTGCATCGCTGCCCTACACGGCGGGTCTTTAGTGATACTGGGCTCGAACTCGTGACAAGGCAAGCCACGATCCAATACCTATACCGCTCGGCTACCGCGGCCACTTGATGTTACTGGTAGATTGACTTAATTTTTATTCCTCTTTTTATCTTAACAATAGGTTTTCTTTTAGATTAGAATCCTGAAAGATATTCCCAGTATTAAAACATATATTTAGAATTTAAGCCGAGAAACAAGATGCCGATTCATGGCTGACATTTCTTTTGTAAAATCACTGTTATTTTAAAATTTACAAAAGAAATAGACTCTAAAATAATTTTAATAGTTTTTGAGTTCAGATTAAGATTATCTACACAGGAACTTAATAGATTGATAGGAATATAGGAGATAGAGCCATAATTCCCCTTATGAATTGTATTTTATACCTCTATTACATTTTAAATAAGGATTAAAGACAAAGCAAGCGTTTACCGAGGCACCTGCAAATTTGAAGACTTAATTTCAATTACGATAGCATTCTAATTTTCTAATAATGATTCCAAATTTCAAGATCCAATACATATAGTTTATTAAATACGTCTGCAGCAACTTTAACTAAAATTTAGAAACCACCGTATTTACTCGAATGTAAGCTGCTTCCTCCTCAACATATATTTGTGTAAAAATATCATCTATTCTAAGCTGCATCTCCAATTATCTAAGTGTTTTTGTTAAAAAAATAAATAAAAAAAAACATATGCAAAAGGTTCATCGAGATACGATACCTAAGGAATGTTTTAAAAAATTGAGAAATAAAATGTTAATAATTTATTTATTTTACCAGTGTTAAAAACTTTCAAATAGATACAATGACATATAATTACTCTAACTGTCCGTATCATGTTTTCAAAATGATTCATCTGTCCCATTGTCACAGCTGACTTTGGAATTAGCACAGACGTCACCATTATCCTTCACAATGTTGTATTCCGTGCCATTCAATGCATTCTTTTCAAAAGGATGCTGTTTGAAGAATGTAAAGGAATTTTTAAAGACGGTTGAACATTTATTGGAAAACATTATATAATTTTGCTTATGCCATCGACGTAAATTTGTTTCATCTGTGTCAAATTTTCAGTGGTCGCTCCTCTACATCCGTTTTTTTGCACAAAAATTTGATTCCGTTTTCATACTTGTGTCATGGTAAACTCATCTCGATGCTATTAAAGATATTTTTGATATTTAGGAAGAAAGCGTACACAAATTTTTTTTTCAAAATACGAGCAGATAATGATGTTTAGGATACAATGAATACTGAAGATAAACTGCGCGGGGGAGGGGAGATGTTATCGATGCAAGTGGTCATTCCTTTTGAAAGGGTGAAAACTCAATTTCCCCCATCCAACAAATATTTTGCCTTCGATTCTAAGCGACACCCGATTCTTAATATCATTAATTTAATATTCTTTACTAAAACTGTTATTAAAAAACAGTTATTGCTAAAAAGAAACCTGCATTTATTTCTGAATTTAAATTTTTACACAAAAACCAATAAATCAAACTTCTATTAAGCGAGAAATGTTAAACTATTTTAATGTAAACTCTCGTTTCCGGAATACTTTCAGACTCAATTGATCTATTTCCAGGTGTAATTAGCCTTACAATGTATAACGAAAAGCAGTGTATAAATATGTGCGTGTGTGTTTCTCATTATTATTAAATAAATGGATTTTGTTTTTAAGAAACTTTTTCCTTGGCTCATAATTGTGTGATTCTTGCACAAAAATTTTAGATTTCTCTCCAGATAATAATCTGATTTTTGGCAATGCCATTTTGTTTGGGTAAGTTCGGTTCTTTAAATACACTTATTTAACCTATTTTGAATTTTGCTTAAAAGAGACTTTTGTGGGGTTTTTTGTGATATACGAGTGAAGCTCTTTTTGGTAAACAATAAAAAAAGTAGTCTTACAAGCTCAAGAATTTTGCATTCTGCAACATAAAAAGTATTTTTTTATAGTTTAGGTTTTAAGTTTATTAGCTAAGCGCAAGCACTTCCATTTTTTGAACAGATTTTTTTCTTGTATTTTTTAAAATTCTGTCTTTTATAGTTATTGAATTTTTCAAACTCATTTATTTGCACTTTTTTTCCATCACTCTAAGGGGGGCATCCACTTGTAAAAATTCTTATTTCGAGGCCTATTTTTGAAATATTTACTTACATTACAAATATCTTTATTTAATTACTTTGCATTTTTCAGAATTTACAATACACATATATAACTACTAATAATAACTATATGTATTAAATAGCTATCATTGAAAAAAAAGCAAAGCATACATAGAAGTACAACCAGACAGTATAGGTTAGAAATGAGTCAACTATAGTAGTGCAATACCAAACTCAGCCTTAGAAATTGAGAAAATTGAGATTGCAGGCTTCAGCCTTATCAATTAAGATTGCACGTTTAAGCCTTACCAATTAAAATTGCAGGTTTAAGGCTTAAGAACTAAGGTTGCAGGTTTAAACATTGTTTTGAGGCTAGCCTACTTTCACTCGTGATTTGGCGATATTTTTTTACAGTAGAAAGAAATAGGAGTAAGAATATATCATTATTATATATAATATATATATATATATATATATATATATATATATATATACTGGGTGTCCATAATTAAACTTGAAATTTTATAGCAGTCTGTAGCAAAAACAATACTGCGGAATTGCATGGAAATTGGGTATCGGCAGAATGAAATAAGATAATTTTATTGAGGGAAAAGCAATGAGTTTCATCCATCCTAGGTGGTGCATATAGCTTTATTGATAACAATAAATAATCTACAAAGGTTTACAAAACATGCTCGATATGCTGTCCACCATTGTCTTCTACCATCTGGAAACGCAAAATGGCATATTTGACCGTTGAAAGCAGCATAATTGGGAAATGATACGCATATAGCATTCTATGCTTTCTGTAAAGTCAGATACCGATATGATGGGATTACGGTAGGCCATGGCTTTTAGGTTTATATCGCAAGGATTGAAGTCGGTGATCTAGGAGGCCAGTCTGTTGGAAAATACCGGCTGATTATTCTGTAATCACCGAAATGTTAGCGAAGCACTTGTTTCACACAATGGGTGATATGTGAAGGAGCACCATCCTGCATAAACACTGTGGTTGTATCACGTGACCTTGCATGAAGATCCGAAATAACTTATTGCTCTAATAATGAAGTACATCGTTGACGGGTGACGGTGTATGATTGTGGACGTTGCTTCCAATTTCCGAATCATGTTTGTTAGTCTTCAACTACTGAGTGGACCTTTTCGTAATCGCTTCAAAGGCAAAATTTCAGTAAAGCTTTCATAGCAAAGTCTCCGTTTTGTTAAAACAGTTTTACCACTAAAGCACTTTTCTGGAGAATCAACGTCATCTTCCTTGACTCGAAAAAGAGAATAATTGTGATTCGCCTCTCACCTCTTCACTTCCTGCGGGTTGCTACGCTAGCACAGGATTACTATGGTTACGACATTTGAATATGCCAATGCAGTAGAACGTCGTTTATCAGAATGTTTATTATCTGGAGCATCAATATATCCTTACCAGTTTTTTGTGTAAACCACATGTACCGTATATGAATACATTTTAGAATAGTTAAATGTTCTACAGTTGTTTTGCGTGAGGCCAAATGTGACAAGAAAACCCAATGTTAGGGATATTTGGTAAATTTCATTTGTATGTGATTTGGTAAACATCTGCGCGGAATATTAGGTCAGTTTGTTTCTAAGTGAGGGGGTGTATACCGGCTCTTTTGATGAGTTGTGTGAGCTGCTATGGCTTCAAATTCAAAATGGAAATGCAACGTTTTGAACATAGAGATAAAACTTACAATACTGAAACATCTCGCGAAGACAGAAAGTGGAGATTACCGACTTTGACTAATCGATCCCAGGATTTCAAGAATGCGAAGAAGATGTAGAAACCTAGATAGCATGCGATGCAGAAGACTGTGGATTTCAAATGCTAAATGATGACAAGATTGTGACTTCCGTGCAAGAAGAATCCAACTGTGTCGAAGATGAAATGAATGAAGATGAGAACAACAACAACAACGAAAGTAGCAAGGATCCAATAAATGTTGACGTGTTTTCTGCGTTAAAGATAACTATGGAGAGGTTCGAACAACAATCAGGGTGCTGTCCTACTCAACTACTGCTGCTCAAGAGATTCGAGACCTTGCAGCGAAAAAATGAAGATGTACAATGCTACAACGAAAAATAAGAGAATATTTTCTACAATAAAGGTAAAATTGCGACATTTTGCACCTATTTTGCTTTTTCTTTAAGCACATTTCCCGCATGTGAGGATTTTCAATATTCGTACAGTGTCCGGTTTCATATACTGCATGGATTGCACGGTTTTCGGATATCCAAAAAGTCACGTATCCGAACAGTGTCGGGTCCCAATTGATTCGGGTAAACGACGTTCTACTGTAGTTAACATTGCACAACGCCCTCTAGTGGTGGCTTTGAAAGTTATTGTTTTTTTCTCTCGATAAAATTCCCAACATTTCATTCTGCCGTTACCCAATTTACACTCAATTTCGCTGTAGAGTTTATGCTACAAACTGCCCGCAAATTTCATTTTAATTATGGACACCCAGTATATATAAAAAAGTGCTAATATTGCTAAATAATTACAAAGATTTAAAATAGCGTATGTTTTTGTAGAAGCTCTTGCCTTTGTAAGAAATAGAAACATAATTATGCATAATCAGATCTTTACTCAGAAATTCAGTTGAAAGATTGTGATTAAAACATTTCCTGTTGGTAAGTTAAGTCGTTAATGCATCGGTAGAGCATTTGAGTTATAGTTTTTTTATTGCTATGTATTCTTAACTTAAAGTAGTTTTCTTAATATTATTTATGAACTCTTTATACAGTTTTGAATTGCTGAAGACAAGGAAAGTTCTCCACAGTACCTGAAATTCCTGTATTTATCCAAAATTCAGTATATATATATATATATATATATATATATATATATATATATATATATATATATATATATATTCAACTGTAATAAATAAACTTTTCATTGAAAAACTTTAGTCCGTCGTTAATTTTAAAGTATTGAATTTCATGTGATCACTCAATTGTTTTTTATTTTAAATTCAAATCTTAAAAATCACTGTTCCTAATCTAGTACATAGTTTTTTTTTAAATTTCCTTCTCGAAATCTAAATATCTTTAAAGTTATTCTCTCGGACAAGATTTAAATGACATTTTGCTTCCAATTTTACGATATGTAAAGATTTGTTAACAAGAAAATGTTTCAGAAATCATTTTTCTAATAGTAATGGAATGTTATTAATTTAAAAAGTATCTTATTCTATCTAGTTATTGCTACCTAAAAGATATTTTTAAATTTAATTTTTTTTTAAATTTTAAATACTTCTAAAATTATTCCATCCTAGGATATTTAAAAAAATATATTTTGTTTTCCTATTTCCAGAAGTGTAGAGATATGAAGAGAAAAATAATCCAAAAATCACATTTTCTATTGTATGGGATGTTATTAATTAAAAAAGTTCTTTATTTATTACAAAATAAACGCATGCTTCATTGTTATTTTATTAATTTGAGATCGATAATTCCTCTGCATCATTTAGGTAATCTGAATGTGATTGGAAAGTTATGAGTCCTTACTAACTGCTATTGTCTGGCATCCTCGAAACGATTATAAATTGCCCATCCTAGTCATAACCAGATGGACAATTATTCCACCAGACATAGTTTAATGACTTACAAATTCAATTCCATGCTGCTTTGAAGTACGTGTCACTAATATAAGGATTCTTTGACTCAAGTAAAATAATTGTTCGAATTATAAGGAAAAGCATATTATAGTTTTTAAAATGAAAGTTATTGGGCTACAATGTTATTTAGTAGGTTTCATCAGTTTTGAATAAATTATGATATTTCTTTAGAAAATACAATTTGCTATTTCTTAGATATTTTCTTAAAACTATGTAAAAATGCATATGCTAATAAAACATGCATTTCGGTAAAAATATTTGGGTTTGAACTTACTTAAAGGAAAGTATATGCCTCCGTGAATTTTTTTTAAAGTTTTTTTAGTATGCTATTTAAATTTCCATGTTAATATATAGTAAAATATATCATAGCTAATTCTTGAAAGGAATGAAAAGAGTGTTGAAGTTTTCGAAAAAAATAAGTACTAACATGTGTATATATATATATATATATATAATTATTATAATAATTACTAACATGAATTAAAAACAAATGAATGTAAAAAAAAACTAAATTAACTAAAACTAACTAAAATTGCACTAATAGTTAACAATAATAGTTATATATATATATATATATATATATATATATATATATATATATATATATATATATATATATATATATATATATAGTCTAATTCTCTACAGACAAGAGATAAACATTCACCAATCACATTCGAAAAAAACACAGAGATAGTAAAGAGAACATACAATGAAGGACACTAGATTAAAAATTATAAAATGGATATGCTGCAGTATTATATAAACATTGCTAATTGGTGGTACTGATAGCAATGTGTGACATACTTCTAAAATGCGCAATATCTCATATAAATAACGAAACCAAACTATCATTAGTATAAACTAGTATTATCAACTGTTTTTTTTTTGTTCTTAAATTATCCTTATTCATTAATATTGGTTCTTATTTATGAGTACATATATATATACACTGGTGTGCAAAAATTAAGGACGAAGTCGAAAAATTAGCATATCAGCTGAACGAAGAGGCAGAGCGGACAGAAAGGCCAATGAGGAGATTAAGTAAGGTGATGTGCGGTAGCACATGCGCAGATATGCAGGTAGACGTAATGGGGGAGTGCTCGAGTAGTATAAAGCATGTTGTCGGTGTAAGATCAGTATTTCTGGCAGAGATTGCACGCCGTATACCTGTTAAAATCACACCGAGTTGCTGCCTCAGCGAGAAATGGCGAATAATCAATCTGTTAGACGAGATCTGGATGCTTTTACCCGAGGTCGAATCATTGGGAAGTTGGAGGAAGGCCGCAGTGTGACAAGTGTGGCTGCAGAGTTCGGAATTGCTCACAGCATCGTTTCATGACTTTGGAGACAATTTCAAACTACAGGAACAGCTATCCGGGGGTTCAGTAGTGGTGGTCCACGAAGGACCACACCCGCAGATGACCAGTACAATGTCTTACAGGCCAGAAGAAACAGGCGGCAGACAGCGGGAGAAATCGCTAGACACACGACACAGGAGACTGGACGACCGATATCGCGTTTTACCGTGGCCACAAGACTGCACGGTGGTGGTCTGTTTGCACGACGCCCTGTACGGTGAGTACCTTTAACGCCTGCCCATCGGAGAAGGCGTTCTCTGTGATGCCGGGAACACCGGAATTGGAGAGACAATGAATGGGGACGAGTACTCTTTACAGATGAGAGCAGATTCAGTTTGAGTAGCGATTCTCACCGCATACTCATCTGGAGAGAGCGGGGAAGCCACAATCTTCCCTCGAACATCATTGAAAGGGACAGGTATGGAGGTTGCGGTGTATTTGTTTGGGGAAGCATCATGCTTTGTAGTCGTACAGACCTTCACATCTTCGACGCAGGTTCAGTGAACGGGACCCGTTATTGTAACGAGATTCTTCTTCCATATGTGCGTCTTTTTAGAGGCGCTATGGGTCTGCAGTTCCTTTTCATGGACGACAATGCACCATGTCATCGCACAGTAGCTGCCGAACAGCTCTTAGAGAGTGAGGATATTGAACGTATAGATTGGCCGGCACAATCTCTGGATCTCAATCCCATCGAGCATGTATGGGATTTTCTAGGAAGACGCTTGGCAGCTCGTACCTTTCCACCAGTAATGATTCGGGAGCTTCGATTGGCGCTTCAAGACGAATGGGCAGCAATGCCTGAATAACTCATTGACATCCTCATTCTCAGCATGGGCAGATGCTGTTAAACCTTCCTAGCAACCAGGGGTGATCATATCCCCTACTAAAGACCGGATGTTTCTTGCTGGACACCCATCACAGGGATGTTTCGGCCTTCAGTCGCATTGCGCTCCGTGCTACTTTTTCAATAAAGCTTATTTTTATCCCTCTGAGTTCTCTTTTAGTAAGTGTTGCTTACATTACACATGTCCTTACGTATTTGGGATCTTACGGTATTAAATGTGTTGATTTGGAAAGCTTTTGTACAAAGTTATATTGAAAAAACCGTCTCGTCCTTAATTTTTGCACACCAGTGTATATAAATATATATATATAATGAATCTGAAAAACATTCTGAACCATAAGGTATGATATGCAAATACAAATGTGAATAACAAGCTCACCAATTTAAAAAATATTGAAATATAACGCACTTTCTTTTCAACTGCAACTTTGTTGTCACATATACGATTATCAGACCACAGATCCTGCGTGTGTGCAGTGTCACTCTGAGCTGTAAAAGAATAGTTTTGGCCTGTCGCCTTAGATATATCACATATTTTATCACTTGTCTTAATTGTACGATGAAACTTTATATTCACAGTCTAATTAATTTTACCCCTTACGGAGACATAAAAACAAAAATGTATACTATCTTACTATGTTGGCGATCTCTGAGCATATAGTGGAGAAAATATTGAAAAATTCTAGAAAATACCGAAAAACCGGTATTTAAACTTGCTTAATACCGGTATTACAAAATTGCACAAGTGGCTCAAAATACCGGGATACCGACTACCGGTAATTGCAATCCCTAATATATATATACCTAATATAAATATTTGAACGAAATATGTTAATTAAATAACTAAATAAAAATATTATTTGTTTTAATATGAAAATGAAAAAACTTAATCAAAATAAATTATTTGTTCAGTTCTGAAAACATTTTTGAAGCATTCTAGTGACTGTAACTTAGTTAATTAAAATATAAGTAACTTAATATTTTTCTCAATATAAAAAATTCGAGAATTGAAAGGTTTTAGTAATCTTAAATTTCTTTATTTCATCTTTATCATCATTTCATCAGTAATATTAGATTTCATTTCATTTCTTTATTCAACTAGTTTAAATAAAATTATTGAAATACACTATCCTTAAAATCTGTTATAATGTAACAGGAAACTAATATTTACATATGGAATATTTTATCAGAACATTTCCTCTCATATATCTAGACTTATTAAAAAATAATTTATTGTTAAAGACTTAATGCCTAATACTGTGTTATCATTTTATTAAATAGTTTCATTTTACCTCAAAAGCAATCTACTGAAAAATATCTTTCAGATAACATTTTAAACGAAATAATTTGACATATATGAAATATATTCTGCTTGCGTGAGATTATTCCAAAATGATTTCTGTTGAATTTTACAATTTCATCACCCTTGATCATGCAATTGACTAAAGAATTCCTTAGTAATCTGAGCCCCTCTCAACAATTCAATATCCTTTATTAAATCATATGAAAACCGAAACATCAACAGTGCTTTGATGCATCAGTTAAGATAAATCAGAAAGCTCCTGGGATAAACGTTTCGGGTTGGGTGAATATATTGCGTCTAAACTCTTTACGCTTCAACACAAATGTCACTCTGGAAGGAATATGTTTATCTAATGTCCATATATAGGTTATTTTCAATCCCATTTAACCGCGTCTTTAATTTTCACGTTACAATATTGTGCGCGTTATTGTAAACATTTGTAATCCTTCATGGTTTTATTATTTTTCTTTACCTTTGTAATGTTTACTTTATAAAGGGTGTTTTTTAGAGGTATAGAACTTTAAATTGCAATAAAACAACGATGTATTATTCGATGGACATGATTTTTTTTATTCGAAAGATAATCTTGTGGCATTACATTTTAAATATGATTTCTGGCATATGACTACCACGGCTGGCTCGGATGTAGTCCAATCTGGACATCCAATTTTCAATGACTTTTTCCAACATTTGAGGCCGTATATCGGCAATAACACGGCGAATGTTGTCTTCCAAATGGTCAAGCGTTTGTGGCTTATCCGCATAGACCAATGACTTTACATAGTCCCACAGAAAATAGTCTAGCGGTGTTAAATCACAAGATCTTGGAGGTCAATTCACAGGTCCAAAACGTGAAATTAGGTGGTCACCAAACGTGTCTTTCAATAAATCGATTGTGGCACGAGCTGTGTGACATGTTGCGCCGTCTTATTGGAACCACAGCTCCTGGACATCATGATTGTTCAATTCAGGAATGAAACAGTTAGTAATCATGGCTCTATACCGATCACCATTGACTGTAACGTTGTGGCCTTCATCGTTTTTGAAGAAGTAGGGACCAATGATTCCACCAGCCCATAAAGCGCACCAAACAGTCAGTTTTTTCTGGATGTAACGGTGTTTCGACATACACTTGTGAATTAGCTTCACTCCAAATGCGGCAATTTTGTTTGTTGACGCTGCCATTCAACCAGAAGTGCGCTTCATCGCTAACAAAATTCGCTTATGAAAATCGGGAACAACGGCAATGTCGTTTTGGGCCCATTCGACGAATCTACGCCTTGCTTGATCATATTTAAAATGTAATGCCACAAGATTATCTTTCGAATAAAAAACAATTCATGTCAATCGAATAATACATCGTTGTTTTATTGCAATTTTAAGTTCTATACCTCTAAAAAACACCCTTTACTTACTTCTGTAAACCCCGGGTGATGCTCTATCTACCAGTAAGTAATTGGATACCTACGATGAATGAAATAAATCAAATTTTTTCATATTCAACAGTTAGTAGAGCCTTCACTTGATGCAACTGCAGCCTTAACCCTCTGGGATATGCATTCCACAAATGTTTGGATAATTGACAGTGGTATTTTCTTCAACTTGGCTTGGAGAAGACATGCAAAGTTATTCACCGATTTTGGACGGTATCTGCACTCTTTAATTAAGCTATGCAACCCATGTTAGAGGTTTTCTGTAGGATGCAAGTCTGGACATCCTGGGCAGGCCAATTCAATTGGTTCACTCCATTGTCATTAAACAACTCGGTGGTGGGCATCGCAAAATGACAAGTAGTTTTGTCACCATACAATTAACAATGATCATACCCGTAAAATTGCTACAGGGGAGGAAGCCAATTGTTGTCTGTCCATTGTATAGTAGGAGTCGGCGTTGAGCTTACCATGAATTGGGTTTAAGGTACCTGACCATATAGTGAGAAACATCCCTAATTTTAATTACCCCTCCACGAAACTTTACTGTATGAGCAGTACATTCTGGAAAAAAGCGTTCTCTATGAATAAGCCACACTCAGATTCTGCCAGCAGCCACCTGGCAGAGACTGCATCTTGATCCATCACTCCAGAGAACCTGTTTCCACTCATCTAAGACCTTATTTCGAAGTGCCTTGCATCATCTCAACCGAATAGCGCAGCTGCATTTTGTCGTCAAATGTTTATGGGTTACAACACGACCATGAAAAACAATAAAATGTGCTTTCTTGCAGATTGTATTTATGAAAACAACAATACCAGATGCTTTCTGGAACACCTGGAGTTGGTGAGATTCCAGTTTGGTGAGGTTTTTCCAAATTACTTTGGACAGCACTCGTCGATTTCTATCTCATAGCCCCATGAGTATGCCGGGTCGAAGCACGTTTTGACAATTACCACTCATCTTACATTATTCAATCACAAAAGCCAATATTTATTTTGGAATGTTTAACTCTCTAGATATTTCTCTTAAGGGGACTTGGCACCTTTCAAAAACCTAAAATCGATGAAAATATCGATTTTTCAATTTTTAGTTTAAAATGTAGTTTGATACCTTTGGTACAATTGAGGGAAGTTTTGAAACGATCTGATTATTTTAAACGCAGTAAAATGCATTTTAAATATTTTGACAGCTCTGTCAGCAGTTTAAATGCCACGCCCACCTCAATGTTTACATTTTTTTACTTGAGAATAAATCCATTATTTTACATTAAAAACTACAGAGAAGCAGAGGAATCCGTTAAGCTGTGACTGTAACTATCAGCAAAGTTGTTTATTTACATTAGCTTTGCCATTTTCGCTTGCTGTGTGATTTTTAGTTTCATTAGTTTTTAACTTCATAGAAACCTAAAACAGCATTTTTTAATGCTACTTCAATCATACATTCATTCATTTTATTATTTCTTATCTCAATTATGCCTCTTAGAAAACGTTCAGTACGTGCTTTGCAAATGAATGAAAAGCGATGGTGTAAAGCGAAAGTTGATTGTGAAGTGAACAAAAATTCAGTTTTTTCAAATGTACGCCTGGAAAAATTGAACACTGTGGTAAAAAAGGATACCTCTGCTATTGGAAATTATATATTGGTGGACTTTAACCAAGTTAACAATCTTCTTCGAAGTGCAAAGTGCCAATATTGTGAAAAACAAACTTTGAAACTGGAGCTTGGAGCCAAGTTGGGATTTTCATACAATTTAAAACTATTGTGTAGCAATTGTGATGAAAACAAAACTGTTGTAAACACATCTCTAAAGTCTGTTCAGACCAGCCATGATGTGAATTTGAGAATAACTCAAGCTTTTTCACATATTGGGAAAGGTTATTCAGCTATAGAAAAATTTTGTATGGTGATGAATATAGATCCTTTTCATCAACTACATATGGGAAGTGTGCGAGACGGCTGGATAATGCATATACTCTGGCATCTGAAAACATATTTGCGGAAATCCACCGAGAAATTAAAAATGTGTACGAGAATGGAGCTGAAATCACAGACTTAAGTGTTAGTTTTGATGGAACTTGGCTAACTCGTGGTCACACCTCACTTATCGGTGTAGGATGTGTTATAGATATGCTCACCGGATATGTTGTTGACTTTGAAGTGATGAGTAAGGTGTGTCGTCATTGCTCTGTGGCAAAAAATAAGCTAGGCCAGTCAAGTGCTGAATTCAGCATATGGTATGAAGGACATAAAAGCGAATGTGATATAAATCACTTGGGCTCATCTACATCAATGGAAATGGAAGCTGCATTAACCTTGTGGAAAAGATCCACATCACTTGGATTCCGTTATATTACAGTATTATCCGATGGTGATTGTAAAACGTTTAACTACTTGTGCGAGAAAAAAGTGTATGGACCTGACATTGTGATAAAAAGGAAGAATGTATTAATCATGTTAGTAAGTGGTTAGGAACAGCTTTGAGATCTACTGTAAAAGACTGTCGTGCTCAAGGTATTTCTTTAGGTGGTAAAGCTCATGGTAGTTTGAAAGAAGCCACGATTAAAAATTAACTACTTACTACCAAAAGGCTATTTTGAGAAACAAAGGGGATGTGAATGCTATGAAAACAGCAATATATGCTACATTGTTGCATAGCATTTCTACAGATGCTAAACCTCAACATTCGAAGTGTCCTGCAGGAGAAAACTCATGGTGTTTCTACCAATCTGCGATTGCTAATGGGGAAAAAACCTAACAATCATAAATTAAATGTAGGAACACCAATAAATGAAAAGTTTCTTCCAAAAATTCTACCGATTTATCAAAGACTTGCATCTAATGAATTGTTAGAAAGATGCATTCGATGTGGAACACAAAATGCAAACGAAAGTTTACATAGCATGATTTGGGCAAAGTGTCCGAAAGAAATTTTCGTAAACAAAAGACGTGTTAAGCGGGCAGTAACAGAAGCTGTCTGCGAATACAATAAGGGTACAGTACGCACCATTGTAGAAACACAGAAAGCATTAGGTGTAGCTACTGGAGGTTCAACGAAACAACTTGCTACTATCTTAGATTGTCGAAAACAAAAATTTAGAAAACGTCGTCAAAATGCCAGTAATAAGCTGGCTCTTAAACTTATTAAAAAAGCAATACATAAAAAAGAGTTATTAGCTAGGAGGAGAGAAGGAATGACTTATGGCGCAGGCCAATTTTAAAACAAACCTGTTTTGAAAAAATAATACATTTTAGCATAAATTTGTTTTACTTTATTTTATTTTAGATATTGATTTAAGTAGCAAATTATTTTTATAAAAGCTTTTAAATTTTCTATTGTACATTTCATGTATTTTTATTACATTTATTTCATGTATTTCATTTATTTTTTAATATATTTCATAGATGTTTCTTGTAAAAATAAGTCACAATGATATTTCCTATTTTTCGTAATTTTGGGCTCACAGACAGGCACTTTAAAAAAAAGCTATATTTTTGTTTAATATTTTGAAATTGAATTGTATTATGTTTTATTTTAAAGGTATATATTTATACAACATATTGAAAAATTATTACAAAATTTAGACATTGTTTTGATATATATTTGCTGATTGGTATTCTTAAAAATGCATTTTCTCAGTTCGAGTTTTTTCATGAAATCATGGTCTTTAAAAGTACAAAACTTCTACAGATATTTATCAAACAACTTGAATTTTGGTGTGTATCTTTATTACAATGTGCTTAATTAAATTAGGGATCCATTTTTTAATATTTTGAATAAAAAAAAATTTTATAAAAGAAAATGTAGCAGAAGTCATGTTTTTTAGCTTTTTTCCATTAATGTTTACATTTTATTTTTTTTTTCCAAAACTAATTTGTTTGTTGCAAAATCGATCCCTAAAGTTATTACTCATAGTCTAATAAATCCCAAAAAAAAATTTTGGTGTCAAAATAATGATAATTGTAAAAGAAGAAGAATTTTGAAAATCGGTAAAAATTTTTAAAAACTTTAAATTTTAAATTTTTTTTTTTTAAATTTAGGAATTTTTTTTTTTTTTTCATGGTTAAATTTCTTAGTTTAGTAGTAACTGTTAATAATATACAAAAAAATATTTTAAAACCCTTAAATAAAAAAAAAAATTGAAAAAAGGTGCCGAGTCCCCTTAAGCATCAATAATTTCTATGATATCCTTCAATTGCACCCTTCTCGAAGTCAGACAACTATGAATTTCATGGCATCTTAAACGCACTTAATGTCAATGCTGTTTCTTACACGATGTTTAGGTACAAAAGGCGTGACTTATATTAGAATCGCAGATATTCCCATTTGCATGGGTGTCCAAATACTTATTCGTAGATAACGCAAATGCGGTGCATGGGGATTTATAAACGTTTTCGATTAAAAAAATAGTATATATAGCGTAAAAAAAAAAGTTGACCTTTTTACACACTATAAACAACTTTTCAATACTTAACTAAGTCATTTTACAAATAATTCCAATAAATTTTCGAAATTGTTACAAAATTTTAAGCAATTTGTAACCACACACTACCTTAATTTGTAATAAAAACATATTTGCCAAAACGCAAAAATCTATCACACTTTCTAATTCGAATTCCGTGTCAAAACTAAATATCTCTGTAATATAATTATCAAAGAGTTGAATATCCATTCTTTTTTTTCTTATGCCTTTAACACTGCCTGTAATGCAATTTATCGAAAGATTTGAGAAAAGTAGCACTTTGTCTTTGAAAGAGATTATAATTTAAACTTTTCAAATAGTTTGAATTCGTATATAGTAGCACTGAATCTTATAGTGGAATAATGAATCAATAATGATTTAAAAAAAATATATTTCTCCAAATATGTTTGTATTTTGTATGTATAACTTAAAATATTAAATATGTTCACTTTATATTACCCATTGTTAGGCCAATGAAAAGAAATAATACCGAAGAGTTGTTGAAGAGATATCTATATACCTATAAAATATTTATTTAGTTAAGCTTGAAACAGTTTAAAAAAAGAATTTATTTCTTAAAAAATGAAGAAATTAGAATATAAATGCTGCGAGAAGTTTTTGTATATATACAAATAGGATGTCTGGGTTTAAAGTATCCTAACCTCATGGCTTGTTATTACGAAACTACCCATTAGAATGTAATACACTGTTTATCCGTAGATTGGAAAACCATCCGAGATCATTTGGATCAAGTCCGATCGGTCCCACGTGCACGCATTATTTGGAAATCGCAGGCGATAAACTTGTTACACTGACTTCATTAGTAAATATGTGGACGGCACATAAAAAGACGCAATGCGTACTTGCGTACTTTAACTTCACGCCTCACTGAATTTAAATCAGTTAGGCATGGGCAGCGACGTGTTCGAACAGAATGTAATGTCGAACCTTTCGAAATTAAAATATATCCACCAACGGGAAAGAACTTTAAAGGAGACGGGAGCTTTGGTATCTCAAACTGGCAAGTATCCTTAAATTTTCGTGATAAAACACACTGTTGATCGTGTGCTTGATTCATATTGTAGGAGTCTTTATAAATCTATTAGGCAAGCAAGAAACTTCATTCCACTCCGTTAGAACATGTCGCTGTTCACACCTGACTGATTTAAATTCAGTTAACCAAAGTACGCACTGCACCTTTTGCTGTGGTGTCCATATATTTACTAACGACGTCAGAGTAACAAGTTTATCATCTGCGATTTCCAAATGATGCGCGCTCGTGCGACTAATCGGACTAGACCTAAAAACTTTCGGAGTGTTTTTCAATCCATGAATAAATAGTTTATTACATTTTAATGGTAGTTCCGTAATAATAAGCCATTACTTTTGGATACATTAAGCCCGGACACCCCGCATATATCTCAAAAGATTTAAATGTTGCATGGCTTTTATGAATATACTTTTATTTTGTCTTCTAAGATAGTAATATACTTGTAATAGACTTGTTTTGTTGTAGGGATAATACATGGTTAATCTATTAAATTTTAGAATGTTCTCGTTGATGTAGGGTAAGATTTTGCAGAGTGGAGTTCATCCTCATCACCTGATCGAAGTTCAAACATTAGAAGTGCATCGCCAAAAAGCCCAGTGTAATTTCAAAATGTAACGTAAGTAAACACTTATTCCGGGTTGTTATTCAAATAAATGCTTACTTTTCACACTTGTTTACGTTTGCATTAGATTAGATTAAAAGTCATCATTATTCAATTTTTGAAAATATTCTAGAATTATACCTTTCATTTTTTTATTTTTTCTCATGTGGGAAAAAAAATAGAAGTTTTCTTTGAGAATTCTCAGCATGTGTAAAAATATAAATAAAACTGCAAATTGAAGCACATCTCAATGAGAGAAATATTTGTCTTTTAAAAAATAAAAATACTTTATGTTTTCCGAAACTTTCAGCACTATATTTTTTGACTTAAATATTGTGATTGTGTAACATTTTTAATAATTCCCAAGCAAATACAAATCAAAGACAACTTAAAATATATGATTTCTTACTTTTGTCGAAAACAATTATCAGCATAAGATTGAATGATTTGATTATTATTATGCTCTAAAAAAGTGGCTTAAGAACATCGACAATTACTCATACAATTTATTTGTTCAAACAATCTTATACAGATCAGAAACAGTTTTCAAAAATTCAATTGAAAACAAGTCTAGAAAAATATTTTATCTGAGACTATTAAAAGCAGTAATTTTCAGCTAAATTAACATTTTTTATTAAAATGTTTCCATAAAAATAATGTTTTGAGCATTAATTAGGATCATTGTCCTATATACATTCAATTATTTATGAATTATCTAAGGATTCATACAATATACGTAAATAAATTTCTCAAAAACCCTTGATGGTGATGGAAAGCCTATTAATACATAATAAATTTAAATACTTTAGAATATAACAATTCATCATGTCAAAAAAGAAAATATATTTCCCATAGATTTAAGAAACTTTCTGCTTGTGATTAGAATTCAGTTAATTGCCTTATTTAAATATAATATTCCATCAAAAACAGAGTAAATTGCTTTAAATGAATTAATAGTTGAACTTGTACATTAAATTTAAAGTCTTAAAAGAGAATATAGGTGATTAGAGTTTTGAAAACATAATTGGTATAAAAGATATTTAATTTTAATTTCGGTGGAAGAGAACAGTTTAGTCAGGGAAAATATTTTGATAACAGCTTTATTTGTTAAACCTCGTATTAATACAAATGGTGTTTCTCTCTGTGTCACTTATGTAACTCTGTTTAACCTTTGCACACGCAATTATAAAAATTTCGTTTTATGGTTTTCCACGAAAAAATCGTTTAATGAAGATTTTGTAAGTGAAAAAAAATTAAATTTCTTAACTTAACCCTTTAGCGGGCAGTGGCTAATAGGTCTAGCCACATAACAAAAAAATTACCTCCAAGCGGGTAGTGGATATTAAGCCTATCTACGTGCGTTAATTGAAGCTAAATCGCATGAAAATCAATTTAAATGGCAGCACTACATATTTTTTTGCATTCCATGTCCTCTGATGGGTAGTTAGAAACAGTTTTTCTCGGTGTAAATCTACAAATTGTACTTTGATTAGAGTAAATAAAATTTCTGATCAGTGAAAAAAATTTCGACAAGTCTTAAGTATATTTTTCTCTCATCTGAATGAATTAAGCAAATGTGCAATTAAAAAAAGAGATTTTATTTAGGTTTTTGAAACATTTTTTTATATGTGGATAGAGATTCTATCCATTGCTCACATAGAACAGAAAAATTACCTAGAAATTTTCGCTTTTCCTCCACTCGAGAGAGAGCACTTAGAATCATATGAGAATGTTGGAGGTCGGAAATATAACCAAACTTTGTTTACAATATGTGGTACAAGATTTTCGGGTTCGAAAAATCTTTCATTACAGCTATTCTGATCGGAGAAAACGTTTGCATATTATAAAGTTCCACAATAAATAGCTTATCAAATTTGTGAAGTATATAACTAATTTAAATCCTCCAAAATACTACTTTATTTCTTACTTTTTTGTGTTAAAATTATATAAAATTCGAAATGTGGATATATACTAATTTCAATTTATATTCTAAGTAAGTATTCTATGCTGCACAATTATTCTACTATTATTTTATTACAATTCTACTTTATATTTACTTGTTATTGAAATAGTTCTCAGCATAAATATTAATTTTAATAAAAAGTTTATTGTAATATGATTCATTTTTTGTCCTGAAAGGTAAGTTAAAATTGCCATAAGTGCACAGTGGCTATAACGTCTAGTTACCACCCAGAAAAAAAACCCGATCAGATATTTTTTTTGTGACTAAATAATTTTTATAAAGGATGAGAACATTACATTTATCAACTAATTTATCACAAAAAAGTGTATTTTAGCTTTGTGCCTGTTAAAGGGTTAAATATCAAACGTTTATTATTAAATCACATTATCTTTTAAATGCTTGTTATATAAAAAAAACAATTTTGAGTCAATTCAAAATATTTTAAATAACTTACATTTAAATTCGTCCCAAAGAGACAATAATTACTTAATGGTAAAGAGTATACAACAAACTATTAGCTCAACTTATTTTCCCCTTATGATAAGATTTTTATGTGCATATAAAAGGGAAAAATAATATTGAAAGTTAAACTAAAATGGAAAAACGGAAAGATTTTAAGGGACTATTTTGTGGGAAATTTATGTGTTTTAGAGAAATTTACACTACTGGGCATTAAATTTTCTACACCAGGAAGAAGTGGAGGTAATAAAATGATATTTATTGGACACAAATATAATATACTGGAAATAACAAGTGATTAAAACTTCAAGAAATTTGGGTGCATAGATCCTGAGAAATCAGTACTCTGAGCAGTCCCCTCTGGCAGTAATAACATCACTTATTCGCATGGCATTGAGTCAATCACAGATTAGATGACATGTACAGATACAGGTGTCCATGCAGCTTCAATGCTATGTCATAGCTCATCAACCGTATTAACTGGTTTATACTGACGAACCAGTCACTAGGCAACTATGGATCAGACGTTTTCAATTGTTGAGAGACCTGGTGAATGTGCAGGCATGGGCAACAGCTGAACATTTTCCGTTTCAAGGAAGGTCCGTACAAAACCTGTAACATGCGGTCGTGCATTTTTCTACGGTTCTTATGGGCTCGAATAAAGGGAAGAGCACCGGTTCACAACACTCCAGAAATGTAACGTGCACTGTTTAAAGTGCCTTCAATGCGAACAAGTGGTGACCGAGACGTGTATCCAATAACACCCCATATCACCACACCAGGTGATGGGCCAGTATCTCGATGACGAATGCACACTACTAATGTGTGTTCATCACGATGCCATCAAACACGGATGCGACCATCTTGATGCTGTAAACAAAACTTGGATTCATCTGAAAAAAATGACGTCTTTCCACTCGTGCGTCCAGTTTTGTCTTTGATTGCACTATTGAAGACGCTCCTGTCTCTGATGCAGCGTCAAGGATAGCCACAGCCATGGTCTTCGAGCTGAGAGTACATGCTTCTGCTAACGTCGTCTAGCTGTTAATGAAGACACTTGTTGTCTTGCAAACGACCCGAATTCTTGGCTCAGGGCTCGTGACGTGGCTGCACGATGCCTTAAATCGGTAAGTAAGACGACATGCCTGTCTTCTCGGCTGCTAGTTATAGGGGTCGTTGAGGTCCAGCACGGCATTCCATATTATCACATTCTGAACGCATCAATTTCATATTCTGGTAGCAGTCATTGAATCTCGACCGACGCGAGCAGTAATAATGCGATACTATAAACCATAATCCCGGTATGGTACAATTTGACCTTTATCAAAGTCAGAAACGTACTGGTAAGCATTTCTGCTTCTTACACAAGACATCGCAACAACTTTTCACTAGGCAAAAATGTTCATATGTAATTCGTGTATGAGAAACCGGATGAACAATTTCCTCGTTTAAGCATATTGTATGTGTCGTTACCGGCCCATACTCTGTCTGAATGCGCTAAAAAACTAATAATTTTCATTTTACAGTACCTTATTCTTGTCGTTTAAATTTCACGTCTATGGCATAGCAATTTTAACGGCAGTAGTGTTGATAGGAATAAATTATTCTCAATTATATGAAACACTGGTAGTTAAATAAATAAAAAAAATGGTAAACATTTCGCATAAAATGAAATAAAAATAAATATTTAAGTCATGTTTGGAAGTATTTTCTGATATTCAACCTGAATTCTAAAGAATATAACAATTATAAGCAGTTGAAACCAAAATTATAATATATAAGTAAAGTAAATATTGAAGTAAAAATTCTTTAAATATATTAAGTATGAATTTATTGATGAAAGTTTCTCTGTCAAAAAACTAAATTTGCAATTAGTTTATGTGGTTCAATATCGTATATGTTTTTATAAATTTCAATAAATGTGAATATTTTTATGTAGATATCGTAAGCAAAAGAGCTTCAAAAGCTATATTTTTCAGTTAAACTCTCTTTATCTTTTTATAAATTAAAATTAAGAATGTTATTTATATATATTTTAGTCTTATATAATTTGTAAATATGCAATTATAAGAGTAATATCTTGATACTAGCTGGTATACCCGTTCTTTGCATGAGTGAGTTGAAACATTAAACAATACAGATTGAAGTATAAAAAAGTTTAAATGAGTAAAATTTACTTGAATTGCAATTAAACCAGTGTTTCTCAAACTGTGGGGTGCGCGCCCCACGGGGGGCGCGATAACCTTACGAGGGGGCGCGAGCATATCGAAAATAAAAGATTTAAAAATATTTTATTTATTGGAATGAAGTAAAACAAAATGTTTTCAGACATAATAAAAATGCACTTTTACTCTGATATAATTTATAGGCGCGCACGCGCGATATTAAGTCATCAAAAATAAAAACTTCTTCAATACCTAATTAGCTATCTTTGATCCTATAACCAAACAAAAAAACTTTTATTTGATTTGCTGTAATCCAATGATGAGAGATTTTTTTTTATTACGCTTCCTTTTTAATGCTAACATACTACTCATTCAGAGAAAAAACAGATCCCGTACCCAGAATCGAAAAAATTTAGTAACAAAAAATTCATCACTGTCATTATTTTTGAAATACTGCACATTATATCTGTAATCTGTTTGACCTTCTATGTTATTGGTACAGTTACTTATGACCCCTTTCTTATGTGTTTGTTTCTCATTTAGGGAAGTTGTAAGTAATGTATTTCTCTGTTGCACTTTTTTCCATGAAAATAGTTTTATGATATTTGGAAAACCACGGAGAGTATTTAAGAGTATTCTAAAATATATAAAGCACAACGAAAAACGTTTTACAAAATTTTTTATTAGTAATATATATATTATCATAATGAATACACTTTTTACCCGGAAGTGGTCACGCGGGACGCACAGATTACGAAATCGTTAATTCTGGCAAAACTGTTTATTTGTTACCAAAGAAAAATTGAAAAGTCCTTGAAAGTAGGTAAGCATATTTTCTCATAGTTAAATTATTCACTGGAATTACGATTTTTATTGTGTACTATAAAAATAATTATAAAAAAAGGATTGGGGTGACTCAATAACCCCGCTGGACCATTAGTATCGAGTGCGCGCCTGCTCCAGGGTTAAAACATGTTGAAGTCTTTTCGGTTTAAATATTAAAAATAATACAATTATTCTTCATCTGAATTTTATATTATTGTTCATTATTCAACATCAATTCTAAATCATAATTCTGCAAGGCTTAAAATTATAGTTCGCTTTAAACTAATTATACTTTTAGCAATCATATTAAAAAAATCATTTTACATTTTTGTAAACATTGTCACGCACTTGGCCTTACGCTCCTTACAAAATTCAGCGATTATTTCAATAATGTTTTACTTTCTTATAAATGAACTCGTGCTAGCGGGTACTTCAGCCGGTATACTTTTAATGTATCAGTGCTGCACAGAGTATTTTATAATTAATTCATTATTACTAAATTAAGAACAAGTTTAATAAATATTAATGACTTTCATGGGCTTGTCTTGCAAAGCAAAGTTTTTATAAGGAATGCTTATGATTAGAAATTGACCTTCGGAGTTCTTTTTCTATATTTAGCAGATATCCATATTTTGTTTTCTAAGCAGTCACCGCATTTTGCAATATGTTCAATTTAAAAATTAGAGAAAGGAAAAATAACACACATAATAATTATCCTATTATATTACTTATTTATTTATTTATTACTTAAAAGTAGTATACAAAATTTAATACTTATGTTACTAATTTGTATGGTTTATAATTAAAATCGCCTATTGTAGCTTTAGCATCAAAGTTCATTATTATTGCATTCAGTACATTACTAATGTATAAAAGGGGCGCGATAAAAATTGAGATTGAAAAGGGGGGCACCAGTATTGAAAGTTTCAGAAGCACTGAATTAAAAAAAAATGTTTTTTTGCATATCTCAGCTGAACAAAATCCCCCCATATTCATAAAATTTTGTCTGTAGATCTAATAGCTGATAAAAAAAATTTTTTTTAATCTATAACTCCCCGTAACTCTCTTGTGGGTCGATTTTTGAAAACACCTTCCTAAGCTAATACCTGCTGAGCAAAAGTAACACATTGTTACAAATTTTGTGTAATGAACGCTTAAATAGTATAAATAATTTATATCTGGAAGTGTAATACGTTAATGTTACTTTCTGTTGTTCATATTTTATATTAAAATTGTAATATTCACAAGCAACGCCGTTCCTTACATTATAATGGCGTTTCAATAGAAACATAGCGAAATGTTGACAGTAGAGCCAAGTTGGCATCATTTTTGGCAACCATGTTGGTAACTTAGCAATTAATTGAACAGTGCAGAAGTTGCTATATCGCAGCGCTACCTGGAGCGTAGCTGCAACAAAAAGATAACACAAAAACCTTCTCCACAAAAATATACATATGCATGTCAATTTTCATAGTGATAGTTGAACGGTGTTGGAGAGAAGTGAGGTCATTTTTATAAACATTCATTTTTATACATATAGATGTATGCATGCATATATATATATATATATATATATATATATATATATATATATATATATATATATATATATATATATATATATGTCGTGTGTGTGTGTAATGACAACTGAGTACTTTTCATGTACTTAAGATCTACACTTTGGTTAGATAAAAGTATGCTTTCATATCATTATTGGTATTTTTTTATTCCTTTGAAAGTATATTGCTTTTAGTTTATTCGAAATTACAAAAATACTTTAGTAGTATCATAAAAAGGAATATTTTGTATATAGATAAAATTAAGGGATTGTTGTTTTATAATTACAAGATGTCCTTCAACTTTCAAAGAACTTAATAAACTAATATTATTTTGCTTCATATATTATAATAAAAGATTTATTTACTGTATAAGAGACGAGTAAAGGAAAAAAGCAAAATACAATAGCTAAATATTTTAATGAAATGGAACTTGCCGACATTAGTTTATGGCATTCATGGAAAACAGAAAACGATAAATTCAGAGGATTGTGCGTGACTGCAGTGAGATTTGCGGGCCTTCAGAAAATACTTTCGATTTGTTAGGAGAATTTCCTTTACCAATTTTTGAAAAGCATCCGCTTTCCGCAAAAGGTTACTTCATACCTAAAAGTGTTAAACAATTATTGGTAAATACATTTAGAGATAAGCTTCCTTTGTAGAATTTTGTATGCATTACTTCTAACGAAATTGAGTTATTTTTCAACTGCACAACGATTGGTGATGTTAAATACAGCTGTCATCCGATAAGAAAGTTTGAACCCATTTTGCGAAATTGCTCTTTTTATAAAAAAGAAACATTTTGAAAAGGTTCTGACTTACCATTCTTTCTTTATTGTTTACTTTGACTTTGTATGGTTCTTTGAGAAAAATATTCCAGATTTTACAGTGCAAAGAAGTCTTAGAAAATTCGCTTTTATTACGTGTGATTTTTGTACGAGGATATTTTGATCCAGTTTCTATTTTCTTTTCCAGAAATCAATATATTGAAAAAACTACACTTTAATTTTAGATAAAAGGAATCATATTTTAAATCTTTTAGAAGAATGAGTATATAACAATTTTTTTAACTTATTAAATTTGTTTTTATTTACATCAGTTACGCAAAAGTTAAACGGAAATTCATTAATTATATAAGTTAAATTAACATTGCGATAATTCATTTCTTTCGAAAATATTTCCAAAATTGCGTTTTATATATATTGTTTGTGTTAGACATTTAAAAAAGTCGGATCCAAATTTTTATGATCTCCTTGTGTTGTTTTTCCAATCCCGTTCCATGATCTCAATGAAAGGAAGCACACCGATTCGAACCCGATCTTTTTTGTTTCGTGATTTGTGGTTGGTAGCAACTGCCATGCAAATCGAGCGAGTATTTAAACTCGGCTCATGTTAGTTTTTCGAAAAGGAAGGAGAAACGGAAGTATAAGAAGTATGTGAGTGGTTTAACTCTTAGAGGGAGAGAATAACTGGTTGGCAATGCAACTGCAGGTTGCATCACCATTTTAGATTAGAAATTAATTTTACAATATTAGAAGACGGTTCGAATCGGATGTCTCTGGTAATGTTGATTTTTGAACTTATTGTTTATTTTATCGCTCCAGTAACGAGCAGAGTGACTTTATGATTGATTATTAAAGGCCAATTTTAAGAAACTGTTTTTCGTCTTCATGCCTCCTCGACACATAACTTTCACTGCTAGCTTTGCAAAATTTAAATTAGTTTACCAATAAGTGTAACAAATTTGGTTATGGGCCCAGTCCATGTACTGTGTCGAGGCAGGCTAAGCAGTTGAACCAGGCCATGAACTTTGTCTATTTAAATACTGTTCCAGTCTAGAACTATTTTTTATGAACTCTGTTGCTAGTACGCTAAATCGAGTAACAGGTATGGAGTTTAACAACCAGATATCAGTGTTGACTCCAAATAACTGGAACACATGGAAGCATGATATGCAAGTACTCTTAATGCATTATGGTTGCTGGCAGTTTATAATACAGACCAAGCCAGAGCAAACTGATGAAGAGGCAACATACAAGGAAAAATTAGATCTACAACTTCGTAAGGATAGATGTTATACGTTGATTTATACTAACATCAGTTCAGATTTGAAAAATCTGATAACGGAAACAACTGACGGAGTAGCGGCATGGAAGATATTAAAAGATCACTTCGAACCAGTCACAAAAGCAAGAGTAATTCAACTATTAGATCAATTTTTTGGAACAAAATACCAACCAGGGGAAGATGTTGGAATCTTCATATCTCGTGTAAAGACAGCGGCAACCAGACTACAAGAAGCGGGTCATAAATTGGACGACCTGTACATAGGATTTCAATTAATAAGGTGGCTTCCTCAGGAATTCCAGTCTACCGTGCAACAAATCTACAGATGGAAAGAAGTGGACTTCAGAGTTGTCAAAATTGAAGCAGAGCTGATATTAGAAGCCAATCGTCTTCAGTTGATGAAACAAGATTTGGAGAAAGCGGAGAATGCTTACTTGAGCAGTTTCACTTCGAAGAAGTCGAAGACGTTACCTGGTGCTACGGCTGCAGCTCATGGAGATCCAAATGGCAAGAATGATTACCAAAAGAAAAGTGGTAAGGTATTTAACTGTAAAACTATTAAAAATGTTAAACAATCTATTAAGACTATAGGTCCGTGTTATGTATGTAATAAGTACGGGCATCTTAAAGTAAACTGTAAAGAGAAAAGTCTCTACCAAAATCTCCTTCAACTGTAAATGAAACTTTTAACACAGAGTTTGATAAAGGTCTTTGGGTAATAGATACTGCTGCCACGAGTCATTTTGTAATGACAAGAGTTTATTTTTAGATCTTAAGCCGATAACTAACATGAAAATGTCGTTAGCAACGGAGGATAAAAGTTGTCCCGTAGAAGGAATCGGTACACTTAGATTTCGGGTAAAATATAAGGGGAGTTTTCATGAAATAACTTTGACTGATGTTTTATTTAATCCTAAGTTGAGGAGAAATTTATTATCCGGTTCCAGATTAGAAAGTAAAGGTGCGCATTTTGTGGGTACTGAAGGTAAAATTAATGTTTTTAATAAAGACTGGATAAAATTGTTCTCGGCGACACGCCATGAAAATTTGTATTTTTTAAGCCGGATCATTATATTATACCAAAGAGTAAAAAAATTAGTTTTTTTTAGTGATGTAACCGCTAAAACAAAAAACGTATCAATAGAAATATGGCATCAACGCTTTTGTCATGTTAATAACGATTACTTGATAAAAACTAGTAAAAATGATAGTGTAAAAGGTCTCCCACGCTTAACTGATAATGGTAAGACTCATTGTATACCGTGTAAATTAGCAAAGTCCAAGAGAGTTTCATTCAAAAAGATGGGGGCCGTAAGATCAAAACTTCCATTGGAATTGTTCCATATGGACCTCTGTGGTCCAATGCCAACTGAAAGCCAAGGCGGTAATAAATATTTCTTGAGTATAATTGACGATTATTCAAGAAAGGTGACTGTATTTCTCATCCGAAATAAATCTGACGTATTTCATACGTTTATAAGATTTCAGAAACGAGCAGAACGTTTTCTAAGTAAAAAGGTAATAGCAGTTAGAACTGATGGCGGACTAGAATTTTGTAATATGGATAATTTCTTGACAGAACTGGGTATAAAGCATGAGGTAACAAATTCATATACGCCAGAAATGAATGGGGTCGCGGAGAGATTCAATTTAACCGCTCTAGATGGCATCAAAACATTGCTTAAATCTAGTGAAGTTCCCCATAAATTTTGGGGAGAAGCATTACTTTGTTTCACTTATGCGTGGAATCGAATTTGTCACAAAGACAGTAACAAAACGCCGTTCGAAAAATATTTAGGTAGAAAACCATCGGTATTGCATCTAAAACCTTTTGGATGTTTGGCATATGCTGGTGTGCCAAAACAAATTAGAAAAAAATTCGACATGCGTGCGAAAATGGGAATTATGATGGAATACGCACAACGTACTAAGGGTTATAGAATATGGTTGATAGATGAAAATAAATTAGTCGGGACTATTAATGTAAGATTCGATGAAAATAAGAGGGGAATTAATTTTAGACAAAAAGTTAATAGTAACCTTGGATATAATTTAAACCTTCCTGATTATTATGATGATGAGGATGATTTTGATAGAGTAAAAGATTCATTAACGAGTCGTTTAGTTTCAAAGACAAGTACGGAAACGCCCTCAACATCTGAAAAGCCAGGTGTATCTTCCGATAATCATAGCTTGATCCCATGTACAGAGGTTAAGTGGATTCGAAATATAGGTAGGAAAGTAACTGGATCTAACGTATATTATAGTATAGAAGGGGAAGCAACCCGATTGAAATCTTTTAACGAAATAGAGAGATACTGTAAGAGGCATAATATTGAGTATGATCTAGTTTATTTAATTTTAGAAAAGATAATACCGAATCCCAGGGATTTTCAGACTTGTCAGAGCAACAAGAAGCTCTTATGGTTGAAGTAACTATTCCTAATTGTGTTACAAACAGGCGATAAGATCCAGAGACGCATCTAAATGGCATGATGCAATGGATAAAGAAATTAACGTAATGAAGGAACGTAAAGTTTGGGATTTAGTTGATCATCCGGATAATATAAAAACTTTAGAAAACCGTTGGGTTTATACCATTAAATATGATGAAAATAATAAAATTGTTAGATACAAGACCCGATATTATCTCAATTCCAAAAAAACAAACCCGGAATAAAACATTGGAATTGCCTATTGAGATTATTAGGTTATTTAAAATACACTCAAGAATATAAATTAGACCTTTCAAAAGTTAAATCATTAAAACTAAGATGTTATTCAGACTCGGATTTTGCTACAAATAGGGATGATCGAGTGTCAATGGGAGGGTTCATAACTTTTATAGACGAAACTCCAATTTCATGGCGAACTTTCAAGCAAAAATCCGTTAGTCTGTTGACCATGGAAGCTGAGTATGTTAGTCTAACAGAAGCAGCTAAGGAATTCATTTGGCTAAAGAATGTAATTGATAATAAAAGTTTAAATTTGGAATTAAGTAAAAATGTAATGTTTTGTGATAATCAAGCTGCTATAAGTTTTTCAAAGTCACCGGTAGAAAATTATAGAACAAAACATATCGATGTTCGTTATGTTCATATTTCTAAGGAATTTGATATACGACAAGGTTTTCCAAATTAAATATATAAGTACCAAAAATAATTTGGCGGACATTTTACCAAACCCATGGTAAAGGAAAAATTGTTAGAATTTTGTAGAAAATTATTTATTTTTAGAGAATAAGACTTTGTTTCTTTAAGATTAAAATATTAGTTTGTTTATTACAATAAAGATTGTGAATAAAATGTATTTTTTGTGTTAAATTGTATAACATGTGATTATAGATTAAAATTAATTTACTGATTTGTAAGAGATAATGGTGCGAGATTGGAAAAAGGGGGCCGATTTGTTAAACATTTAAAAAGTCGGATCCAAATTTTTATGATCTCCTTGTGTTGTTTTTCCAATCCCGTTCCATGATCTCAATGAAAGGAAGCACACCGATTCGAACCCGATCTTTTTTGTTTCGTGATTTGTGGTTGGCAGCAACTGCCATGCAAATCGAGCGAGTATTTAAACTCGGTTCATGTTAGTTTTTCGAAAAGGAAGGAGAAACGGAAATATAAGAAGTATGTGAGTGGTTTAACTCTTAGAGGGAGAGAATAACTGGTTGGCAATGCAACTGCAGGTTGCATCACCATTTTAGATTAGAAATTCATTTTACAATATTAGAAGACGGTTCGAATCGGATGTCTCTGGTAATGTTGATTTTTGAACTTATTGTTTATTTTATCGCTCCAGTAACGAGCAGAGTGACTTTATGATTGATTATTCAAGGCCAATTTTAAGAAACTGTTTTTCGTCTTCATGCCTCCTCGACACATAAATTTCACTGCTAGCTTTGCAAAATTTAAATTAGTTTACCAATAAGTGTAACAGTTTGTTTTATATATAATAGAACTTGAGCGGAAAACTGAAAAGAATAACATTAAAATCATGGTGTGTTTTTTTTGCAAAAGTATACTTCTTGAAATGTAACCACACACACCGCACACACATTTGCGTAACATACACCCCCGCAATCCTCTCGTCGTAAAGGTCCAGGAGCACTAGGAGGTTCAAAGCCTGACTGACACCGAGAACGCAATCCTTTATAAGATAGGCTTGGAGACCCAAACCTCATTTTCAGAAAGGCTCTAATATTCTCCTTTACGCCACTGCAAACACACATATATCTTTTTCTATATACACTGCTGGAATATTGCTAAGGACGGATCACAAATTGCTATGTAGCATAACATTAAGAGAGACATGAGGCCTAGTAGGATAAAATATAGTTGCCACACCGTTCAGACATTAGAATAAAGAATATTTATTGTTCTGGAAAGTACAAAAGCTGTGAAACATCTGAAAGAAAAAAAAATGTTCATTTGATCTGCGTACGGAGAAATGGAACAATGCATCTAAAAGTCAGCAGGCACCTTAAAGAAAGGTATCAGTACGGGATATGTCCACCGTGGAGTGTGATGCAACATTCCACACGTCGTACCATACTTTGCACAACATTATCCAGCAGCTGTTGAGGCAATTTATCCCATTCCTCTGTGAGTGCACGGATGAGGGTGTTCTTGTTTGTCGGAGGATAGTTTCGACCAACAACTTGCCTCCCCAAAGCATCCCACACATTTTCAATGGGGTTTAGATCTGGAGAACGCGCTGGCCATACGAGACGTTGAATACCCTCGCTGTCTAGACCATCCTGAGCAGCGAGTTTTCGATGACATGTTGTGTTGTCGCCCATAAAAACAAATTTATCACCAACAGCACCACGGAAAAGACGAACATGAGGAAGTAGAACTTCATCAATGTATCGTTGGCCCGTCATAGTCCAATTCGCAACCACATGTAGGCGCGTGCGCCCATTGATCATGATGCCGGCCCACACCATGATACTTTATGTCGGATATCGGTCCTTTTCCTGTAATATTTTCTGGACGATAAGCACTACCACTCTCGCGCCAGATCAGTTGGCGTCTACAATCCGATGACAGACTGAACCTACTCTCATCTGAGAATAGTACGCATGCCCAGTCCTGTTCAGTCCAATTGTAATGCTCACGACACCATTGCAAATGGGCAGTACGGTGCTTTCTGGTCAATGGGACACACACAACAGGTCTGCGTGCGTATAGTCCTCCTTCCCTCAAACGTCTGGCAACAGTTTTTCGGGAGATCTGCTTTCCTGAGGCAGCAAGAAACTGATTTGCCACCTGCGCCTGTTCCTTTTTGCTGATAGGACGATATATCTGTCTTCTGCAGACGTCGTACTTCTAACACGACCTCCCCCGTGCCGTCTACTACACATTCCAGTAGTTTTAAATGACTTCCACAACCGTGAAACAACGCTGTGAGCGATGTCGAACTCCCTGGCAACATCTGTTATTTTTCGCCCTTCTTCGATCTTTCCAATAATTCGGCCACGCATAAAATCATGTATGTGATTTCGGGAAGACATGCCAAAAATTTTAAGTTCGTGTATTAAATCTTTCCTGTAAAACTTTGACTTGAAACAACAACTGTCCACACGCGTCAAAACCTTTAAAGCTCTTATGAACGCTATCACGTGATGAACAGACGTGGGAAAAAAATTTGCATACTCATACTTCTTCTTACTAATATCCCGCACTTATTCTAATTTTCCACATTTTTTTCCTTTCTGTTTGTGGTTGCTATGGATGATAGTGTTATCCGTCCTTAGCAATTGTCCAGCAGTGTATAATATTAGTTTTGTAAAAGTTTTGATGTGTGTGTGTGTGTTTCTATGCTAATACATTAGTGCAATAAAACTTTAATTTATAACGTCTAAGGGGACTACTTTTCTTACACTTAAATTTATTTCAGTATTACTTAGTCCCCAATCATCTCGTCGTATTAACAAAAGCCGATAATGTACATGAATAACAAAGATAACCATAATCATTAACAAAACCAATCTATGTGTTGCATTCTTGCAACATACACACAAATACATTTCAGCTATTGTAAAGGAAAGTATATGAAACTTCATATATAATTAAATGTAAGATTCTAATTTTAAAATAAATTTTGGAGTATTGATAAATATATCAGCTATGTATTTGTATTACATTTAGCAATCTTTTCATCTTCTGTTATTCGACCAACTGCTTCATTTTTAGCAAAAAAATTTGCTTATGTTATATTATTCTTTAAAAGTACATAAGGAGATTTATAAAAAGATGGTTATACTTTAAAAAATCTGATATTTTACCAAAATATTTTGCAGCGTGCAAGCATATGCTAACCACTTTCACTAAAGATATTTTTATATAAATACATTATCCCAAAATTTTCAAATTTTTTAATGAATTTCCAAAATTATACCTTCAAAGTATATTTTAATTTGTTTATTAAATATCTAGTATTTTTAATTGATTGTGTAGATTGTGTAAATGTATTACGAAAATGAAAATACGTTTAAAATAACTTTAATTTTATAAATAAAAAATAATTAAAAGATGCAATACATTTTTCTAAAGCTATGAACATGTAGTGAAAATGGTATATATATAGTTGAAATACTACATAAAACAACTATCTTGGTAATCCCTTTGAAAGAATTATATTTTACATGTTTCACACCAATTATGTATTATTTTTAACTAAATGTTTGAAAAAAACCTCCACAAGGATTAAATATTGAACATTCATTTCATGTTCAGTACATTTATAAATAGGTATAGAAAATGATATACAAGACTAATATTAATATAAATTTATTAACATAGGATATTAACATTTCCTCAGAAAAGATTCATGCAATCACGTGTAAAAATCACGCACAACGAAAATATCTTAACACGGAACTGATATATTTTTTCGTGTTAAAAGATAATGTGAAAAAAACATATATTCAACACAAAGAAGTTTATTAGAGTGCATTTTATTTACATAGATATGTGTATATTCACGTATTTATTAAAAAGCAATGGAACAAAAGCATCCACAAGAAATATAATACCACATTAGCAATACCAAAAGTTTTACAGATTTCCGTTTTCATCTTCTGTTTTCGATTAGCAGCCTTAAGAAGCTCCATCTCTTTTTTAACCGAAATAGCAGTTTGCTTTCCCACACAAGACAGATGACTTTGTCATTGCGTAGTACAAGAATTCTTCTAAAGTAGAAAAAAATATGCGCAAACCAAACTTACTGATTTTTACCCAAACTGCGATGGACTCGGCACCGAATTCCATAGCCAAATCATAAGAGATAAGATGTTTTGTATGGCTTTTGTAGGAGTGTATGGTAAAAGTAGCTTAGATAAGCAGAATTGGCTCATGTCGTACCTGGCTAAAACCAAGTTGGCCTCCTTTCTACGAAACATGTAAAAATCACCTTTATTTCACTTCAAAACTCCTACTTATTTTTCACCTGCGCGGCTCATGTTTTCCGTATTTTGTTCATTCCCAGAAGGGAAATCTTTTCGTTTTAAGCTACTTTTGTTCCGTGTTAACCCTTTATCTACCGCATTAGGATTTACTGCAGTTTTTTTCATGCAATATTTTTCTATTAAACACTACTTTGAAAATTAAGGGATATACATAAACAAAACACTCAAATTTGGGAAATTTAATCCATTAGAGCGAGTTAGTTAAGAAAGATATTTGGCTGTAAAATGAATTATATACACTGTTTACCTAAAGTAAATAGTGAAATCGTTACCTAAGGCGTTTATTAACATACAAAAAAATAAGATTTTTACAGTTTTGATATTAATTATTTTTTCGGAGCAAAATGACAATTCTCGCAATTCGCTAAAAACGCAACTTATGCTATAAAACTATTCGCATTTCCTGCTTAAATACTCATCATAGAACCCTTGTGGCCATCTATCTTGGAAGAGTGGATTTAAAAGAATATTCCTGCTAAGTATCGTCAGAGTATTCGTAAAAATGTTTATTCTATGTAATTTTAAAGTAAGTGGTAATTATAAGTACCGTGGGTAGATAAAGGGTTAAGAGAAAAAAACACAAAATATACGTATTAGTTTGTCGAAACCATTGTATTATTTAGTGTTAACCAATAATTCGTCTTAAGCGTTTTCGTGTTAAACATATTTCACTGTATTTCTGAATGTGTTGGAAATTAAGTCTGGAAAATGAAACAATTTTATATTCAAAACAAAGACTATTTAAAAACCAGCATTTAAAACAGAACGTTTAGAATAATTTTCTAGACATTTGAGATTCACTTATTTTAAATTAAAATTCTTTACTTAATTTAAAATAAATAACCCTCATGAAAGGAGAAGTTCCAGAAAGCTGTCTTTACTTTTTAGTCAAGGATCATATCAATTTCAAAACACTCCAGGCTATTAGATTTAGAAAAATGGCGGAAGAGATTTTACTGATGGGATTTTGAATTATTTTCAGTTTTAAAGCACGGAAAGCTTTTGACATTATCTCGGCAGCTTTCAGAAAGGTCATATTCGAGAATAAGTAATACTTCACGTTGCAATCTTTATTTAAGTGTTAGCGGTATACAATCTTGTTCAGAAAATAATTATAAGATAGGAAGATCGTAAATAAGTTTACCAATATTTTAACTTTGATTTTCTTTCATATAAATATGAATTTTGCTTCTTTTTAATAAGTAGTTTGTCATCTATTTAATCTCAACATTATAATTACAATAACCAATTCAATTGCTTCTGGCTTATTGTAAGGCTTGTTCTAAATTATCCGATTACGGTTGGAACCGTGATTTTTTAGAAAAGTATATAAATAAATAATTTTTGTTTATTATTTAGTTATTTTTTGTTTATTATTTTTGAATCGCAATTTAATATTTTGCCTACGTATAGCTAAGACTTCAGTAAAATGTCTGATGCAGGGGAATTTTGAAATACAGTAATACCCGAACCTACGCGATAGGTGGGGCTGAGTGATAAATGCATAAGTAGAATTCGTGTAAGTTGGGGTACAATTTCACAAAAATAATTGCATATAAATTATTTTTAGTTGGGGCCGGAGGAGAAAAGAAAATAATGCTTTAGAAAATAAATGTTTAATACACAATTTTAAATAATGCAAGTACAAAATCGAAAACCGGAGTTATTTTAATGTAAAAGGTTTCATAAAATTTAACGAAGTAGTCTGCCAACTCAAAGATTTTTTTCCCCTCAAAATTTTCTTGTAGCAAGAAATAATTCTTTATTCCTTTTTGTTATGAAAAATACGTTCTTCATTGGAGTCTGTATTTTCTAAAATCTGTTACTCTTTTTCAGTTAAACTGAGGTGTTCTGTCAAATTCCCAGTGATCATTCGATCTTCTGATTGAACTGGGTCTAAAGACTGAAGTCTTCAGTGTCTTGTTCATGCATTTCTATGAGGTTAACAATTTATAGATCCTGATAGTGGGAATCCAGCAGTTTATCCACTTCTAAATTTATTTGTCCGGCAAAATAAACAACTTTCTTGAACACACATCAAATTTCAAATTTCACCAACTTTACCCATGTTTTTTTCAGGCCAAAGACAAATAGATACGCATTGAAAATCGCGTAACTCCGAGTTTGCCTAGGTCCGGGTAGCGTAAGTCAAGGTATTACTGTATATAATTTTGAAGCGTATTTTTTCATTTTTTATTAAATCAGAGTAGAAAAATTTTATCAAAAATCATCAACTGCAGTCATTATGAATGTACCGTAATTTTACGTTTGAAAGGCATCTTTTCGTGCATTTTTTAATCAGTAACAATGAAATTTAAATCCATATGTTACCTTGAAAAACCCTTGCCTAAATTACTTTCCTCTAAACTAATTTTTATGTGTGGTCTAGGATTTTTAGTTTTCCACCAGTGTATTTTTCTTTTCATAACATACCTTTTTTAATTTTATAGATATCTAATGGTAAAATCCTGCAATTTTAGGCATTAGCCTAGGATTTTAGGCCTAGGAATCCTTAGCCTTGGTGCGAAACTGAAAAATGCGCTGGCCAGAACGAGATGGCTCCCAGCGAAAAAGACAATGGCGGCAAATGAATATAGCGAGACAAGGTGGATGCGTAATGAAAATGTATGAGATAGAAAAAGACAGAAATTAATCAAAAATATTTAAGATAAAAAATTGTAAATAAAAACAAACACCACTTATTTTCTTACCGGGGACCTTTTCAGAGTGGAGGGCACAGCGTAACAGCAGACTCTGAATTCTTTCTTATACTCCTGAAGCATTACGTGCTCTCACACCTTTTTTTTGACATCTCCATTCAAATCCATACAAAACAACACTCTTTCGTTCGTATAATCCCATTCACTCATTACATTTAGAAAATTTAATTCAAAGCAATGAATCCTTCCTTTATACACCATTCAATCAATTATTTCTTACCTTTCGCATTGAACAAAGTAAAAAAAATTAAGGTTTACTCACTCATACATGCAGCCATACGTCCAGCCTGGTGCCCATCGAGAAAAAGACGAAATTCGAAATGCCCACCGACAAAATGGTAAAATAAGAAAATTCCATAAATAAAATAGTTAGGTTTACCATATCTATAGTGTATCAAAGTAGGGTTACGAAGATGGCGCAATTATTGCCAACCAAAATAAATCGCGCCAAGGGTGGGAGCTCTGCTAGGATCCAACTCGAATCTTATAATATAACATATTCATTTCTTAAATTATTCTAACATTAGATCTTGGGTCTCAGTCAAGTAAATAAAATTTCCTTTTGCTTTTGTATTGATTTCTAATTTTAAATATATATATATATATAATTTTACAGAGCTTTTTTGATCAATCTACATCTTAGAGAATTCAAAATTTATGTCATTTAGTTTTATATAAGTTTGAAATAATGGTATCTGGAAATAAACTTCTAAAGCAGTAAACCATTTTATTAAAAAAGAAAAAATTCTTGTTTGTACACAAAATTAATAAAAATTGTATTGATCATTTTTAATTTGGTTTTACATTTGTTCATAACTTCAATTATTTTCTTCCTTTCTCCATTTGATGAATAAGTTTGTCCGTCAAAAAAGTGAAAAGGTTCTTTTCGTCATGTTCAATACATATCTGACTGCCAACTGTAAATTGCAGTTTTGCATGCTATCTAAGACCTCAGTTGTGTTCTACAAATACTAAACAGATGTCATATTAGAAAATAACATTGAGAATTTGTATTATTTATTTATTTTTGTTCTTTAGATGTTTGAATATTTACATTAGTTGTTTATCTTTTTAAGATTCAAGATACATTGCACACATAGTGCACATGTACGCACACTCAGACAAAGGAGAGGTTTATAGTTAAAAATATATTCCAACTGTGTGTGTGTATTATCCTTACCGGCCTTAAAAGTAAGACCCAAAAGTAATTATAAACTAAGTAAGATACTTAATTGACTTTGAGAGTAGGATTTAACTTGGATGTAATAAAAAAAATTTATGAAAGGAAATATTTAGAGACAGATGAATATCGAATATCGGTTTAAAATTAAATTGCAAGCTTGTTATTTATCTTCATTAGATATTAAATTATAAACATACAGTATAAATAAATCCTAATGCGTAAGAAGTTATAAGAATCCAATAACTATTGAAGATTTTTTTTATCATCCTTCTTATATATATATAGTTAATATCCTGTACTGTAGACAAATATATATGAATCATTATAATACTACATCTGAAGCTTACAAAAACAGAAATAAGAAAAAAAAGAAATATTAGAATTTAGAAAAAGATAGGAATTTGTAAAAATACTAGAATTTAAAAGAATATATATATATATATATATATATATATATATATATATATATATATATATATATATATATATACACTGGTGTGCAAAAATTAAGGACGAGAGACGGTTTTTTCAATATAACTTTGTACAAAAGCTTTCAAATCAACACATTTAATACCGTAAGATCCCCAATACGTAAGGACACGTGTAATATGTAAGCAACACTTACTAAAAGAGAAATCAGAGGGATAAAAAGAAGCTTGATTGAAAAAGTAGCATGGAGCGCAATGCGAATGAAGGCCGAAACATCCCTATGATGGGTGTTCAGCAAGAAACATCCGGTCTTTAGTAGGGGATATGATCTTCCCTGACTGCTAGGCAGGTTTCACAGCGTTTGCCCATGCTGAGAATGAGGGTGTCAATGAGTTGTTGAGGCATTGCTGCCCATTCGTCTTGCAGCGCCAATCGAAGCTCCCGAATCGTTACTGGTGGTAAGGTACGAGCTGCCAAGCGTCTGCCTAGAAAATCCCATACATGCTCGATGGGATTGAGATCCGGAGATCGTGCCGGCCAATCCATACGTTCAATATCCTCAATCTCTAAGAGCTGTTCGGCAGCTACTGTGCGATGACATGGTGCATTGTCGTCCATGAAATGGAACTGCAGACCCATAGCGCCTCTAAAAGACGCACATATGGAAGAAGAATCTCGTTACAATAACGGGTCCCGTTGACTGAACCTGCGTCGAAGATGTGAAGGTCTGTACGACTACCAAGCATGATGCCTCCCCAAACGAGAACACCGCGACCTCCATACCTGTCCCTTTCAATGATGTTCGAGGGATGATTGCGGCTTCCCCGCTCTCTCCAGATGAGTATGCGATGAGAATCGCTACTCAAACTGAATCTGCTCTCATCTGTAAAGAGTACTCGTCCCCATTCATTGTATCTCCAATTCCGGTGTTCCCGGCACCACAGAGAATGCCTTCTCCGATGGGCAGGCGTTAAAGGTTCACACCGTACAGGGCGTTGAGCAAGCTACCACCACCCAGCAGTCTTCTGGCCGCGGTAAAACGCGATATCGGCCGTCCAGTCGCCTGTGTCGTGTGTCTAGCGATTTCTCCCGCTGTCTGCCGCCTGTTTCTTCTGGCCTGTAAGACAATGTACCGGTCATCTGCGGATGTGGTTCCTCGTGGACGACCACTACTGAACCCCCGGATAGCTGTTCCTGTAGTTTGAAATTGTCTCCAAAGTCGTGAAACGATGCTGTGAGCAATTCCGAATTCTGCAGCCACACTTGTCACGCTGCGGCCTTCCTCCAACTTCTCCCAATGATTCGACCTCGGATAAAAGCATCCAGATGTCGTCTAACAGATTGATTATTCGCCATTTCTCGCTGAGGCAGCAACTCGGTGTGATTTTAACTGCTATACGGCGTGCAATCTCTTTGCCAGAAATACTGATCTTACACCGACAACATGCTTTATACTACTCAGACACTCCCCCATTACGTCTACCTGCATATCTGCGCATGTGCTACCGTACATCACCTTACTTAATCTCCTGATTGGTCTTTCTGTCCGCTCTGCCTCTTCGTTCAGCTGATATGCTAATTTTTCGACTTCGTCCTTAATTTTCGCACACCAGTGTATATATATGTATGCTATAGTATTATAAGCATTGCTGAATTAAAACACAGTTCTTATATATAAAATAATTTATACGAAAATGGAGTTGAACATGTATTCTGCCAGGCAGCGTGCCCCATTCCTGTTAATAATACTGAGAGAAATCCTATTGGAAATAATATATAAGATTTCTAAATCCATTACAAGAAAAAAATATCTTACATAAAATTGCATAACACGCGCTGAATCTGAGTACCATTAACAAGTTATAGTCAGATTCTGGACCCAAATGCAAATTCAAAGTATGGTATTGGCAAAATAGTAGCACTTAACAAAAGTAAGAACTTAATAGAACTAAAGTTGTAAGATGATATGTATATATGAATACTACCGTTACTGGAGGAACACTAGTATTATATTTGTATTTGAAAATAAAAAAAAATTAATATGGTTAAAATAAAACTAAGGGAATATTCTGCGGTAAATCACGTTAAATCTGTCGTATTTCAAACACACTCTCGTTGCTATGGTGTAGAAGTTTGGAGAGGAGGGTGCCAGCTCAGATTTCGTCGTCGTCACTTGACCATGGTGCAAATTAAGAGGTCCGTCGCCAAAAGCCCTCGGGTAGCTCAAGTGAGTGAGTGAATATTAACATCGCACTGTTCAGCTACTCGAGGGCTTTTGGCGACGGACCACGTAATTTCGAACCATGGTCAAGTGACATGGACGACGTCCCCCTCTCCTAAATACCACACAACCGGGAAGACGTTTCATCTCTCGGCAGATTTAACATGCATCGCTGCCCTACACGGCGAGTCTTGTCGTGGTAATGGACTCAAACTCATGACATGCCTGCCATGATCCGATCGATACCTTGACCACTGGGCTACCGAAGCCCTCGGGTAGTTCAATAACTTGGCGCTAATATTCACTCACTCTATATATAATTTTTAGTTTAATTTTAATAAAAACGTAGCTAATAGCCTTTATTTTTGCCAAAAATGCAAACAAAAATGAAGTGCATTTTTGTAAAAAAGTCTAATAAACGAAACAAGCTTTCAAATGCTCTACTTTTCTGTTGCCGTAATAAATCTAAAATTGGAAATGTGTTATCTTTGACATTTCGCGTCCAGACCAATCTCGATTTTACGTCACAGACGTATTTAATGGACTGCTGTGTTCTACACTGAACATTTTCTGAAATTACATAGTTTTAAAGGGTGTTTATTGGAAAATATGTCGAATAATGTTGTAACTCAGAGTTCCCGATCTCAACACGCGATCTGTCAGTTAAAGGAATACAGCGGTTACTGTAAATTGTCAGCAGTAAAATGTTAAGGTTGAAAACACAAAAGTAGTCTGTTAAACGAATTGCAGAATTATATCAGTCAAAACTCATCAAAATGCAAGTACAATGGGTGGAAATTTGGATCAAAATGGATCAGAAATTTACATCATTAACATATTAGATTTGATGATCATTGTTCTTTCATGTTAAATGTTCTTTTAAATAAATATTTTAAGTAAAATTTCATAGAAATTTTAAAATTACTTATGCATTCATCACACAATTAAGAATGCATTTTGGAAAGCAAGAAAACTATAGAAAAGCGTAAAATAGAAAACTATAAAATACCCAAAAATCAGTGTAAAATATATGCAGATTCTAATTCTGTTTAGAAGGAAAAGCCAATGTGCTTTTTATAAAACTTTCTTAGCTTAATGTTGCTTAAGCTGATATTAGATCAAAATAAACATGCTGGACATATGACTTGTCTCTTAATATTTTTTTATTTTTCGCCTTTCTTAAGTAGAAACTATAGAAAATATTTATTAATTTCTTAGATGGGCTTGTCAAAAAGTAGTTGGTTCTATTATTTAAAGTTAATTTTTTAAAAAATTTTTATGAGCTAAGTATCAAATTATCAATCTGATCTTGGGGAATATTACACCATTCATCAAGCAATGCCCTCCGAAGTTCCGGTAGACAGGTGGGAGTATGTTGACAGGCTGCAATTCGTCGGCCAAGCATATCCCACACATGCTCTATTGGATTCAAGTCCGGATGAGTATGCTGGCCAATCCATACGGGTGATATCCTCCGATTGAAGGTATTCGTCTACAATGCTTTCATGGTGAGGACGGGCGTTGTCATCCATAAGCAGAAATTTAGCACCCATGGCACCCCGAAACAAACGTACATGTTGTTCCAGAATGACATCCCGATAGATGTGGCCTGTCAACGTTACACCCTGAACATGCAGGTCAGTTCTGGAACCAAGAATAATTCCTCCCCAAACGCGAGCCATCCTGCACCACCGTAACGGTGTCGTTCAATGGTGTTCTCTTGGTGGTAACGGGTACCTGACGCTCTCCATATTAAAGTCCAGTAAAAATCAGACTGCAAACTAAACCTGGACTCATCGGAAAACATCACACAAGACTACTGTTGTGGTGTCCACAATGCATGCTCTCTACTCCAGGTTAATCGGAGGCGACAGTGAGATGCGGTAAGTGGAACACATCTGACAGGCCTACGAGCATATAGACCAATGTGCCAATGTACACGGTCTGCCTTGAAACTCTCGTACCGGTGGCTGAAGAGAGCTGACGAGACAGGTCTAATGCTGTGCTCTGTATTTTTCTTTTGGCAGTAAATGCCAAATACCGGTCCTCATTTGGCGTTGTAACTCAGGAGCGATCTTTGCTGTAACATCTACTGACATTACCATCATCTTGGAATCGTTGCCAAAGCCTGGCGATGACACTCTCGGTGATTCCATGTTTCTCGTATACTTCCAGCTGGGTACGTCCACATTCCAGACGTCCAATAATTCTACCACGTAAAAAATCATCCAAATGCTTCCTTTGTGCCATAACTATGCGGTTATTGCACTGAAAGGCTTTTAAAGCGCTTGTGAACAATTTTACTTCTTTGCCACCATTCCTTATATACCCTTCTCTTACACTCTCGTCATTGTGACGTACTATTCACTCCATCTGGTGGTTTCCTGTAATTTGAATATTCTTCTTCAAGATGTGTGTGTGTGTGTGCGTGATAATTCTACAGGTAACATTTTTATTTTAGAGTTCAATTTCTGTGTGATTCTGAATTATCCTTAATTTGTGGACATAAGTGTATTTTGCATTTACATAACAGAGATTAAAATAATTTGCAATTAGATTCAAAAGCTATATAAATTAGATGCATATATTTTAGCATAATCAAACCTGTGTACCTACTACACAATTAAAAAATTGAGACAAATATTTGAGGTTTTGTTGTTACGTTCTAAAATACTTTTCAAAATATCTGGGTATTTTATTTAGTCTCTCTCAGTTCAAATTACAGCTGCGTTACAATAATTTTCGAAGATACAAAAGTTTTAGAGTGAAATTTGCAAAGTTTACCAATCAATCATTTTTTAAGGCCTTCAACTTAGGGCTTCTAAAACCTCTTTTGAGATGAAACAAACTGCTTTTCTCATATTTTACATTGGAAAATTTCCTAAAATTACTCTTGTGCAATTTCTTAAAAAAATATTTAAGTGAAATTTGCCGAATCAATTCTAATAAGTCACAATTCTGTTTGCTTAGAAGAATTTTTTTTTTGAAACATGGAGTTTTATTTTTCAAATAAGTAGTTATCAGTTTAGATCATAACTAATTGACGATAACATCAATTGAATTGTTTGAAAGGGATACTAAAGACAGTAAATAAAACTGAATACATTAATATTGAAAATTGCTACTAATTTAAAAATGCAATTACATTCAGTTCTTAGTACTTCTTTTACATTAAAATAAATAATGAGCAAACATTATCTCTTTAGGGATTATAGTACAGAACTTTTTATCTTCATTTCGAATACAGACATTATCGTCGAAATTAATAGTAGCCATTAGCATTATCTTTTTACCCGCGTTTGCTTTTTAATTGCTGTAATTTTATGACTATCCTGAACACAGTATTGGAAAATAAGAGTTAATTAAATTAGGGAACAGTTAGAAAGGGCATGCTTTCGTGAATTTAGCTCTCCTGTGACTAATTGGGGGAAATTCGTCGCTACGAGTTTAGCTCATTGAAGATCCCAAAAGAATTAAAGATTCAATTAAAGTGACATTGTATGCTCAAGAGTTTAATATTAGCTATTGACATTTGATATCAATCAGACGTAAAAGATTCTACACAAATAGTACCTCCTACTCTAAATTAAAACAATGGTTTATGAGAAGAAAATGAATATAAAAACATTGTTATTTTTCGAAGTTTCATTTATATTTTGCATTTATTTTAGTAATTATATTTTAGTAATTTTTTAAATATTTTCCTTTTTATGGACTTCAGCAAATGGAAAAAATTTAGGATCATATAATCTCCTGAAAAGATGAAAAGGTGTAATATAATTTGATTTCCATATTGATTAGATCTCTTTATTTCTAAGTTCTTATTAATCAGCCATTTTTTTTATAAAAATATTTTTAATGCGTATATTTTATATAGAATAAATGAAGGAAGTATTCCATTTTCATTTAAATACATATACTTTTTAATATTGGTTTCTTTGTACTTTGCACTTTGGCACTTTAAAATCGTATGTATTTTATTTCCTGTAATCATCATGTAAAGTTAAATGAAATAATTTATGACAAAAACAACCCTATTTTAATCTATTTAATTCATTAAATAGATGTATATATTTTTTCATTTGTATTCTTAATATATCACTATTACTTGGTAAAACTCTGTATTTTGAATGAAGGGTTATTGTACTTCGGAGAAAACTACCTTTCGTACCTTTGTGGCATAGTATTTATTTTTCAAGTAAACTTTTTTTAATGAACACATTTGTTCAACATAATTGAATGAGACGTATCACAACGTTTTTTGGGTACCAATACAGGAGATAAGTTTATTGAAGCTCTTAATATTTTTAGAGATATTCAGGTTATCCTTTTAGAGTCGGAAGGTGTGTATCTCTGTTGACGTTATCAGGTATCGCCAACCACACATGAGTTCCTTGACTCTTCAGATATTATAATTCAAGCATCCAATGCCCTTAAATAATCACTGTTGTTTTTCGTCTTCAAATCTATTAAAAGTTTCCTTTTCGTTTCTAAAACAAAAATTTTCTTCATTGAACATTGCGTACACATTTTATACTTTAACTGCAAATCCTAACTGCTAATGTATACACTTTAAATATAATTTACGAATCTAAACATTAAAGGCAATACGGTTCACTTACTTTTCATTGAAACATATTTTAATAACTTTATTTGCTTATAACTTATTCCACAGCATATTTGTTTAGTTATTAAAATTGCCTTGTACCATATTATTTTTTAAACAAATTCACGTACATGAATATTTCTGCAGAGTAATAAGTTCCTACTGCAACAATTTTTTTACAATAAGTGTTACTGAGTTTTCAAAAAGATATTACTGAGCATTTCCCTTGCAGAATTCTGGAAAATATATAATTTCCTGGTTTCATAAACCTTTTAACCCTTTCAAGACAATGGTAAACATTTCTCCCCATTTTAAAGTTGATGATTGCCGTATTTAATTATAACCTTAACTGCATTCTTTATACAGAGTATCAAAATAGTACGCATGCCAACGCAATCACATACGCGGGAACGCTAGAAGGAAAACAATTGCAGTCAATGATAAAACATTCGAGGGTTTTATTCTGTTTTATTACTTATTTCAGTTTTTTGTGTTCTGCAAAAAAATATTACTGTGTCTTCGCACATGTTTTATAATATTCACTGAGTATACTTTTGTGCAATAATAAAGTACATTGAACAAATGAAAACATTGCACCATTTGCTAAACCACACTTTTTGATTATTCTTTTGATTGAATTTGGACCTGAAGTGTTCTCTGTAGTATTTCTTTATGATTATTTTGACACTGTAAAAAGGAACTGTATTGTTAGAGGTAAAGTTATAACGTAAATAGGAAAATATATAAGAGTATGTTTTATATAGTAAATAAGAATTTACTATATACATAAAACATACTCGCATTAAAAATGCCATTTAAGTTGAAGGTCAAATGTAAACTTAAAAATGAACTAATTTTGAGCAAAACATCCATTCTACACTTTTTGAAAGGTTATACAGATCCCTTTAGCCATTCATAAAAAGATGTTTGTCTTTAAAATTAGCAGTCCTATATTCAGTTTTTGATTATATACTTTAGTATTAAAAATATATTTTATGCTCAAAATCTAAGTTTAAGCACATGAACAAAACTCTTTTTAATATTTTTTATAACTTAAATTTTTTTAGCAAAAGGCTTTTTAAGTTTTAAAAGAAAACAAAAAGTAAAAAAAAATATATACAGTATATCCTTAAAATTATTTCTCAACGTATTAATATTAATAACACTAAATATTTATATACCAAAGCCCAAACACGATAAAATACTACAGAATGTAATTAAGTTTAATGCATCCTAAATAATGCATTTTAGATGGAGGAAAAAAGTTGACTCATAATCAACTATAATCCTAACCGAACTGATCACATAAACAGGTGATTTACTTTTCCTCCAGAAATTTTACGACCGTGTTAACGAAATCATCCTCGTACCCGTTGGGACAAATCATATTTTAAATCATCTTTGACAAATAAGCGTCCCTTAGAGCAGCCACTTAGAGGGAAGGCAAAAACGATAACTCAGAATGTCATCGTAAACTAATACTTCGGTTCGCTACTGAGCTATAAAATGTCGTATAAATGTCTGCATATATTTCCATTGCCTTTCGGTTCTGGAGAGAGAAGTTACCGAATCCTACTTCTGATTTAGGCTTTCTCCCTTTGGGGACTCGTATGAATCGATTCACGATGCGCAATGAGATGAAAAGCTTAATATTACCTTCGTGTTATGAACTGCTAAGTTGAGTATGAGAAGAACGGTGCTAGTGTGGATTAGAAGCTGGCTTATAATAATCTCTTTCTGAAAAGAAGTGGTTGCGCATTATTTTTGGCTACATAAGAAGATATCTCAGTGTTCAGTACATTCGAGTTTTAAGATATTTTGACATATAATGTAAAATTTTATGATAAAATGATGTTAATTATTTAATTTATTTTTAAGAATTTTTATTTAACACATGTATTTTTTTCAATTTCTCTACTATAAGTTCACACTCTCTTTTTACATATTTATTTATATATATTGTTCAAATTTTCATTCGTTAAAAAAAACTTTTTATTCATCCACTGAAGTTCAAATACATTTTTTTTACCTTGTAGTTGATGGCACTTGATGTTAACACAGTGGGTTTTTTTTCAAATACTAATTCATGAATTAAATTTCATTAATGAATAAATAGTAACAAACAAAAATAATAGTTCAAGATCTTATATAAAAAGAAAAATCGCTCATTGTTTCTCTGTAGTGTAATGGACTGCCCGTTGGACTTCTAACCCAAAGGTTGAGGGTTCGAATCCCACCTGGAATAGCCTACTTTTATAATAATGTGTTTTCTTTTTACTAGTAATTAAATTTAATTAATGAATAGATAATAACAAACAAAAATAATAGTCCAACATCATATATTGAAAGGAAAATGGAAACTTACAAAGAAAATCGTTTTCTATTTTGTCACTTAATGTTATGATTCTGCCATATATATGTATATACATATTTCTATAATAATTGTAACTATTTAATAAAAACTAACTAAAGTAAAATTTATCTTTGTTGACCAAATTATGAATTGACATATATTTTTTACATTACTTGCTTTTGGTTACATAATATATTGTAAGGAAAATATAATTGTTCAGCAGATTCGAGTTTCAAGATATTTTGATACAATAATATGAGAATTTATGATAAAATTATGTTAATTGTTATTATTTATTTTTTAAAAAAAATTATATAACACATGTATTTCTAATATTGGTTCATACTCTCCCTACATATATTTCTTTATATATCCTATTCAAATTTTCACTCGTTAATAAAATACTTTTTATTCTTCCACTCAATTACAAATACATTTTTTTAACTTGTAGTGGATGACACTTGATGTTAATACAATTCTTTTAAATATTAATTGATTAATTAGATTTAATTAATTATTTTAAAAGAGATATATTTTAGTCGATATTATTCCTCTAGTTCGCAGCACTATTGGTTAAAATAGCTTTTGTTTAAGTTGTGATAAAGATTTAACTTAACTCAGTGCTTCTCAAACTCTCAATATTGGCGACCCACTTTTCAATCATAATTTCAATCATAATTTCAATCATAATCCCTTCATACAATAATAATGATCTTTGACGTTAAAGCTACAATATGATTTTATCCGTAAACTGTAGGAGTTATCAAGATAAGTATTATAAATTTTGTATATAGTATTACATATGACATACCCATGGGAGTCACTAGTCATTATTAAACTTGCTCTTAACTTAGTATTGAGAGATTAGTTATCAAGTACATTGCAAAGTACTAATACATTTACAAGTATATTATATAAGTGTAAAAGTATATTATATTTTTATTATATCAGAATGTATTTTGTTTTGCTACCTTTCAGTATAAATTTGTAATTTTTTAAACCTTTTATTTTCAACTTTTCAAAATGCTCGTGCCCTCCTCGTTGGTTTATCACGCCCCCTTTAGGGGGTGCGCCCCAAAGTTTGAGAAATACTTACTTAACCTGAATAATCATATGCTAGTAAGACATCAGCATTCCTTTTATACTAGTTTTAAGATAAATTCTTACTTATTATATTCAACTTAAATTAAAATGTTAATGTGGTTAAAAAGTTTTTATGTTATTTTAAAAGGTATATTTTATCACGTAATATTGTGATTATGTCATATGTATATGTATATTTAAATCAATTATAATTATTTAATAAAATGTACCTAAAATAAAAAGAAATTCTTCGTTGACCTAAGTAGGAATTGGCTTTAAAATTCAGTTTATATTACTTGTTTTCTTTCAAAGTAAAACGTTTGTTAATATTTTTGCATTATAACAGTGTTTTGAAACTAAAACTCAGTGCTACAACAGTCCAGGGAGGGCCAAGGCCTACTGTGTCCATAAAATCTTGGGCACTGAGGTGTTTGAGCAGATATTCTGGTCATGTAATCAGTCTGACGACACGAGATTGAATTGATTGAATATTAACGTCGCACTCTCCAGGTACACGAGTGCTTTGGGCGACGGACCACGTCATTTTGAACCATGTTGAAGTGACGTGGACGACACTTGAGCTGGCACCCCCTCTCCTAACTACCACACCACACCAATGGGAGGTCGTTTCAGCTCTCGACAGATTTAACGTGCATCGCTGCCCTACACGGCGGGTCTTTAGTGGTACTGGGCTCGAACTCGTGACCAGGCAAGCCACGATGCGATACCTATACCACTCGGCTACCGCGGCCACCAGTCTGACGTGAGATCTCAGTGTTTAGTTTTCAAGCAAGCTTGGTTCTCATTTATGAACCCACAGAAGGAATGAAAGGCTGAGTCCACTTTGCCCAGGTCTGGGTTTTAGTCTGTGACCTGTGGCGTGGAATCATGGTATGCTACCACTCGGTCATTTAGCTTCAACTGTGTTTTAGCAATATTTTAATTAAAATAAAACCATTTAATTTAATGGGTTAATATCAAGCATAAAATGATGCTTATTTACAATAACCAGATTTAGCATAATGCGTTCAGTTATAGATATAATCAAAAGTTTCCACATCAGCAGAAGTAATTCATTTGATATTTGTATTAATGATTATATAAAAAAAACTTGCCCTGATTTTTAAGTGTTATCAATGATATATTTAAAAATATGTACATTGAGGTAGACCGAAATTATTTGACTTTCCTTTTTGTTCCGTGTACTAAAAAATTGTATTTTCCCAGCTAAACTAAAATGATAAAATAGTTTCTCACATAAAAAAATAACTTCCATTCTTTCTCATCACACTTGCGGTTTTCAGAAATGAAGACATTTCGCTATATTCTGTGAATTTTTTTTTTAAATAATTATTTAATCTACCAATATCGCAATGTTATTGCTTTAAATGTGATGTTTGGAATATAAGGAGCGAGAAAAAAAATTAAAGCCTGGAAATACGTATTATATACTATTCGTGCAAAAAGCTCGTGAAATACATTTTTTGGAAAACTATCAATGTTTCGTAATTTTTTTCCACACTCTCTCTTTTCAACTTTAATAAACAAAACTAAATAAATAGTAAGTATATATTTTACATTTCAGATTTTTAACAATATTGATGGACCTGTTATTAAGGATTGTTTGTAAAGTTTCCCTACTTATTCTATAACTGTCCTATTGATGTCATCTTTTGCTTTAGCACACATCTCCCACATGTCAAAATATTTCTTAAGTTTGACAAAGCGTTCCACCAATTAGGTATGATGGTGAAGATTTGAAAATATGTATCTCTGAGACATGCATTATACGATAAACTTGATGGAACAATGACGCTATCACAGATGTTTCTAGATCAAAAACTTTATTTCAATCACTAATCAATGATGTTATTTTTACTTTGATTCACATTTGTCACGGGGTTTTTTATTAATGAGGCTTGAACTGATCATCATCGGTATTATTATCTGAGGTATTAGATACTCCATAGATTTTTACTTATATGAAATCAATGTGTTCCTGTTTGTATCCAGAAATTGCATTGGCACAAAAATATTTGGACTTTAAAATCATCTCAACGTCGTAGCTTAGAATTACACAAAATAATTAGTTGAAATAAGAAGCATAAAGAAACCAATTAATTTCTTCGACAATTATTTTACGAGAAAGTATTGAAATAGCTTAATATCAGTTTATCCCTCGGTTCCCTTGAAAAAAAAATAAAATACCTATTTAAATGTCTATTATTTTTACCTCAAAGTATTTTAGAATAAATAATTATTTGGGAACTTCTTGTGTTTTATTTCATATTTCCTGCAGAAATATTTAATTATTCTCAGAAAAATCATAGTATATTAAAGCATTAAATCAATTTTTAATGACTAAACTTAGATATATAAGCGTTTAAAATTAAATTTAATTGCAGAAAAGATGAAATTTTAAAACTGTTGAAATTTTTATAACAATGAATATAACATTAAAGGGTGTTGGAAAGCTAAAATTTTATTTTTTTGACAATTTGAGAATTTTACATTTTCAAATTTTATAGATTTTAACCTTTCTAAAAATATCTTACTTTAACCTCTAGGGTATTTAGAAGCCCTTAAGACTTATTTTTAAATAATCGTTGAATTTGGGCCACGCCCATTTTAATGGCGAGAAAATTGTAAACAAATTACTTTGTTTTTGCTTAAAAGTGTAACTACTGATATAAACCAAAACATGTATCTTTTATTTTAAATTGAGCCTTTTATTTTTTTTATTTCCTTGCCGATTAAAAGTCTCACTGTATACATTAAAATCAATTTATCTCAAAATGTAAATTTTAATGAGCGATGTACCTTTTCTGAGAAACTAATGTTTATAGGTATGTAAATTTTTAATGAATTATTCATAATGATGTCTAATATGTACTAAAATGATCTTTTTGTAAAAAACTCAAAAATTTAATTTTTACAAATTTTTTAAGTTAAAAATGGGTCAAATTTCGCAATGTTTGATAAAATATTTCATAATTTATTAAAAAATTCAAAATTAGCTAAAAGCTCATTTTAGTATAATAAGAGAGGTGTACTTTATAATAGTATGAAAAATTTCAAGCATATACATAAAACAGATTTTGAGAAAAGGTACATCGAAAACAGCCAATTTAACATTGTCAGAATAGAGAGAAAAGTTTCCAACTCTTCTTAATGAATTTGGTATGTTTTATAAAAGTGAAGTTATAAAAATTCCCTATGAGAATTGCAAATGAATGGAGAATTTATATTATTTAGCTTCAAGAAAAAATGAAGCTTTAGGTCACGATATGGTAGTTTTATCTTCCTATCCTTATTGAAGATGACATTTGCTTTGCTTTTCTTCGCATGTTTTCTCGTTTAAAATCCCTTTAGAAACTTCTTATTTTTATAAGAAGATATTTCCTTTTCCCCCCTCAACACCCATTAGAGAAACAACTTCACTAAGGAAGTGCTTCGAAAAGTCTGGATGTGAAAAACATTCTTGAAAATACACTGGACATGCAACCTTGTAAAAAGCTACATCTAAGAAATGGAAGAAATGACTTGAAAGAAAATTGCGAGATGTATATATATATCGGTGTGCGTCTGCGTGTGTGTATCTTTAAAAGGAACAGTGTTGGTTGATTTTTAATGAGGAACTAAGGCGACATTTATATAAATTCTAAAGTCATTTTTATCAAAGTTATTTAAGTCATTTTTATCACGCTTTTATAAGTTTTATTTCCACATTTAAAGATGCGCGTATTATAACTTGACGTTATTTATCTCAAAGTTAAGTAACACTTAAATGAATATTTACACAAGCATAATTTTCTGTGAGAAATGACAGCATTAAAACTTAATATTAAATAATTACTAACGTAATATAAATTCTTAGTTAAACTGACAATTCAGTTATTAATTGCCAGCAAACAGGTTCAACACTCATACCTCATGTTTTAGGTATTGAACCATACATTCTACACTACACTTTTCTTAAAAGTGAACCATATTGGTAGAGGTTCCAAATCTATCATATGATGTCAATGAGGCTACTTTATACATTGCTAAGCATACTAAAACTGGATAACCAACCACCTTCCCCTTTTCTTCAATAAAATGATTCCAATCTATGATAACACTTAACCAGTTATTGTTCCATTTTTTTGGTTAGATCTTTGGAGCCTTAACAGGACATACAAGTTCAATCCTTGAAGAGGAGATCGTCTTAAGAATTCCATATTGCTTAATAGCCTTATTACATGTTGTTCTACACTTGCGTAATTCTCTTAATACGTCAATGAGATTCAAGAAATCTGTTGTTGGTACGACTTAAAATGATACACAATTTACGTTTTAATCAAATACTAGCAGATGCAACATCAAGCAAACCAATACAATATCAGGATGGTGTTTTATCAATAGCTTTTCAATGATTGAACAATGAAAACCGAAACAGAAACATACAGCAACAAATCTGCTTAGTATAAAAGCTTATAATATGCATAGAAATTAGAGTATAAGCAACAGCTTACTTTTTTACATTGTTTATAAAAGTCGTACGTATCTCGTTCATGCCCAGTTGAAAATAATATAACTGAAAAATTTAATAGCTTATCATACTTTCGCCAAATATGCCGTTTTTGGTGCTTCAGGTAAAATATTAGTAGTGATACGACTTGAGTAACCTTCCCCTAAGTGTTTCTTCTAAGGCAGTGCATGAGTGAGTGAATATTAACGTCGCACTGTACAGCTACACAAGGGCTTTTGGCGACGGACTACGTTATTTTGAACCATCGTCAAGTGACGTGGGCTACACCTGAGCTTTCACCCGTCTCCTAACTACCACACCACACCAACAGGGGCGGGCGTTTCAACTCTCGACAGATTTAACGTGCATCGCTGACCTACACGACGGGTCTTTAGTGGTACTGGGATCGAACTCATGAGATGCCTGCTATGATCCGACACCTTGACCACTGGGCAACCGCTGCCCTCTTCTTCTAAGGCAGAGGCCTGTTATATATGCAGCAGTGTGTAAGAACTCGGGATCTATGTTTGAACTGGAGAGCCAAATGATAAAAATCAAGATGCATTGAAATTAGTTCCTATTGTTTTAGATTTTTTTACTAAACTAAATATTGAAGCATGTGTCCAATAACAATTAATGAGGGACGACACCTTATCACGGTTGTTTGTATATCATCTAAATTTCTCAAAGCCTTACCAGTTGCTGAAAACAAGTTCAGTAAGTGTCATGGCACTATTAAATATTTCTGACCACATAATACTTTTCTTACTAATGTTTTTGCAGAGCTCATTGAAAGATTTGGCATCTTTGTCAAACATTATTCCGAATATCATCCTATCAAATGTTTCCGCCCAAGATTAAGCCTGTTTTTGCGGATTGTATGAGATTAGCTTCGAGAAAGCTAAACATACTTAAACAGTCTTATATCATTATGGCTAATGAATTTGGAGGATAGTTTATACATAACCAGAGATGGTGTGTGAAAAAATGTTGTAAACGGATAATAATAGAACTAGAAGAATAGAATGATCTCGATGATGAATGATGTGAATAAAAATGAGTTCTACCTATCGAGTCAATCAAGATTCAAAAACTTGCGCTTCATTTTGATAATTAAAAGAAAATTAATTTCAAATAGAAAGATCATGTATACATACATGTTTAAAGCAAAGTTAACAAAAAAACCATTTTGAAGAAAAATATTACCAAGGTATTAATATTAATTAAAATAATACCTTAATATATATTATACCACTTACATAATATACACTGGTTTTCAGAATCAAGACATTTTGCACATTTTGTCAAATTTAAAGAAAAGATTTGAACGAAATGCAGAAGTAGGTATTACTTCGAAATAAACATGCATATCTTATGTGTGTGATACGTAAGCGTATATATACGGGGGCACAGAACTAGTCGATTAATATGATTTATAAGAGCGTGTGCCAAAATCCGCATTTCATTCGACAGCACACCTCACCGAATTTCCTGGTGTTTTTCAGCTATCGGTTACATTGTGACAGTGCCTTTATCGCGATTTCAATCCTCTTGGGATTTCTTTGGCGCCAGAATGGCAATTCTTTCCAACCAACTCAAGAGGAAAACGTGTATAAGTAAATTAGGAATCATATATATATATATATATATATATATATATATATATATATATATATATATTGGAAGTTTAGCATTCGCGAGGTGAAGTGAAGTCACTGAGTAGAGAAGTAGTCACAAAGTGATATGAGATAAAGTTTAGAAAAGAATCCTTATTCTGGGGAATTAGCCTAGCACCTTTCCAATGTAGACAAATTAAAAGTAGGTCCAAGACGAATGGAGCATAGCCTAAGAGCCAGCCAGATTAAAGCTGGAACGGAAGATTTAAGGATCGTAGCTGTTTACCTAGGATATAGCGGTAAGCTTGATTATTTAAAATTTAAGTGCAAGACGTTTACTATTGAGATAGGCTTTGATCTATAATGATAGATTCAGTGGTTAATTGCGTTATTTATTAGTAATACGTGTTGCGTCTTCTCATTCATGATTCTCCTCCTTTTAGATTAATATTGTATTGTATTATGTTAAAACTAAGATCTTAACAAACAGATTTTAGTATGAATGAATTTAGTAGTTCTTCATTCCTTAGTAGTCCTTCATTCTCACAGACATAGGTCTCGTAAATAATGGAAAGCGGGTGTCTTCAATGGATGGGGTACTACAACATTAAAATTTACATAGTAAAAATGAATAACTTTTAACGTTTAGATAATGGAGCGAGGGGGCAAATTGTGAGTACGCTAGAAACAGGTGAGTCTCAAATCCAGATTTGTAGAAAATTAAACTTTACGCACAGTGTCAAGCTCAATATATAGAAACAGTTACAAGATATAGGATCCGTTGAGAGAAAACCTGGACAAGGTCGTCCAAGAGAAGCAACGGCCAGAGAAGATCACCATTTGTCTATTTTAGCGAGGAGTAGCAAGGATACTATATCTTCTATCTTGTGAGGTGTATGCTGCCAAAGAAACTTGAATTTCAAGGGTGACTGTTTCCGAAAGTTTTCATGAGAGAGTACTGTTTGCAAAAGATAGAGAGAGAGTACTGTTGAGAGAGAGTTTCATGAGAGAGTACTGTTTGCAAAAGATAGAGAGAGAGAGTACTGTTGTTTGCGTATCGCTCAGTTCTGCGAACAAGATAGTCTATTTAAAACGGTGCAGAAATGATATAGATGACTTTATGGGACAATGAGTAACCGTTCTCTTTCTTGATGAATCTCAGTTCAGCTAACCAGCAATTCTCGTCGTACTTTAACATGGAGAGAGCCAGGGTCCAGCTACCTGCCCTTCGATGTCCGAGACATTGATTATGGCAGTGAAAGCTTGATGGTCTAGGCAAGCATCACGTAGGATGGCCGCATACACCTCCATATCTTTTAAAGAGATACTGTAAATGCTGTGAGGTATAAGGATGAGATTTTGGAGCCCTACGTTTGCCCTTTCAAGGGTGCGGTTGGCGCTATTTCATTGTAATGGATGACAACATTAGGCCATATGGATTTCATCTGGCTTACGAATGCTTGTTAAGGGATGATATTTGAGTATTGATATTGATATGCTTTTTCGAGGGCAGTTGAAATCCACAACTATCCAACTACCTTTCAAGATCCATCCAAGGCATGAAAACAGAGTTCCTGAACACAAGTGGGAATAATTTCTTCAGGAACTCATAAATTTCCTTATTGGTTGTATAAAATCACTGTGGGATGCCTGCATATCTGAAAGAGGGAACCGTACCCTCTGTTAACCAATGTTTTTGTTGTATTCTGCAAAAGTTGTTCTATACCTTCCAACTTGGATGAGTACTACACACAATCACGTGTGTGTATTTTACCTGGTGAATGGTTATTTTTTTCATGTTATAAAACCTATGTACAAACCGAATTTCATTAAAATCTGTCTAGTAGTTCTAGAGATAATCGACCACATCTGAAAATTCTCATAATTTAGAACACCATTAAATATTAATATTTCTTGTAATAAGGATCTAATTATTTTGAAGGTGAAACATGAATAATCATCATCAGAAACGCACTGAAATAAATTCTAAGAAGAAAATTCTATTACTATATAGTGCAGTGTTTAAACGTAATAATTGTATGGTTTTGATAGCCATTTGATTTTTTTCAAATTCGAAGTAATTTTTTTAAGCAACTTGCACTTAGAAATTCGATACTCTTTCATTCCAATATTTGTTTTAAAAATTTGAAAGAGTATTGATTCAAAAGAAAAAATAATTTTTATCATGATTCAAAATTAAATAAATTTAAATTTAAATTCATATTTTTAATACTTTCTTGAAATATTTTTCTTACTTATTAATAAAACAACATATCAATAAGATTAAGCAGTTTTGAAACGCTTGACGTGACTATATATATATATATATATATATATATATATATATATATATATATATATATAAGAAGAAGAAAACATATTCTTAACACTGAATATTTTATTTTACTTAATCTTTCATAAAGTATTTAATGTAAATAAACGTATATGCTATATGACACACTCTCTCTTTCTAATTTTATTGAACAATCTATAATATTTGAAACCAAGCATTTGAAAACAAATTTCCGATATTGTGCGTAAGGTAAATAATTTTCTGTGGTAAAAAAATACTTAAAATTCTCTCTCTCTCTAGAAATTATTTGATTTTTTTTTCAAAATGTAGTTTCAAACAATTCTCGGTATTGCATCATTGTATTTAATATTGCTGTTATAACCAGTGCTTCTCAAACTTTCAATATTTGTGACCCAATATACAATCAGAGTATTCATCGCGCCCCCTTCCATACAAGAACAGTGCACTGAATTCAATGCTACTATATTTTGAAGCAAAGCTACAATACGACTTTAACTTCTTAAGTATCACCAGTGTATATTAACGCCTCGCTCGGTCAAAGCGTTTATTGCCCTGGACGTATATATACGTCTTTCCGAAGTACGATCATTTCTGTTAACTGCTATCCATAAGAATCCAAAAGATATTTGGAATGCAATAAAAAGACATTGACAGTGTTTGCGAATGATTTACTTATTTCAGAGATTTTTCTTATTTATTCCTTTTCTGCCCCCCCTCTCAATACAATACATACGTGTGTCTATGTGGAAACCGGTGGCATTGGGAAATTAATCGCGTAACTTTAAATCGCCAGTATTAAGTAATTAATTTTAAACCCTACAAATCATCAAGATAAGTGTTAATTTGGCAAGCTCATGGAGGGTCACTGGTAGTTACAAAACTTTTTCTTAACTTGATATTGTTAAATAAATTGTAAAATACTTTGCGCAGTACTGATATACTTATAAGTGTATCATGTGAGTGCAAATGTGGGTTTTATTTTTTATTATGTCAGAATGCATTTTGAGAGAGATTTTTTGCTTACTTTCAGTAAATAAATATATATTTTTCAAAATTATCTTTTGTTTTTGACTTTTCAATATGCTCGCGGCTCCCTTGTAGACTTATCACGCCCCCTAGAGAGGTGCACCCCACAGTTTGAGAAACGCTGTCTTATAACTATAAGTATGGCGAGGACTTTTTATTAAAATTGTTTAAGAAGTTGTTTAAATGCCTAACATGTTTTAGATATGTTTTTAAACAGAAACTAAAAATCAAGTATCACACTAATTTTCAGAAAAAGAAAATGATTAGTTTATCTTTGTACGAAACAAAATCTTGAACAGAATTCTGCGAGATATGCGTAGACTTGTAAAACAGGGATAACTAGCAGATATACAAGCATTTCTAGTATTAGGCGTTTACACAGACTAGGCGTTTCAGGAAAAATAACATCAAAATTTTCAGCCGGAGTCATCTCATGAAATATGCAGACTTTCAAAATGCAAATGATGGGAGATTTACACCTTTTAGCTTTCGGAAGGGATGACCCTCCTGGGGAAATGTATTCATCTTTCACTCCTTCTTTTTCTTGGAGACGAGGGTTAGTTATCCTTATCTCACCTTTCTTCTCCGTTTGGTGTTTCCTGTTTTTATAGTTCACGAGGGAATGTTTGTTTTTGCATCTGTAGAAAAGAATTGGGGTGAAGTTTCGTTTTCCTTGAATTTTTATCTATGTTTCTGGAGCATTATTGTAAAAACTACCATTGGTAAATACTTCAGAAGAGAAGAATGTAAATCCTGTTCTTTAACATTTTGTAGAGGAATTGTTGCATGAAGTGAATTCTTAAATCAAAATATTTTATGAAATAATGCTTACAAAAACGTGTGTGTGTGTACTTGTGTACGCATGTAAGAAGTTATACTTTTTTGGCGTAACAAGATTAAACTCTTTCTAAAAGTCTTGAGCAGGGTAGTCTATGCCAAGGACGAAAGGCGGTCACGAGCAGAGTTGAACGATACTAACCTTAAGTCAATCGGATCAGCCAAACCCGAGGAAATCACGATTTAAATAACTTTAAACACCCCTGCACAGGGACAATAGGACCAATAACATGGGGGGATTCAGCAGAATATATCTGGAGATGAGGAGAACCGAATATGACACCTGAGAGCTCATATTGAATGTCTCAGCGGGAAGAATCATTCCTGAAAAAGTTAAGACATCCACCTGAGAACCTCCGAGTTATGGTCATTTTAAAATAATCAAAACATTTAAATAAAATAAAAGCACTGCACCCAGTCGCTGAAACCTAGGCCTGATTGTGAGGAAACAGAAGAGGAATCCATTCGAACTGGTCCGGAGTGTGTAGTTGCTAATGGGGTGGCACTAGCTCGGGAAAGGAAAATGAAACTAACTCCCTCCCCAGGGGGACAACTGTGACACAAATGGTCTCGTAAATCCCAACGATACACAGAGTAGTAGGTGATCCCAAAGTTTTATTCTTCTATATCTGTAATATTATGTGGCAACGGCAGCCGAGTGGTCAAGGTATCGGATTGTGGCTGGTCTTGTCACGAGTTCGAGCCCAGTACCGCTAAAGATCCACCATGTAGGGAAGCTATGCACGTTCAATGCAACGAGAGCTCAAACGTCCTCCCGTTGATGTGGTGTGGTAGTTAGGAGAGGGGGATGCCAGCTCAGGTGTCGTCCATGTCACTTGACCATGGTTCAAAATGACGTGGTCTGTCGCCAAAAGCCCTCGTGTAGCTGAACAGTGCGACCTCAATATTCACTCAATCACTCACTCTGTAATATCGTGACGTCATCAATAGAACGAACACAATAGGAACAACATGGGGATCCTAATTTTAGTGAAAACACCCCCTAGGCCCACTATCTACACATAAATTAGAAAAGTGAAAGAGCTCAACGAGGAAAACCTATGGTCCGAGCTTTATAAACAAAGCTCAAAAATCCTCGGAGCTATGCGGGATTTTAAAAAAATTAGAACTTTAAGATAATTTTAAAATTTTAATATATGTGAAGAAATGGGACTATGGCTCTGAAAAATTATTTTTTAGAATGCTCATATGGAGAATATTCGAATCCAGCCGGTGCTGTCGACCAAGATGGCATAGGATATGAGTTATTGCTGAGGGAGCACCGGAGGGCACCAATTCCACGTAAAGCTCGCGCTAATACTAAATATGGTGGACCTCCGAAAATCAAGTCCCAGACTCAATTCTTTGGGGGGGTGTGAAATTTTTCCCATTCCCCATAGGATTAACATGGGAGCATGATATTTTAGTGCTTAAGCCTTTTCCATGCCTACACAATGGTAATGAAGTAGATGACTGGATGCGTCTCAACGAGTGGAACAGTTGGTTCAAATTTCAAGTCCGAGACTCGAACAGGAGCCAAGATATTGTAAATTTAAGCAAATTTAAAAAGTTTAAAACAATTGAAAACTATGGAAGAAATAGCCCTATGACAGTGTTTCTCAAACAGTGGGGCGCGCTCCCCTGGGGGGGTACCCTGCGTTGGGGGCGCGAGCATTTTGAAAATAAAGGATTTAAAAAAATAATTTTTTGGAATGAAGAAAAACAAAATGCTTTCCGACTTAATAAAAAATACACATTAACACTTATATAATTTATATATATCATCTGGTGATCGTCAAAAATAAAAGATTCCACTTCAAATGCTTATTAGCTATTTTTGATCCTATAACCAAATAAAAAACCACATTTTGTTTGCTTTACTGTAATCACACGATAATAGATTTTTATTACGTTTCTTTTAGCCCCTAAAATACTACTTTTAACTATCATGGTATTTAACCTTCAAACTTAATGGTATGTTTCATTCCATCTGTTTTTCTTTTAGGAAAGTTGTAAATAATATTTTTCTGTTGTTTTTTTTCCATGTGAATGAGTGATATAAAAAATGGATAAGCATATTGACTTACTTAAACAACTTTGAAGGATTATTTGGCCAATATGTATTTTTATGAGTATTCTGAAACATATAATGCATAACGAAAAACTTTTTACGTAATTCTTCTTTAGAACTAATATCCATATGCTTTATTGAATACTCTTTTAACACGGGATCGATCGCGGGATTCGCAGAATCATCTCATGTTCACGGAATCGATAATTCTTGGAAAACTGTTTATTTGTTACCAATGACCTTGACAGAATACCCTCCAATATGATAGTTTTAATGGGAACTAAAATGAATTTATTACAATTCACCCTCTTTTTTTGGTTGCAAACGTTTTTTATACAATCAAGTTACTAGTCTTGATCGAGTTCCCTGCGCGACCACATTTGTTCCAAAATATTTTCTATAAACATGCTACACTTTCCCCCTTGAACAATTTTGTGGTTTTGATTGCTGTGTTGTACGATTTATTATTGTTTATAAATGTAAATGAGCAGAATATATATAAAAAAATTAGCATCTATGATCTCTACTGAAGGAATTGAAACTGATCAAGCAATTGAAGAACCTGCTGAAATAATGCATCAAGATAGTGAAAGTAGATATGAGAAAAGCAATAGACATATGAAACGTTTGAGTTAAATTGAAATTTTCAAATGCTGCCTAAAGAACTCTATGAAGAACACTATGAAGCCATAAATGTAGCACTTCACCTTGTCTAAAAGACACAAGAAAGAAAAAGTTCAAAATGCTATTTGTAAATCATCAAACAACAGCTAAACTACAATAACGTGAACAAAATATGACAGTTTGGCTGGAAAATAACGTTCCTGTATTGTTAGAGAAAAATGTCTGTGATTTATGTCCTTTATTAAGGGCACGCAAATTAGCAATATTTTCTTTAATTTTATTGGATTTTTTTCTCAAAAAACCAAAGAAAAATTGAAAAGTCCTTGAAATCAGGTAAATATATTTTCTCTGAATTAAATTATTCACTGAAATTGTGATTTTTATCGTGTATAGTAAAAATAATTATAAAATAAAGTATAGTTTAGAAACAAACTAAAAAACACGCTTTTATAGTGAATCGAACTAAAAAGTAAGAAAATAAAAATGTATATTACTTAAAAATAACATATACAAAATTTAATACTTATCTTGTTAATTTGTACGGTTTATAATTATGATCGTATTGTAGCTTTAGCGCCAAAAAGTGCATTATTATTGCATTCAGTACAATATTATTTGAGGGGGGTGCGATAAAAATTATTATTGAAAATTGTGTCGCCAGTAGTGAAAGTTTAAGAACCACTGCCCTATGAACATAAAATTATAATAACTAGAATAGCAGATAGAGAGGAATCGAATGAGCCAGGTTCGAATGGACTGTCAGTCTCGGGTACCGACATATTAGCCAAAAAGCTGTAGGGGAGAAATGCATCCCGACAGATATGGTTTATAACACTAGTTATTACGATTCTCCAAATATCAGTCCCCTAGCACCAAAAAAGTGGCATATTAAAATATTAGACAACGGTGTGCGCGCGCCTCCATGACGGTGTGCGTCACATCCGCGACGGTTTTGCGACACATCCGTGACGGTGTGCGTCACATCCGCGACGGTTTTGCGATACATCCGTGACGGTGTGCGTGCGCTTTACCCTCATAATTTTTCCCAAACGTGCAATAAGAAGTATAACTTCAAAAAAATGAAACGTGTATAAATCTGTGCATATAAACACTTGATTTTCTTAGAATAGCATTACCTCACACACACACAAATGAATTTAAACCTAAATCATATTTTTTCAGTTAATATAACACATAGAAATAAAAAAGTAGAGCCTTCTCACATTGTATATGTTAAATGATTTCAAAAGAATAAATGTTACCATGATAAAATTGTAAATATTTGTCATGTTAAATTATTAGTACATAAGAAAAACGAATTTTACTCAGAACAAGATGTAAAAATACACTTACAGTGATACTTCGAATTTTTACTAAATTTAACAGTTAGAAACTGAATTAACTGTTTTTTATTCTCTACGTTTCTAAATTAAAAACAAAAATTGGAAGTATCTCTTACGTTTTTAGTTGTAGGTGTAATTTTTTAACTTTTTTCTGAATAAGAATCGTTTTCCCTGTATATTAATAATTTGACAGGACAAATATTTACAAATTTACCATCGTAACATTTATTTTTTCAATTATTTAACACACCTATATACAGGGGGTACGTGTGTGCGAAAATACGAGGTAAGCAAACATTTTCTTTTCAATTTAAAAACCATCAACTAATCCAAATGTAAGAAACTTCCAAAATGTTCTATGGATCATCTGTTCATTATTAAATCGTTTGTTTTAATGCTTGAAAGCTAATTATTTTCATCTGGGAGGTGATCTAAAACTACGTTATCTCACTATACAATTTGAGGACGGGGAATATTTTGAAAACAAAAATTTTGAGTAGTTCATTTAGTTAGTTATTAGTAGAGCGTGATGTTATGGAGAGCCTCAAACAAAAATGTATTAAAGAAGCCTTTTAAGAGGTCATATACCGTTTAAAATTTCCGGAAAATTGAGTTTTTTATTATTATTTTATTTTATAGAGCACACCTTTCTGAGTGTTTTAAAAGAAACCGCATGCAGATATTCCCAATAGAACGGAAGTTATTAAGAAAATAAAAAAAGTGTAGAAAAGGTAATTTAAATATTGTTTACATTTTGGTTCCAGGGTGACAGCTGCATTTCTCTGTTTCTAATATTTTCGTTCTAATTATTATCAAATGCTTGAATCTAAGCCTCAAATATTATTATTGTTGTTCTGAATATTAACTACAACTTTATAAATAAACTTCTACTTCTACTTTGTTTTGATAAAGTGAATCTTGATTCTATACTCGGTCGTTTCTGATTTTCATACCGTATCTTATTCTAAGATAAGTTTTAGGAAAAATATCAATTTTTTATAAACTTTTGAATGATGAATTCGACTTAATCTGCCAAAAGAACATCTGGTAAACGTCCTAAGAAAATGAAGTTTACTGGTAATATGCATACGAGGTACAAAGCTGTACACAGTGAGGATGAATCACTAAACAACAGTGCATATAAAAAAAAGATTCAGTTGCAAGATGTTGATTCATCTTTTATTGAACATAATGATGGTTTTGATGGCTATAGAGTGTTTGATAAAACAATCATATTTACAAACATTTAAAACTTTGCTTCTAGCAAAAAATGTGGTGGTGATATTAAACTAACAGAAAAATGTGTTAGAGATTTGTCTCGTGTTTTTTTGATTGAATTAAAGAACTGTAAAGACTTGTGTTCGTTTAGAAATTCAAAAATGCTGGGGGAAAAAAGAAATATTCCAGAAATAAACAGACGTTTTGTAATCGCAATGAGGACAATTGGACAGGGTCATGTAGCAATGACAACTTTCTGTGGTGTCATGGACTTTCCTCCTCCAGTTGCTGAAAAATCCTATAATATAACATTATAAACAAACTACAATTGTGTAGTAAAGAAGTTGCAGAAGCTTCAATGCAAAGAGCAGCTTTGGAAGAGGTAACTTTGACAAATTCTTCCGATATAATTAGTGGAGATGGAACGTGGAAAACACGTGGCTATTCCTCTCGTGTTAGTGTGTGGGCTGTTATAGGAGACAAAACAGGAAAGTGTATTGATGCGGAAGTGATGTCTTCTTTCTGAAAGGGATGTGATTCTTGGAAACGAAGAAAAGGGTCACCTGCTTACAAAAAGTGGAAAATTCTTCACGTTAAAGAATGTTTGAAAAACCACAATGATTCAGCTGGCATGATGGAGAATGTGGATATGGTTCGTATATTTCAGCGTTCATTAAGTCATCGTTCTGTGAGATATACATCTTACATCGGGGATGGCGATTCCAAAACATTCTCATCTATTACTGCATCCAATCCGTATGGAGAATATATCACTGTTTCAAAAATTGAATGTGTTGGACATGTTCAAAAAAGAATGGGAACTCATTTACGAAAATTAAAACAAATGACCTCCAAACTCAGTGATACGAAGTCGATTGGGGGAAAGGGAAGGTTGACCGACTTGATTACAACGTACTATCGAAATGCAATACGACAAAATAAAACATGCCTGTCGGATATGCGAAAAGCTGTTTGTGCTGTATATTCCCATATACGTTCAAGTGACTGAAGAACCATTGCACAGTTTTTGTCCTGTAGGTCCTAATTCTTGGTGTAAATATCAAAATCAAGTATTAGAGGGTAGTATGGAAACTTTTAGACACATTAACAAATTGCCAGTGGCAGTAATGGATGCCATAAAACATGTGTTTAATGATCTATCACAACCTAAACTCCTACAAAAATGTCTAGGGGGTAAAACCCAAAATAATAATGAATCAATTAACTCATTAATATGGAAATTATGCCCTAAAACTTTAGATTGTGGTAGAAAGATTGTTGATATATCTAGAAATGAGGCAATTGTCATTTTTAATGATGGCAATCAAGGCAGACTAAAAATTATGCAATCGCTTGGTCTGACTTTTGGTCAATTTGCACAAAAATTTGTTACATTTGTAGATATAAAAAGAATTCAGACTGCAGAACGACATTTTAATCTCCGCAAAAAAGAAGTACGACAGGCTAAAAGAATGCAATTTAAAACTACTTGTAAAAATGTAACTGATAAAGAGGGAACATCATATGCATGTGGTGAACTTAAGCATTTTAGAATCATGGTAATACACTGCATTCATATCACAAATTATTTAATATTTATAATAAGTAGTTGTTAATTAAGATATTGATTGTTTTTTAAGTAATATTTATAATTTTTTAACTTTAATTTGGAGAAATGAATCACTTTGTTTCTATTTGATTATTTTGTAGCTTTTGATATCGTTTCGATGCTTGTACTGCATTGGTATAATATATGTTTTTATAGTTATAATAATTTTAATAAATTAAAATTTATTGACTAAAAAAAACTTTACATTAGTTTTAATTTAAATTAAGTTGTTGTTTGAGTAACCAGAATAATATATATATAAAACTGTGGTAAATTTTATGTTTGATTTTAATATTCTCAGAACGTCATTTTTTCTCATTACGCGCATGATATTTTCAAAACCATTCCATGGAAAATGATAAATTTTTTCTGGAGATTTTGACTATATCTGTACTTAAAATAAAGAACCAGTTTGAATTTTTAATGAAAAAATTAAAAATTACAAATAAAAATGTAGAAAAATTTTTAAAAAAATTATAGTTAAATTTTAAATTGTTATAGTTTACAAAAAATTTTAAATCACTGTTTCATGCTTCGTCATTTTCAAGATAACACAATTTCCAACACTGAGCAAAAATTTCATCAAAAAATATTGGTAACTTTTTTTATAAATCTGCGCATAATGCATATAACTTGCGAAAAGGAAACCAAAATTTCTTTTTGTAATTGTCTAATTACAAAATTTATCCTAATTAGCAATGTGTTTGTTGGTTATGTTTTAAGTAAAGTAATATCTATTTATTTATTCCTCCAAAATTTACATTCCAGGAAACAATAATAAAAAAATTATAGAGCTTTAAAAGCTCACTATTTTTAACCATTTTCAACTTTTAGAAGGTATGTGAACCCTTAAAGAGAATAGGAACAGAATATATACATATATATTCTCATTATGAATTTACTTTTAAAGGTATAAAACAGGAAATTTATGAATTACAAAATAATTTTATCATAGTTTGCATAGATTAAGTACCTGGAAACGATGATGTGATTAGTAAGTATTTTTATTATAATATGTTTAATGAACACTTCTTAAACAATGATTTTTTTTACAAATTGGATTTGTCACATAAAGAAAATTAGTAATCGTATTATAGCTATTAATAAAAAATTGGGTTTTTGCGTTCCTAAAATTAAGTTTCCATATATATTTTTAACACCAAAATTCGATAAAAGTCCTGTTAAATTTAGAACTTCGACATATTGTTTTAAGACATACACTGGTGTGCAAAAAGTTAAGGACGAAGTCGAAAAATTAGCATATCAGAGCTGAACGAAGAGGCAGAGCGGACAGAAAGACCAATCAGGAGATTAAGTAAGGTGATGTACGGTAGCACACGCGCAGATATGCAGGTAGACGTAATGGGGGAGTGCTCGAGTAGTATAAAGCATGTTGTCGGTGTAAGATCAGTATTTCTGGCAAAGAGATTGAACGCCGTATAAAACAGTTGAAATCACACCGAGTTGCTGCCTCAGCGAGAAATGGCGAATAATCAATCTGTTAGACGACATCTGGATGCTTTTACCTGTGATCGAATCATTGGGAAGTTGGAGGAAGGCCGCAGTGTGACAAGTGTGGCTGCAGAGTTCGGAATTGCTCACAGCATCGTTTCACGACTTTGGAGACAATTTCAAACTACAGGAACAGCTATCCGGGGGTTCAGTAGTGGTCGTCCACGAGGAACCACACCCGCAGATGACCGGTACATTGTCTTACAGGCCAGAAGAAACAGGTGGCAGATAGCGGGAGAAATCGCTAGACACACGACACAGGCGACTGGACGGCCGATATCGCGTTTTACCGTGGCCAGAAGACTGCAGGGTGGTGGTCTGTTTGCACGACGCCCTGTACGGTGTGTACCTTTAACGCTTGCCCATTGGAGAAGGCGTTCTCTGTAGTGCCGGGAACACCGGAATTGGAGAGACAATGAATGGGGACGAGTACTCTTTACAGATGAGAGAAATTCAGTTTGAGTAGCGATTCTCATCGCATACTAATCTTGAGAGAGCGGGGAAGCCGCAATCATCCCTCGAACATAATTGAAAGGGACAGGTATGGAGGTCGCGGTGTTCTCGTTTGGGGAGGCATCATGCTTGGTAGTCATGCAGACCTTCACAACTTCGACGCAGGTTCAGTCAACGGGACCCGTTATTGTAACGAGATTCTTCATCCATATGTGCGTCTTTTTATAGGCGCTATGGGTCTGCAGTTCCTTTTCATGGACGACAATGCACCATGTCATCGCACAGTAGCTGCCGAACAGCTCTTAGAGAGTGAGGTTATTGAACGTATGGATTGGCCGGCGCGATCTCCGGATCTCAATCCCATCTAGCATGTATGGGACTTTCTAGGCAGACGCTTGGCAGCTCGTATCTTACCACCAGTAACGATTCGGGAGCTTCGATTGGCACTGCAAGACGAATGGGCAGCAACGCCTCAACAAGTCATTGACACCCTCATTCTCAGCATGGGCAGACGCTTTGAAACCTGCCTAGCAGTCAGGGGACATGATATCCCCTACTAAAGACCGGATGTTTCTTGCTGGACACCCATCACAGGGATGTTTCGGCCTTCAGTCGCATTGCGCTCCATGCTACTTTTTCAATAAAGCTTCTTTTTATCCCTCTGATTTCTCTTTTAGTAAGTGTTGCTTACATTACACATGTCCTTACGTATTGGGGATCTTACGGTATTAAATGTGTTGATTTGGAAAGCTTTTTTACAAAGTAATATTGAAAAAACCGTCTCGTCCTTAATTTTTGCACACCAGTGTATATTACTACTGCAAGCAATTTACTTCATAATATTATACAAAACTTTATTAATCAGCAATGTAATAAAGCTATAATTAAAAATAGTAAAAAGATGTTATAAATTTTTTTAAAAATAAAAATATTTATTCAGTTCATAGTTATGACTTTGAAGAACTTTTCAGTTCCATTGATATCAATAATATTATTAAAGTAATTTTAGAAAACCACAGTATTTATAATCATAATATTAATTTTAACAAATTTAAAACACTCATAGATTAAATCTTAAAAGAAAATTACATTAATTTTAATGGTTCATTATATAAACAAAATAAAGGCCTGTCACAAGTAGGCCCAACAAGCAATAGTTTGGCTAATTTATATTTACATTTTTATGAATATAATTATATTATTAATAATGACTATTACATTTTTAGATGTATTGATGATTTAATTATTTTTGTTAAATTTAATAATTTAAATTCCAATATTAATTTTTATCCGGCTTACTTAAACTTAGTTAAAATTAATAATAATCCAATTAAAACTAATTACTTAGATGTAACATTGTATATTAAGGATTTGAAATTGCATAGTAATATTAATGATAAAATAGATGCCTTTAATTTTATAATTCTTAAAGTGCCTTACTGGAATTCAAATTTATCAATATCTATATATAGAAATATTATTTTTAACTATTTTTATCGTAATAATGTTTTAGTTAGTGATAAAGCTAATATTTATTTAAACATTAATAACTTTATTAAACAATGTATTGGACATGGATATCCTGCTAACTTTATTTACAATTATGTTTCTAATAGTTTTTAGTGATAATACAATATGCATTAATAATTATTATGGACATTATGTTTTAATATTAGTATTTTTAATTAATTATATAATTATTCAATAGATGTCACCACATGTTTTATAAATTAATAATACTATTATTTGCATATTGCTTATAATCATTTATTTTCTACAAATATTTATATCAATATATATTTATGGTTTTTTAAATGTACATATATATATATATATAAAGAGAGAGAGAGAGAGAGACTTTATATTATTCTATCATAATTTTTGAACTTTATGCGGTACTGATATTCTTCTGTTGTATTTGATAGGAAACGTAATTAGTTGAAAATCTCACGAAGTAAGTCTCACTATTTACCTTATTACATCGACTTTAAATCTACATCGTGAGTACTAGTATGCTATAATATTATCGTTATATTTTAATAGTATAGTGATTTTATTTGTAATATTTAAATTTCTCCTAATATTATTCTTTCCTGTCCCCTTGACACATTCTATAGACAAATTACAGGTGAAGGTTGGCTAGCCCTAAAACTTGTTAAAACCTGTAATCTTGGCTCCTAATTACAGGAGTTTGTTATTGTACTACTGTGCCTAATATTTCCTATCTTGAATAATTAGGTTCTATAGCTATCTGAGTGTGTGTGTGTGTGTGTGTGTGTGTGTGTGTGTGTGTGTGTGTGTGTGTGTGTGTGTGTGTGTGTGTGTGTGTGTGTGTGTGTGTGTGTGTGTGTGTGTGTGTGTGTGTGTGTGTGTGTGTGTGTGTGTGTGTGTGTGTGTGTGTGTGTGTGTGTGTGTGTGTGTGTGTGTGTGTGTGTGTGTGTGTGTGTGTGTGTGTGTGTGTGTGTGTGTGTGTGTGTGTGTGTGTGTGTGTGTGTATATAACATTTTTAACTTTATTTTACATTACATCTTCAAGTATTAAATTAATCACCCAATTATTTCTCCGATACAGATGGCCTAACCTTAAAACACTTCTAAAGCCAGATCTTTATTTTTTTATAGTTTATATGTCAGCATTAACTTTCAAGTACAACTCATAAAATAAGAGATACTTTACATCTGGGACTAAGTGGTAAAATCACTATCACTTAAATTTCACTTTGGCGTCATTTTTCTCTCAGGAACTGAACATGTAGATAGCTCAATGAATAAAGATCGCTTTTAAAAAGAAGCTTGGTTCTGACTTGAAACATGTCATATATATATATATATATATGACATGTTTCAAGTCAGAACCTGAATTCCAATTTATTCCTTCTTTAGTCCTGTGGGTTCAAGTTATTCTTCACTTTTTTTATTATACTATATATATATATATGCGTGTGTGTGTCAGGCCCCGGGCATGCTAGTAAAATGAGGAGGGTGTCATCTCTATAATACTTCTTTATTTCTTTTTAATCACATGAAATCCAACATGGCGGCCCTTTGGTGCGCTACCGAGTAGAACAATAAAAAACACTTCGGCGAGGAGTCACCAGTTACAATCTTTCGAGTATGTGTTCTCTTTCGTCAGTGCTCGCTCAACTTTTAAATATGCTTATTTACCCACAAATCCTTACGTGGTGGTAAAGTATTTGTTCTGTTTTCATTTATTACTTACTTAATCTTAAAGCTAAACTTTTCATACCTGACATATATATGTATGTGTACAGTAAAGAGCCAATTTATTTTGACCATCGCATCTTTTTCAGTAAGTTTGGCCTGAAGGTCAAGAAGTGCTCATGTTTAAGTGAAAATGGTATTCTACTGTTACTAGGGTTACAGAAGCCTCTTTTTGTTGATTACATGCGCGTGCAATGAGGGTGCCACTGATTTATCGACTTTTATTGCGGGAAAACTGTAATGGTCCAACGGCTTGGAACGAGAATCTCCCGAACTATACTGCTCATTGGATGCTCGCTAGTTATCATTGTGAGTACTCAAGCAAAATCTGTGAGCTACATGGTAGATATCATAGTAAGGAACATACGTGCATCATTGGTGAAACAAAATCAGCAACAACCAGTAGCTTAGCTAACAGGTGAATACATTGTAAGTCTTTGTAAACATGTTTCATAGCAAATAGTTCAGCAGGCTTAAGGGTATGGAAATACAAGTCAGTGAAGGAACTAGCTCTCTCAAGTGTCTCTTTTAAGTTGGATAATCTTCATTTTTACGTAAAGTGCATCTTGGTGTGGTGAGCACTGATATAGCGCAATTAGTTACTCTACATGATTTATTTTTCTACTTATAGTTTGCTCTTTACTATATGACAGTAATTTTCAACTTTTTTTTTTGTGGTACACTTCTAACAATTTCAAAGTTTGGCGGCTCTCTAACAATAAAATAAGTCTCACAGAATTTTACTTATCTGCAATATATTATGTAAAATAGTTTTCAATTTTAGTGTAATAGTTTTCAATGTTAAATAAAATAATAAGTACGAGAAAGACAACAAAATGTTTATCAATTAATTATAAATTATTTATAAGAATACGTTTAATGTGAAATGTGTGAGCTTGATGATTTTTGATAATTTCGTTTATATTTGAAGGAAAAAATGTAAAAAAAAATAAATAAAAGTATAAAATTCCATTTTGATTTAAAAAAATAAGTGTTCTATGTCAAAAAATTTTCTACAGTTTATTCATTACAGTTTCAACAATAAAATCCAAAAATAAGAGATCCTGCCTTAAATTAAAACGAACTCTTTTGAATTGCTTACTTTAATTATTATGGTTACAATTTGTTTATTCAAAAATAGTATTTTTTCGAAGTACGCTTAGCAGTTTTGAAGCAAGTAAAACTTGACGTCTCACAAGTTGAAATATGTACTAAACTTGGCTAAATGAGGAGGGAAACAAAAATAGTCTTTTATGATGTATGTGCTCAGCATATATGTAACTTTTCATTATTCATGCCCACTTTACAAAAATATATTATACTTATTTGTTATAGTTTTCTAAAATTTCTATTCATTTACAATTTCTTCTTTTTTTTACATATACACATTTGAGAATAGTTTCAATTTCATATAGAAATAATAATTGAAAAAGATTTTATGTATGTATCTGAGGAGAAAGATATTAAAACTTGCGAAGGTTCTTTACGCGACCTTCTCACTAATCCTCTTGAGGAATTTTCGCGTTTAATTCACAGCCATTCCTATCAAGAAGAAACCCTGATATGCAGATTAGTTAGAGTATATAAAGTCAGAGTTTGGAAAATGTAAAAGCAGAAGGAGTGCAGAATCTGTTGCAGCGTTACTAACCGGAGATTTAATTGAATTACAGAAGGTGAGTAAGAACGGAGTTTTCCACTAAGCTAATTTAGTGGATTGAGAATTTATTGTCAAAGTTTGATTAAGTAATATCAAACATTTTACTTGCGCTTATTCACATAGGGTTCTTTGCTTTCTTTATATCACTCCTGGGGCTTCCTTTTGTAGTTTAGCTTGTGGTTAATTAGTGTGCTTGAATAGTAATAAATTAGAGTTATTATGGAAATTTCTGGTCATGCTAGGTTTCTTCCAACACCTTAGGTAAGCAGAACGGGGAGGGAGCGACTTCAGAGCGAAGTCGCTCGCAAACTGTAATATAAATTGAACTTTAAAATGTAAACTTAACGTTGATTTACATTTTTGAAATGAATATCGCCCTTCCAAAAAATATACTGATTGATAGGAAATAATGGTGCAGATATTATCTCTTGGAATCAATTCATTTATTTCTAAGTAATGCAATAATTGTACATAGGGTTAACAATTAATATATATTACAAGCTGTCTACAGCATAAGCCTATATATCTCATTCGAATATAAAAAATAAACTCTTGATTAAAGTTCTACCGAAAGCATTTCTAATAGAATACTATTAAAAAATTGACATCTAGCCTACTTCCAAACTGAATCTATTATACATTATTTATTATATTCACAGTTGGGGATGAGACAATTCGTTCTTTGTTTTTGGAATGAGAAAAGCTTTGTTTCTATGTCACTAAAACTTCTATCAATTCTTTATAATCTATGAATAATATAAACGTGTCTTCTCCCCAGTGGAGTCATCTAGTTTCCAAAACAACAGTTTTTCAATTTGAAAAATGCTTAGAATGAAGATAGAGTGATAAGTAAACAGAAGTTAATGTTCTAGTTTCTTAAGTTTATTTAAGTTATGCTCTCTGAACCTTCTTTCTTTATATATATATTTTACGTTGCAGAAATTACAGTTTTTTTATAGCTTTCACCACTCGTTTTTCATTAATTCATGACTACCATGCAATTCAGAAAACATTGCTTCAAACATTTTAGATAGATTATCTTAAATCAAACATAATAATAATATCAATATGCAATAAACCGAAACTTTTTATTATTTTTTCAGATTTTATGTTACCAAAAATTAAAAAATTACTTGGACTATACAGAAAAAAACGAGGAGAGCATAAAAAAGAACTCGTGTATACTAATTTTTATAATTTATTTTTTAATCATTATAAAAATTATTAACATTTTTAAATAAATACAGCAAACGATACGGGAATCATATCCCTTAGATTTATTATACCATTAATGGCAACTTCAAATACGAATGAGATATATTTACTTGAGATTAAATAGATTTTAAAAAAATGGTAAGCGTTACGAACACTATTTATAAAACTACCTTTTAGCTCCGAAATACCTTTTATCATTAACACCCGAAATAAAAGTTCTAATGGAAAACATATGTTTATTTTTTACTTACTCTTAGTAGAGTTTGTTGTTATGACGTCAAAGCATTTTTCACGCTTTAATGCAAAAAGTAGTTAGGTATCGCATAAAAAAAAATCTATTTCCCCATTTCCAAAATGCAATTAGAATACCATGCAAATGGATTTAAAATCTACAACTACAGCTTAGAGTTTTAGTTATCCCCAATGAAATAAGATTTTTATTCACAAGGAAAGCATTTACAAATATCTGAATTTTTTGATACATTTTAATTTAAATGATTATTTCGAATTATTTTAAGCTTTGTTATGAAAAAAATATTATTTTCAGTACATTTGAATTTATATAAAGAACATTTAATATCCGTTACTATCCCCTACTTTAATAAGTATAATCAGATTCGATAAATTTTAAAAAGTATTGATTTTTGTGCATTTTACTAGTTTCTTTTTACCTCTATTATTCTCTATTTCAGTGGGGCCTAGTTTTAAATAACTTAAAATCCTGGAAAAATCAACGCTGAGAAATGTGTTCATTTTAGATATATTTTAAAATTTCCTTAGTTTAAAAAGTGTTTATAATAACATATTTATAAATATTTTTGGAATCAACACATATACATGTTATATGTATTGATTCATTTGACCTTTAAGTTATTTTAATTATGTTAAACGAATTAATAACTTCACAACCCTTGTTAAAACTGCACAACCCTTATTAATTTCTTAACACTATGAAAATTAAACTTCGAATTCTTGTTTGTGGGATCATATTTACGTATGCCAAATAATGTATAAATATTTTTGGTAATTTGAAAACAATACTTTCCCATTTTATGAGTATTTATTAATTATTGAAATTTATTTAATTTGAACTACACATTTATTCTAAAAAGAGGGATGGGGAAATACAAACTGACCAGATTTAACGAATTCATCGGCTTTGAACCGAAAATTTTATAAGTTAATTCGAAGTCATTGGTTATATCTGGTCCAAAAAAAATATACAAATTTTTTGCACTTACCTTCTGGAAATTATATAAAAAGCAAACTTTTTAACAGCACGCTTTTTATTCAGCAGCTAAAAATACTATTAGCGAATTATTGATCACCTGTTAATTGGAAATTTTTAAATACTAACTAATGCATATTTGACAAACATTTTGATTCCTGATTAGAATGAGTATTTTTTTTTGACTTTATGCATTGAAAAAAATACTGTTTCATTCACATCATGCAGCATTGGTTATGTTTCTATTATTTTCAAATAATTTAAAGCATTAGAAAATGTAATTTTTGATAATAGTTTCATTATCAATTTTTGTATCCAAATCGCTATTCACTAGCTCCAACAAATCAGTTATTTCCTCAATTTCAATTGCACAAGCGGACAGTCCGTCATTAAAAGTAACATTATCTTTAAAATGCATCTCAGAAGTAACTTCTTTCTATATGACATCTGCAAATATTACATATAATAAACTTCACTTGTCTCAAAAAAGAGAGCAACTTAATTTTTTTAAAAAATATCCCCTGCGTTGGGGATTGGGATGAGATAAGAAATGAATTTCCTATCCTGTTCAAAACTTATTCGATAGGTTACATTGAGAATTCATCTGGACTTGTAAAATGCAATAGTGGGTCGCATCCTTTACCTTCAAAATTTGCTGCTTTCAAGAAAAGTTTTTTTCTGCTCGGAAGAAAAAATTACATGTCATTTGATAAGAAATCCAAATTTTTTTCTAATTCAAACTAATAAAAAAATTCGGCTGTTGAAATAATTGGCTAATTCGAGGTCTGTTATTCATTAAATATGTGTTTTTACCCTAATTTTAATTGGGGACACCGAAAAATTCAATAAACAGAGTTTCGGTAAATCAGAATGCGACTGTATCCATTAAAAGCCCTGTTAAACAATTATGGAAATATTATTCAATAAATTTTATTAATTCCGTTATATGATGATATTTTTAAGTTACTTAGTCACATTACTATTTGTATTTATTATGTTTCATTAATTAATGCAATCATATTATTTCATTTAATATGTTATAAGAATAACTAATACATTTCATTATAGGCCATGGGTAGCCTAGTGGTTAGAGCATCGGACTCCATACCGGAAGGCCTGAGTTCGATGTCCGATGCCTCCGAGTACACAGGGAGTACGTGCTCGTTAAATCAGTGGGTCGGAAAGTCTTGTGGGCTGAATCACGAGTGAAGGGGACTGGTAAATATTTCCCTCCCCTTCAGTTCCATGCCAAAATTCTGGAGGTGGATATAGGTAGTGTCGCCATCTATCGTCCCTTTGTGTAATTTCGCCGGGCTGATTCGTACTTTCACCTATATGATTCTCAAGGCCAACGACAGGCGCACTTCTAGCCCCTTGGCAAGATGAATTTCGTGGGCCTCAACCTAACTAAGTCAGACAGGTGACATTAGAAAAAACATAAATTCGTATTTTTATTTTGGGGAAACCATGTCTTACTAATATTGAATTTTCTGTTCTACAAGAAACAATATTCTTCATGGCTTATTTACACAAATATAATAATAATGCTATGAAAGTTTACACGGTGAAATGCTTTCTTTCTTGAAAAAATACTATTTATTGAGTATGTATATATATATATATATATTAATCAAAATCTTTCTTTATAATATGTCCCTTTCAGTGAACCTTTGTGTTCCTTTTCATACCTAATAAAAATACAACCCTGCAGCATTTTAAGTTAGAATATCGTATTTGAGCATTGTACAGCTATAATAGCTATCAAAATCACATAAAATAGTTATATACCAAAGTAACTAATAACTTTGTAAGAAATAAAAACTATTTTATTGTTATTTATCCTTTTAATTTATTGCAACTAAATGAATACTTCCCAAACAAACATATTTTTAAAGGAAAATTCGTTTTTGTTTTTAACCTTAACTTTGGAGACGAAAGAAAATTTAAATTTTTCTTTAACTTTATCAGTTCCTATATAGCAAAATACCTTTACAATAAATGTATTTTAATATTTCTACACATATTTCCTCTTTCTTAAAACATTTTTCTGAAGACATATTTATTCGATTTTTCTTAGTCATAGAACAATTTTTCATTTTATTGATTTATGGAAATGTAAATATTAAACAAGTATAAAGTATTCTAGTATAGCCTTTCTATTAAGTCCAGAAACTGAAACAATTTTCTGAATGATCCATGAAAGCTCGAGGGAAAACAATAAAAATAGAATGATAACTCAGAACCTTTTCGGAATGTCTATTTTCATACAGAGAGCAATTTCATAAAACGACTTCTAACCTTCTCTTTGGATGATATGAGTATTAGAAGACGCCAAATATGGAATACAGACTGAATAACTTAATTCAGTTGTCGTAATATGTACGAAATTTGTAATGAACCATAGAACTTTGAGAATATTCCCGAATGATAACTTAATATTTTTGAAGGTAACGTAACCTTTTATGGAGGTAGAATATAATTTGAAAATTGTGAAGTAGTTTCGTTTGGAGAATCGAAAGACTTTCTGATGGCACGCAAGCACAGCTCTCGTCACGCAAGTTTCCTTGGGTTTATCGTTCTCCAATTCCTTTTGATTAATGTTATCATTGAATATTAGGAGCTTTGAGTTTCTTTAAACGCTTCACTTTCTGTTTTCCTACTTTTTCCCTATGTTGTAGAAATGAATTTTATGTTATCATCTTCTGTTAATTACTTAGGTTCGCTCATACTCTCTGGAAGAAAAATAAATTAAACTTATAATAAAGGAGCAGCCATAAATAATAAACATCTGTTAACGCTATTTATACGAAAGAAGAACGTAATGCTAAGAGAAAATATGTTCACAAAAAATTTATTAATTTAAAAAGCAAATAAATAAATAATAATTCTAGAAAATTTTGAAAGTGTTCGCATCTTTTAAACAACTTGTTCTGAATATGAAATTTTTTAAATAGTTTTATTAAAAATTTGTTCAGAGTGAAAATCATTTAACACGAACCTGGGGTGACTGATACATATATTCAACAAAAGTAAATTAATTAGAGTACATTTTATTTACATATATATGTGTATGTGCATGTATTTATTAAAAGCCGCTCATACATTTGCGTAATTCGTTGTCTTTTTTTTTAAATTATTGTTGATAGATTTGAGTTAGCAATACCAAAATCTTAACAGATTTTCGTTTTCACCTTCTGTTTTTGATCATCAGCTTTAAGAAGCTCCAAATTTTTTAAGCCAAATAGCAGCTTGCTTTCCCTTTGAGCTCTTTGCCACTGTGCTCACAAAAAATTCTCTTAAAGTAGAAAAAAATAATGCATATCAAACTCACTGGTTTTTAGTTACACTGCGATGTGCTTGTCACTGAATTTCAAAGCCAACTGATGACAGATAGATCTTTTGTGTAGTGCTTGTAGGAATGGAGGGTGAAAGTAGCTTAGATAAACAAAATTGGCTCGTGTCACAGGCTATTCCGAGGGTATTTCAAAGCTAAGTTAAACTCATTTCTATGAAACAGGTGAAATCGCCTCTCTTTCATTTCATAGCCCTCTTAAATCTATCCTGCTTTTCCGTACATTGTTCATTTCCAGAAGGGTGATATTTTCATGTTAAGCGATTTTCGTTTCGTGTTAAGAGAAAATTGCATGGAAATATATAGTAGTTTATCGGAACCGTTGTATTATTACGTGTTAATATACGTTTAGCCTTAAGCGTTTTCGCGTTAAACGTATTTCACTGTATAAATGATTAAGAGACACAGTATCGTAGTGGTCATGGTCCTAACTACGTGGGCGGCGTATTATTAATTGGATCTCTAATGCGATTGGAGATCCGCAGAGTAGAAAGATTGGTGCACGTAAAGGTATTCGACTACTTGCGACAACTTTTTTTTGAAAAAATGGAAACTTGGTGATTTTTTTGTGATTTTCAGATTTATTTAGTATATTTTAAGGGAAAAAATCCTAAAATCAAAAGCAGAAAAAAAAATTATATTATTAAAGTTGGAAAAAACTGGTAAAAATATACACAAAATTACATAAACGGGGCCTGCTCTTTACAAATATTTATGAGAAAATTCTCAATTTTTCAATTTTGATGTGTTACTTTATTATTCATGTTTGAAATCACCTTCAGGTTAAGAGATGTTTTAATTTTTACAAAAACTAGAGCACTTTATCTTAGTGATTTTAGAAATTGCTTAAAAAGACAGTGATTATATGAATATAATCACTGTCTTTTTAAGCAATTAAGGACTGTAAATTTTGAAATGAAACAGTGATTGATAAATCTGAAAGTCAAAACACTTCTACTGTAATACAGAACATACACAAAAAATTTCAGCAAATTATTTTCAAAACTTTTTGAACAATCGCTGTCCCCGTTTGAACTTTTCGCAAAAAACACATTTCGAGTAAAACGCATTTTAAAGTTTGACATCTTGTGTAAAGTTATGACATCTGTTTTTACTAAAACACTTGTAATTTTTGTTCTAGTGAATGGAAAATATAAAAAACTTGGTAATTTTATTAAACTAATACTATGGCTTTTAAAATAAAATCATAAGAAATTTGTCAATTTTTGAAAAAAATCATGGTTTTAGAATAGTCGGATACCTTAAATTTCCATGAATTTAAAATATGTTCCCATTAGCATGATGAGGTAGTTTAAAGAGGGATTGCCAGTTCAGATATCGAACTCATCAGTTGATTGCTTCAAAATTACGAGGACCAATGCCATTAGCCTGCTATCCCCCTTTATATTGAATTGTTGAAAAAATCCACCTGTATTTACATGTGTTCTAGGAATGGCAGTCTTTTGATCTCGTGATAGTTTTTAGTCTCTGAGCTGTAGAGGAAGGGTTGCGCAAATCATTCCCCAGTGCCACTGTTTTTCACACGGACATACGCAGTTGTTCAGCGTTTGGAAGGAAAGGAAATAGCAAAAGTAGATAATCCTTTCTCTGAAATAGTAATTCCTTCAAAAAACCCTATCAAGGTCATTGTATGGCATTCCAAAGCCTTCGGAACGCTTTTACATATTGAAGGGCAATGTAAAAGTTTTGAGATATCCGACTACGTTCGGAACCGTGATTTTAAAAAATCACATAAATAGATAATTTTCATGATATTTAGTGTCACTTAATTTAGAATACAAGTATTAAATTGTTTTAAGGACATTGTGGTAAAAAAATTATTTAAATACAATGTTTCGGCAAAAAATTAACTCAGAATAACCTTTTTTCAAAATGTTCTCTTTTTGAGAAAAATGCTTCTATTATAATACAGAGTGTTTTTTTCCAGGTATAGAAGTTTAAGTTGGCATTACTTTCCAAGATGGCGACCGATTTAACAGCTGTCAAATGATTTATTCTCATTTTGGTTTGGCAATTCATCATGAATAGACTCACGCCTGAACTACGCTTTCAAATTGTGCAATTTTATTTCGAAAATAATGGTCGCGAGTTTCATAAGCGAATTTTGTTTAGCTATGAAGCGCACTTCTGGTTGAATGGCTACGTCAACAAACAAAACTGCCGCATTTGGAGTGAAGCTAATCCACAAGTGTATGTCGAAACACCGTTACATCCAGAAAAACTGACTGTTTGGTGCGCTTTATGGGCTGGTGGAATCCATCTTCAAAAACGATGAAGGCCACAACGTTACAGTCAATGGTGATTGGTATAGAGCCATGTGATTACTAACTTTTTCATTCCTGAATTGAACAATCATGATGTCCGGGAGCTGTGGTTCCAACAAGATTGCGCAACATGTCACACAGCTCGTGCCACAATCGATTTATTGAAAGACACGTTTGGTGACCGCCTAATTTCACGTTTTGGACCTGTGAATTGGCCTCCAAAATCTTGTGATTTAACACCGCTAGACTATTTTTGTGCGGCTATGTAAAGTCATTGGTCTATGCGGATAAGCCACAAACTCTTGACCATTTGGAAGACAAAATTCGCCGTGTTATTGCCGATATAGGGCCACACATGTTGGAAAAATTCATCGAAAATTGGACGTCCAGATTGGACTACATCCGAGCCAGCCGTGGCAGTCCTATGCCAGAAATCATATTTAAAATGTAATGTCACGAGATTTTCTTTCGAATAAAAAAAATTCATGTCAATCGAATAATGCATCGTTGTTTTATTGCAATTAAAAGTTCTATACCTCTCAAAAAAACACCATTTAATTTTGTGTCTGTATATAGCTCAGACCTCTGTACAGAGGCTCAATTACGATTTTTGAAAAATTCACATTATTTTAGAGTTATCACCAATTGAAATAATTTTATCGGTGATTTTTTCTTAAAATTTCCTCTCTCTGTTGATAAATCCACTTCTAATCTATATATTTTAAAAATTCTAGTTGAGCCTCTATACAAAGGTGAGCTATATATAGGCGAAATATTATTATAATAGAAGCATATTTCACAAAAAGGGAATATTTTGAAAATGGGTCCTTTTATCTTCATTTTTTTGTCAAAATATTGTACTGAAATTATTTTTTATTGTAATACTATTCTTAAAACAATTTTATACGCATTTTCTAATCTAAGTGACACTAAATGTCATAAATATTATTCATTTATACGCTTTTGAAAAATGACGTTCCGAACGTAGTCGGACACCTTAAATTCGGAAAGGTCTATACATACGCCAAGGGAAATTCAATGCAATTACTGAGTGACACTTATATAAACGTCAGTGCGGGCTAAGGATTTAAATGAAAAGAGCTTTATTTTTTTATATTGTAAATCACAAAAGTTAACTGTCGTAAAAGGGATGTAATATTAACTATTAAGTTTTTGAATATAGATTGATTGAGGAAAAATGAAAATCTACGTACTTTTCACTTCAAAGAAAAATGAAGTAAAAAGTAAAAATACGAAGAGAGATGCATTTCTTCAAAATAAATTTCATATCAAGACTTAAAATATTGAATGCTTGATTATCTTTCTACATTTTCAGAGTAATGTAGATTTAATTTCAAGCAAAAAGGTTGATTTAAAAGTTTGATTTACTTTTCATACATTTTTATAAGTTATATAAAAAAATATGCACAGATACGTTTTGTGTTTCATTGAGACATTTTTCAAGACATTTTATTTTATCGATTATTCTTTATTCACTATAAGTTCACATTCATTTAATTAAGTTTAGAAAAATAGGTGAAATGGGAGGGAATGCATCTTATCATTTTTAGATATAAGGTTGCAATCGTTACGAGATGCGACATTCAAAAAGGAGAAAAGTATATGTCGAGGTAACGTAAAGAGGATAAAGTTGATTTTTATTAGACGTTTAACTTTAATTATTCTGGATATGAATTAGACTTTTATTGTAATTTTTGCTATGTTATTTTTCTTTATTTTTTTTAAATAAAATTTATATTCCTGTTTCATTTCAGAGTAAAACTTACTATTAATATTCATATCAATTTGTAAAATATATTTATCTTTTGAATGAAAACAACGATACAGTTCTTTAATCACTCTTGGTATTTCTATGAACTTGAAATCTTGGAAAATAGACAAGACTTGAGAAAAAAATGAAAACGAAACTTATGCAAATCCTTTACAATAGTGTGAGTTTTTAGCTAATTTCGTTTATATAATATACTCAATACGTAAGTACACACGTACTTCAATAATATAATTCAATTAGAGACATTAATCATTTTAGGGTCTGCCTTGAAAATAATGTATAAAACTAATTTGAAAAATGTTAGCTGAGTACCATAATGACTTTATACGCACTTCTTAAATAAAGTATGGTACAAAATGCAATTATAAATTATTTGTTCTGTATCTAAAAAACGAATAATGCATTAAAAGAGATCCTAAGGGCTTATCTCAAAAAGTCATTTTGTAATTTGCAGATTGAAATAATTCTAAATCTTTTCTATTACTAGAATCACGCATTGTAATAAGCAGTGATATTTTGGTAGTGTTGTTTGCGAATATATTACCTTTCTCATTCCGTCAATAGTTATACTTCAGTATTACTTGATATGAAAATTTTTGACAACTTTGAAACAGTAACAGGGCGTTGATATATCCATTCAAATTATGCAAAATGCTTTCATGATCATATAAATATTTTTGGTTGGGGGAATACAAAGTTATTAAACATTTTAAGGTTTAATGCAAACGTCGTTATGTCGCTTTAGAGATTAAATGTTTACTAGTTTATTAGTTATTTTTATGACATTTACCCATTTATAATGATATCCAAATCACTTATACTTTGAAATATTACATTTTATTCTTGGCTAACATTTTTAATCAAGTACAAAATAACTTTCAATATCTATTTTAAAGATATAAGCCATAAAATTAAATTATATTGAATAAAAAGTGAATATTTTTGAAAAATCTTAAATTTTACAATGTTTTAAAATGCCTGACTTTTCTTATTTTTTATTATAATAGCTGAAGGTATTAATTTTCCTATTTATTTCTTATGTTCAAACAAATTGTAATAATACTTCCGATCATTAGCTTTGTTTCCTTATTTTGTGTTAAACCTAGCTGTGCTATATAGAATGAATATTATAAAAATATTATTTATATTATAAAAATATATAAACGATTCCCCTTCCTTATTTGTTACGTATATATTTTTAAATATTTCTCTACAAATAACTCAAAACATGAAATTTTCAACTCCCTTTAGAATAAAATTTTAGTTTAAAGGCATGCAAACACTTTATGCACAGATTTCACACAGATATTGAATAAATTTTCTTTGTTGTTTTTGCATTTCTAATTAGTATTTTAAATATCAGCGTAATGTGTTTCATTGCGCATAAGTTGTTTAAAGAAAACTTTTAATTTTAAGTTCAACATATATGTGAGTTCACAAAAGCCTATTGAAGGGGAATTTCCGTCTAGTATATAAACTGTACCTCAATTTTTTCACATCAGTTTTATTACATCAATTTTTCAAAATATAGGAACACAATTTTAGTAATTTATCATAAATCCGTTTTACTATCGGTACAGCAGTGCTGTCACCAGACAGCGTTGAGAGAGAGAAGAGATTCGGACTATAATTCTTTTTGAAATTGTATTTAATATAATTTTATCAATATCGTACTTTATCAACATCAGTTACTGTGTCAAAGGCACCCATAAGTTTTTGAATTTTATGTAAGGGACGAAAAACACACTAAGCAATGTATGAATTGTCAGATTTCCAAGGTACATCTTATGAAGAACATTTGAAGCTCAATTAATTAGAATATGATACTTAATAGTTAGATTAAAAACATGACTTCTTTTGAATTTAAAATTATAAAATTTAAAATAAAACTAGAATAATGTTATCTATCCATCAGATCAAAAGCACGTTGGGGTTTTTAAAAGTAATGCAACAAGCCCATTCAGAGTAAACTTTTATTCAGTAAATAAAAGAATGTATACAATGCAGAAAGAGACATGTACATATATTACTTCTCTACATAGTCACCATACTTATCAAACCACTTGTTCCATCGGTACACCAAACCATCGAAACCAGCATCGTGGAAACAATGTCAAGATTTTGCAACCCCTTTTAGACGGCTTGCTAAACCTTAGCATCGGTTCTGAAATGCTGACCTTTCAAATGTTTCTTTAAAGGTCGAAAGAGATGGAAATCACTTGGTGCGAGATCAGGAATGTAAGGAGCGTGGTCCTATACCTCCCACCGAAAACACTGTTTTCTTCATTTCTTCATTCAACAAAACCACATCTGTCTTCAAAATATAACACTTGAACCATGCTATTCTACAAACTGCCGATGAATATCAGCAGGAGAATTTTTCTTTAAACCTAAAAGCCATCTTACACTTCGTATTTCAATTACACAGACCATGTTTCCGTCAATGCAGTAATCCTCGAACTGAGATTGAGTCATATTATTAGAGAACCAGCTCCATCTCTACCGTCACCATGTGAATGATGTGGTCGTCTTTGTTACCTTTAGAGGGAATTTTGACCATACGAGTGATTTGCACACCCATCAGAGATCTCGTTACCTTACTTTTTGATTCCTCTACGTATATATATTTACGTAATTTAAAAAACAAACAAACATAATATTTGTTTTTATAAAATGGTATTGCAATAATATAAAAAATAATTTCTGTCCAAGCACAACTATTTAATTATTATTCAATTTTCTTAGAACTTATTTTTATAAAGGAAATAAATATGAATTGCATAACTCATTTGAAGCTGCAAAATCTAAACCTTCAATTTTTATAAAGAAAAAAAAACCTCTTGAGTTTAAATAAACCGGAGTTGGTATAACAGTTTTACAGGAACGTCAACTAAAGGAAAATCATTTATTACAGTTTAGTGATTGATTATTAACTTTGCACTACACACAAGGCTACACTGGAGCTTCTGGCGAAGGATTTCACTGTTACGGTCAACTGACGAGTACGCCACCGGAGCAGATATCTTGCTCTCAAAGCTTCCACACCAAGCCACGGCAGGACTTTGAGCTTTGACACATTATAACTTGATTCAGGTATCCGACTACGTTAGGAACCGTAGTTTTAAGAAAGCGCATAAATGGATAATTTTCATGATATTTAGTGTCATTTAGATTAGAATACATGTATAAAATTGTTTAAAGGACATTTTGACAAAACAATTGTTTAAATACAATATTTCGGCAAAAAATTAACTTCGAATAAACTTTATTCAAAATGTTCTCCTTTTGTGAAAAACGCTTCTAAAATAATAATATTTTGCGCTTATATAAAGTAAAGTCTTCTCTCCAGAGTATCTGAACTATGATTCTTGAAAATTTCACGTTAATTTTAGATTTACCCCAAACTGAAGTAATTATCTGCGTTTTTTCTTAACATTTCTTCCCTCTGCTGTAGTAAAATATGGCTAAATCCACTTCTAAGTTATATACTTCAAAAATTCTAGTTGAGCCTCTGTACAGAGGTCTGAGCTTTATACAGGTAAACTATTATTACAATAAAAGCATTTTTCACAAAAGGAGAGTATTTTGAAAATGGATCATTCCATGTTAATTTTTTGTCAAAACATTGTACTTAAATGATTTTTTATTGTAATAATTTTCTTAAAACAATTTTATATACTTTTTCTAATCTAAGTGACACTAAATATCATAAATATTATCCATTTATACGCTTTTGAAAAATCACGGTTCCGAACGTAGTCGGATACTTTAAGCTGCTTTACACGATAAATCTTTTGTGGTATCGAGACTCAAATCTATGACTCCACAGAAAGAAAGCCGATCTCGAGTTTGCGGCCATGACCTCTCCGCTATTACAACCTGACTACAGTTGAAAAGAACATTATAAAAAAACATGTTATATTTTCTATATTAAATTAATTTTAAATAAATTAATATAAGCAACATGAAACACACAGAGTATCTACAAGTTAGATGGGTGCTTTCTTAAGTTAGTAATTTCTGAAACATTGAAAGAAATAAATCCTTTTCAAGTCAGACTAGTAATACTATATCTTAAGTTTATTCATAAATCGTGTTAGGTGTCATAACTGGCACTAATTTTTAGCGAGCGATATTCATTCTATGTTCCGCCATTACGATGGTGGAAACGTACAACGGTACTGAACGCTGTTTTTGGTGTCATAAAAATGATTTTGTTGTGCAACTATGACGAAAATTTTCGAGTATACCTGAACGTACTGCAGTTTCTTTATGTCATTCAAAAAAGAGAAAATACAAGGAGGTTACATTTTTCAACAAGATGATGAGCTTTATCATGACCACAGCTACGTTACATCTTACCAGCTTGGATTGATCGTGAAAGTGTTATTCAATGGCCACCAAGATCATCAAGTTGTTCGCCGCTTGATTTATGTGTATGGGATTATTTTAAGGATCAGTCGTTTACTACGCCATTTCCTGTGTCTATTCCTGAACTAAAATGAAATGAACTAATTTGATACACGGAAACATGCTGACGAATCTGTGTCAAGAACTAATTTAATGATGTGACATTTTCAATGCAACGAAAGAAAGCCACATCGGACATTTGTGACAACGGTAAACTTGTATTATTTATCTATCTTGCAACAATTTGTATACTTAATTTTTTCCACTAAGTTACATGCAATAAGTCATTGTAATTTGTAGACACCCTGCATTTATTTAGAATATTTTTTAGCGTTAAACATGTCTGTGAAAACTTAAAAAATAAGATGACAAATCAAATGTTTTTTTTTTCTGTAATGGGGCTGTGTATTGGTATTTCTACCTTTGCAGACCTAGTACATTCTCCAAGAATTGGTATCACTTTTAAGTGCGGCAAATTTAGACGATAACAATTGCCTTGCGTAATTTTTACCCCCGGTTTCTTCTCCAGAGGGAGCCACCTGAGATCTGCCGATGCAAAATTTGTACTTAGGAGTTTAATTTTTCCGAGATCATCCAAGACAAACGGACACTCAAAGGCAGTAGCGCACACAGTTATTTTTCAAGGGGGCCGGCGTCGAAAGTTCACCATTCTTGTATCATGCTCCTTTTGATTTTGTCCATTTTTGAGAACAAAACACAGTAAAAAACTAATTTTTGAATAAATAATTACCATTAATTAATAAAATTAATCATTAATACATTAATAACAAGTGATTTATTAAATTTTGCGTACTATATACTTAGAATTATAATCAATTGGAAAAAAATCAAGGGCTTTTGGAGATCCGGATCCCCAGGACCTCCCTTGTGTGCGCCACTGCTCAAAGGATCTATTTCATGCTGTATAATCATACAGCATGGCCGCGTTTGATTTTCTGCTTCAGGAAAGTCCACCGACTTGGGCCGAGGTCGAATTATTGCTTTTGAGTATTCAAAAATTTATGTAATCAACTTCATACTTTTATTCTTTTGAAAAATTGTATTACTCAAATATTATGTTAGTTTATTAGTTCATTCTTACAGTCACATAAGAAAAAAAATGTTTTGCTTTAGTTAAATAAACTGAATACTCCACTTGTAGTTGCCTTCTTGCTGTATGTATAAGCAAAACAGATAATTTAAAATTAAATAAATTGGCAGATAAATAGAAGTTTTTATGTTTTCTTATTCAGTCTTTTTGTCACATCAGTACAAATAGGAAAAAAAAAGCTATCTAATTTACTTAAATAAATTGAATATTTTATTTGAAATTACTTTCTTGTTATGCATATAAACAAAAAAAGGTTAGTCATGATTAAATAAATTCGTAGAATAAGAAAGTTTATATTATCAATTTTTCAATATTTTTGTATTAAATAAATTATTTGATCACTTGTGAAAAGAAATCAAATATTTATTAGTTAAGAGTTTTTTTCTTTACTTTGTTTCTGTGCAAATTATTTTTACCTTTTAGAGCCCGTATTTGAATAATTTACATTGTTTAATAACACAACTAATTGGATCTTTTTCTGAAGAAATAAAGAACGTTTTTGAAAATTTGTCTACAAAAATTTAATTATTTAAATTAATAAATTTTGTTTTGTGATTTTTGAAAAAGCTAAATTTAATAAATTTGTAAATCGGGAATTTCTTAATGATTTATGTAAATTTAACAAATTGTATTTGTGATATTGAAAGACTGAGTGAAATATAATCCTCAAATAAAAAGGCCTTTAAATCCTTTTTATATTTTTCTGTGTGTGTGTGTGTCTAAATAACTTCACCATATAGAAAATATTTTAAATTCAAATAAACTCAACTTATATATAATATAGTACATAACATAAAGTCAGATTATCACTTCCAATGTAATAATGAAATTGAATGATGCTTTTGTAATGTAAAATGAGGGTAAAACTGAAGGAAATTTAAAGGCTAAATAGTTTCATTTAGAATTTACTTAAACTATTTTAGAGCTTTGTGATATGTTGGAGTGATATTAAATTATAACGATCACTTTAATGTAGTTTCTTCCCCTTAAAACTATATATTAATTTAATATCTTATTTTACAATTTTTACATTTTATGTAGATCTAGATTAATTGCTTAAAATACAATTATCATCTTTAGAATTTTCATAACAAAAAAGAAAATGTATTCGTTTTAAAATTAAATTAGATGCGTATATCAATCATAAACTGCATTGTAAAGTTCTTTTCTCTCTAAATTAACTCGTGAATTAAATAATGTTTAGCTCTAAAATATATATTTAAAAATAAAACCACTCTTAAATTCTTTTAAGATAATAAAATCCCTCCTAAATTTAAATAATTTAAAATTTAAAAGAGAAAGCCTGTATACATTTTAGAGAAAATTTTCGAGAGATTATATATTGTCAATAAAACAGATTTGTTTCAGAAAACATCGAAGAAGGTGATTAATAAAACCATGGCTAAATTCTTTCTACAGAAATAAACTTTTTCAAGACATTATTCGAATTAAGATACAATTGTTGTGTCTGAAGCAATTATTATTTTACTTAGTGGGGATCAAATTCGTTTGAAATCTGATAGATGACGAAGGACTTTTCCATTTTAAAGGATTAAAATATTTGAAGAAAGTACCAAAATCGGAAAGCTGAATGAAAAATAGTTTTCTCCAAGAGAATTTTAAAGCTTCATTTGGAACAGTTATTGTGGATTGAATAGTTTTCCAAGAATTTCAATTTTATGTGTAAAGCTTGTGATAAATTACTTTAAGATAATCAATTATAAAATATGGCTGGTGACTATCGCAAAATTTTGAAACGTGGAATATAATACAATTCTTTTGAAAGCTGTTAATGCTATCTACTTTTTATATGACTTGGATTTGCATTTCAAATATTTTTCTTTCGAAAATGCGTTTTTTATACTTTTATTTTCGTTGATTTTTTTTTTATCAAAGAAAAATATTTTTATCTGGATTATCCTAAGAATTAAGTTGCCCTTCAGCAACACTATATCTAATTAAAAAAATTTGTGAATTCATGAAAAGGAAAATAAAACAAATATTGAAAGGTCTTAAGATATAATGTATCAAATTACGTTTAACACCTAAATATTTCGAATAATGATGAGATTAATAATGAGAAATTTGTCACACACACAACATACGCACACATATATATATATATATATATATATATATATATATATGTGTGTGTGTGTGTGTGTGTGTGTGTTTATATGTTATTGAACTTGTAATCAACTAAAAACAAGCAATACATTATTAAAAAGTTGCCCAACTAAATTTGAAAACTTTTCCATCAATATACAGTCCCTGGCCAAATTATTAGACGCACTATAAGATTTTCTGAAAAATATTAGTTATCGGATGATACTACACAGGTTTTGTGTATTTATCAGATACAATGTAGGTTTTTTGGTTGTCCATTTATTTATATATTATTATCACAAATAAAACATCATTATTAAAGAAAAAAATATGTATTTATTGACTCTTGAAAGAAAACAGGAGCAAATATAATTAAATATTAATATTTTGTTGTGCCACCTTTAGCCGCTATGAGAGCTTCAATTCTCTGTGCGGCTTGCTATCAATACAAGACTGTACTGTCTCCTGCATTTGAGGAGGAGGATTCCACACGTGAATTATTCTTTTTAAGAACAACGTTTTATTTGCAATCACATCTTTAGCCCCACCTCTCTTTTCATTAATTCCCAAACATTTTCGATTGTGTTCATATCAGGGCTTTTATCCGGCCAATCCAACAAAAGGATATTTTGTTCTGCCAAAAAAGCTTTTATAGAACGAGCTGTATGGCAGAGAGCTCCATCTTGCATAAAAATGTATGATTCTCCATCTGAAAACCATTCTTCCAGCTGCGAAATCGAGCGATTTTGCAAGACATATTTGTACTGATCTTGCCGTACCATACCTTTAACCACGTCCAGACATCCAGTACGCTTGCTGCTGATGACTGACCAAATCATTATTTTTGTAGGGTGTTTCACAGTCTGAACAACACAGTCAGAATGAAACTTTTCTCCACGACGACGACGCACAAACTGAGTTTTGTTCTGCAAAATTTCAAATGTGCTTTCATCACTAAAGCAGACCTTTCAAAAATAAAAAAAATAATAAATAAACATCGTTGCTGTTCCTTTTGTAATCATAGAAAATGGTTAAACACTTTGTGAATAAATTATAACATACCGATCTCCAGAAGTCTACATCTTTATCTCGCCACTGTTTAACCCAATTCAAACGCTTTACTTTCATTGCAGGGGTTAAACATAGGCTTCCTGGCGGGGCGGCAGGTCTTAAAATTTAAATCTTTTAATTTTCTTCGAACAGTGCGTTTAAAAGCATTCACATTAATTTCTTGGGGTTGCGATTTTATCACTTTTGTGGTAGAAAATCTGTTTTCAAGGCAAATTTTCTTTAAAGATCTTTCTGACCTTGGGGTGAAAATAGGCTTTCTGCCGCATTTTTTCTTTCTTTTTTGGGCTCAATACTTCCCCTGACTCAATTAATTTTTTTCTTTATGCGTCGTACACTAGCTTCAGAAACTTTCAACCTTCGTGATATTTCGCGTTTTAAAAACAATTTTGCGTTCACAAGGGCCTTACTTCTGTTTTCTTACATGGTGAAAGATTGCCTTTTTTACCCATGCTGAAAGTGTACAAACTGATTATTTAAAGCCGCACACTAAATAAACAAATAACTGTGTAATATAAAATTACTAAATTAACAAACAAAGCACATTAACCCACAGAAACACCTCCGCAACTGAAGCATGCGCGAACGCGACTCGAGCAGGTTTAGACTTGTTTACGTCCGTGTGAGAATTTATTAACTTCGTGTTGCCATGTGGAGAAATAAATACAAATACAAAATATATAATAAATTTCCTCATTAAAAATCGATTCGATCTATGTTTAAAAGTTAAAGTATTGCATATAAACTTATATAAAACCATTAATTATTAAAAAACAGGAGTGCGTCTAATAATTTGGCCAGGGACTGCATGTGTGTCTGTGTGTGTGTTTTATGATAATTTTGCTTTAAGTCTAATAATAGTATTAAGGTTGATCACTCATTGCAATTAGTGGCTTGATTTTGTTCTTCAATTCACATTTTTGGGAATTCTTTAACTTATTTTCAATAAACCGATGTAGTTTACCGTGGAGGCTATTTTTATGCCTTAGTGTTCTTAAACATCCAAAATCCACTGAATATAATTAACCCTTAACTTCGCGCTGTGTTGCCTTTCTGCCATATATGATTTATTTTAATTTAACAGACTCAATCATGACTATCAAGATTACACTCTACCAAGACTACAAATAACTTATTTGAGGGAAAAAATATTATTGGAATGGAATACATGCTAATTTTATGTCTCTAGATCGAAGTACACTTTTTTCCAGAAATCACAACGATTATAAAAATCTCTGATGCCTCAAGAACTGTGTTTTTGCTATAAAAAGAATCCATTATATTTTATGCTTCCTCTTGTTTATTGATGAAATAAATTACTAGGTAAAATATTTAAGCATTTTATAATGAATAGTAAAATACTCATATATAAAAAAAGTTTTTTTTAATTTAGAGCACTACTGCGCAATGTTGCACTTCTGCAACAGACAAAATAATGACCGAAATTCAATTTAAAACTGCTTATTTTTTTTCATATTTTTCCCTTTTATTATTACTTGAGAGCTAGGTCATATAATTTTTTCATAGAAATTTTAAAAAATGCGAAGTTAATTGTTAAAATAAACTGTTGCAAGTTAAAGAAAACTTGACATTGAAGCACTTGAAATTGACGCAGAAGAAATCTTAAGTGATTTATTGATTTGGATTCAGCATCAGTAGCCTTTACAGGAACACATACTACTCATAAATATCCATGCAATCCTAATCAATCTTTTTCAAGCAAAAAAAGTTTTCAAAGTCCATATTAGGACTGGCCAACCCACGGCCCAAGGGCCACATGTGTCCCGCCTTGAATAATTTTGCAGCCCACAAGATTTTTACAATTTTACAAAATACCATTATTTTGTGCAATATATTTGTTTTTAGTGAGATGTTTTGAAACAAATATATCCCATTACTGTTTCTATTTTATTATGTGGCTTCTGTTTTTATATATATTTAAAAAACAGCGGTTTAACACTGCAGTGACCCACCGCAGCATCGTGCTTGATTACTGTAACTTAATCCCTGTGCTTATTGTTAGAGCTAGACATACTAGATCATCGCATCATTGGTATGCAATTATCTATTTTTTCAATCCCTACTATTAGCTCACACTCTCTATATATTCGTTCATCTTCGTAGAATTTTCAATCGGTAATAAAATACATTTTAAAGCGCTCAATTGAACTTAAATTTTATACACATGATTATTTTGGATGAAAATAGAGCAATTTAAATATAATTAATAAAAATTAATTGATTTAAACTAATTATTCAAAGAATTGCAAATACAGATACATTGGCATCATTTTTGGTGACTTAGTCACACCTTCAACAGCATTCGGACGCAATTATCTGTGTCTAAAATACACATATATAAAAGATTATTCACAAGTAATCCCTCGATGCTATTCCTCAAGTGTTCTGATATGATATTAAGATCTCTTCGGAGATCAGGAGCTCCAATGGAAATGTGTAAACATCAAGCAATCACTCGTTCAACGGCTGAAGTAATCACTGATCGCTTCAACAATTTAAGCAATACTAACTGATTACTAGTCAAAACCAGACTGATTGACTTTCGGCAAGCATCTCTCTATTTATATCCCTTGCGGATAATTCGACAAAGATCCGCTTGCGTCATAGATCTTGAAATTAGTGTATTTCTCTACTAATTTCTAGAAGAATCCAGAGGGCTCTGAACTCACCAAAAATGGTCGCCAAAATTATCGCCAAGTAGCCAAAAGGGTCACCAAAAATGACGCCAACTTGGCTCTATCGCCAAGATTTCTCCAAGTTCCCATTGAATCCCCATTATAACGCAAGGGACACAACGTTGCTTGGGAATATTACAATTTTAACATAAATTAAATCTAATTTAGAGTAAGATAAAGGCATTGCACATCCAAATACAAATTATTTACACACATGATACTTTTATATGCGGCCCGCTGGATTATAATACTGTTCTGAAATGCCCCGCAAGGTCATTTGGGTTGGCAACTCCTCATCTATATGGTAGGTCAATAGTATTTAATGCATTTCACTACTTTAGTGAGTTTGGAATCTACACATATTTATATAAATAATTTTAATACTTGATTTGAATATTACATATAAACTAATTCAATCAAAATTTATTAAAGTGTTTCAAAGCAAGTGCATGAGTTGCGTTTTTAAAAAAATTAAAATGGGCAAATTTTTTAGAAGAAATAATAAACATCTTAGGAATATAAAACTTAGAAACTTGCGTGATTTTTAGAAAATTATTTCTTTTTGTCAAATACCCACGAAAAAAATTAAGCTTTAGTATCACAAGGAATTTAATAAAAACTTTGTATAAAATGTATATTTAGATGCAATTACACTATCTTTAATTAAGAAAATATTAAATTCCTTCCATCTTATCACGTTAATTATTTGTTTAAAGAAAACTGTGTTTTGCCCTTTTTTCCAGTACAATTTTTATCAAAAATTCTATTTTATTGTATAATTAATTATAGAAAATATATAGTTGCATGAGAAATTTGTTTATGATTGGTAGAAGTTTCGTAAAATATATAAAATCAATCTTTTTTTTTAATAAATTATCCTTCTTCATTAAAAACTTTCTTTATTTCACTGAGTGACCGTGGTTGCCTAGTGGTCATGGTCACTGGTTCATGACTGGTGTATCATAAATAAGAGCCCTATTGTCACTGAAGACCCTTCCCGTAAAGGAGCTGATGTACGTTAAATTTGTCATGTATAGTTCAGCCGTCCCACTGGCGTGGTAGTTGGGGGAGTGTGCAGCTTATAGGCATCGTCCTTGTCACTTGACCGTGATTCAAAATTACGAGGTCCGTTGCTAATAGCACTAGTGTTGCTAATAATAAACATGCCCTCTAGCCATTTTATTCACTTCAAAAAGGGGAATAAGTAATACATTTTGATTTCAAACTATTGATCCTAATTATTAATTTAAGTAACCTAGGTTCGGTTTTAGCAAATTGCATCATGGCCAATGTTAATAAATAAAAAACTCGATTAAATAACTGGGTTTTTTTTAAGAGTTAGTTAAATTTATTGTTATATAAGTAAAATTTACATTTACAAAATAAAAGAATAAATGAAAGAAAACTTAGCTTTGAAGGGAGGAGTATACATGGTCACCATTTGGCAGTCCCAGTTTGGGGTGGCGAGTACACTACGCTTTGTTACGACTGAGTGCTGGAATTTTGGGAGAGAGAGCGCCTCGAAATTCGGGTGAGTTCTATTTTACTGTCAACTCAATCACGCAGAAATCCTGAAGCTGGACTTGTTACTGTTCTTTGAATTGCGTCTCTAATTGGACAATCCCAATCGCGCAAGGCTACATTCCAGGAAATTTATGCGTTCAATGAACTCAAAAAAGCGCGCGAATTTCTTGACGCACCCCACCGAAGGAATTTCACCACATCCGGTCAAGGGGGACTCGTATAGAAATTGCTAGAAAGTAAGCGACCGCCAGCCTCCCATAACTATTACACGATTCATATCAGTTAAAAGTAACTCTAAAAATATCTATTAAATATAAGCTAATATATATGAAATGTTTGTTTCGTATTTTATGAGGATTAAATTTACGGAACTAAATATATTTCGAGACTAATTGAAGAGCATTTAAATCTTTTTTTGGAGGAACATCTCTAATCATTTCATAGCACAATTTTCTAAAACTTTTACGGATGGATTATTAACTCAAAGTTTTAAATAAAAATATATTGAAAACTTATTTCCTTTCATAAATTTTAAATTTATTAGGGCCGTTTTTCAACGAATAGAATTAGAATAATATTTTAAAGAAAATATTTCATTTCTAAATAAAATGAATTCCAAGCAAAAAAATTTTAAACAATTTACGCTAAATATTTATAATTAATATCAATACATATGGCTAAATAAAATAGGTAATAACTCATATGAACTGAGCAGGTAATATGTCTCTATATTGGGTGATATACATGAATAAAGAAATACTGCATTGAGGCTATGTCACTTAATCATGTCTGTCCCAATTCTCCCTTTATGGGATTGCCTAGGATGATCAATTCATTACCATTTTCAGGGTGCCAGGTGAAGGTGTTTACTAGACTTAAGTAAGTACTCACATTGAATTTCAATGATGTTCAAATTACTATTAGGAAACAAAAAGACCTGCAATCGAAAAATAACGAAGTGTATTTTGAAGAATGTATGTTATTATAGTGTTTTTTCAGCTAACTAATGGAGACTATACATTTCGTAAAATTGATCTATAGACTATATATATATAAGTATATATATATATATATATATATTGATGGGAGGCCAGAACGAATTATTCAGCAGACGTCAAAATTTCTAAGTCAGTTTTTTGGAATTCGTTTCAATTTCCCCTCACCGGAGGGTGAAATTCCTTCGACAAAGGTGTGCCAGAAGGTTCCCGTGCCTGGGGGTCACTAGACTCATAAATTGCGAGGTGCTTCAAGAGATTTCCCAAGCTCCCGAAAGTTCATTAAACCCTTAGGGTTTGGAATGCTGTAACTCTACGCTGGTCTCTGGACCAATCAGACACAAAGTACAAAGACAAAGAGTCCGCTCTAGGATTTTTGTGTGAAAAGTCGTAAAATAAAACGGGACGCAACCCGATTTTGAGACAGACGGAGACACAGAGAGCCGATCCCAGAGCTAGAGACAATCACGAAAACTCCGGAGACTCCGGGCATCAACCATGTCCATTCCCCTGCTTTTTCCCTTTCTCGATCTCAAGCTAAGTTAAATTTTGATCTTGTAGTGAAGTAAATCTCCAGATACTTGTGCTTAAAAATAAATTTAATAATGTTTTAAAACTATACGATCAGTGTATGAATTATTGTGAGATGAGTGTTTTAATTTTAGAATTAGTTAACTTAATTATTGTCATGATGCGACGTGAAATTAGGAATCTGGGTTCAAAGATTTAAAAAATTAAATAAGTTTAAAATAGCGTCGCATCATCTGGTGTCGTGACCTTTTATTTTCCTAGACACGATGTTGTGTTGTTAAATTAATTTTCTTCAAAAATTTTTTTTGTTGTTTCCTTGTAGGTTTAAATGTAAGGCTACAGTGGACAGTAATTTTTTTTTTTAAATTTTTTACAAACATGCCCCAAATTTTTACTGGCTGTATGCAACTTAGAACTAAAACCATATAAAAAATTTCGTGAGAAAAAAATGATTAGTTTTTAATTGATTGATTGATTGAATATTAACGTCGCACTGTTCAGCTACACGAGGGCTTTTGGCGACGGACCACGTAATTTTGAACCATGGTCAAGTGACGTGGACGACACCTGAGCTGGCACCCCCCTCTCCTAACTACCACACCACACCAACGGGAGGACGTTTCAGCTCTCGACAGATTTAACGTGCATCGCTGCCCTACACGGCGGGTCTTTAGTGGTACAGGGTTCGAACCCGTGACAAAGCAAGCCACGGTCGATACGATTAGTTTTTAAGAAATTTAAAATTAAAAAAAATTTAACGAAAATTTCAAAATTTCAAAACGTTCCATGCGTTTTAATTTTTTTTTTAAGTTTTATATTTTCACCTGATTTAACTTCTTTAAGCAATTCTTCACAAATGTATGCATACAATGTAACGTTTTATATGATAATTTACAAAATATGGGTAAACGCAAATTTTTATATAAAAATTTCAAGAATTTTAATGATTTCCTACATAAAAAATTTTAATTTCTTCTTTCACCCTATCACTATTACTACAATGCATCCAAGAATTTATAAGTATACATTAGATGAATACTTTTGGAAAGTTTTGTTATAATTCGACAAAAACTGCAACGCATGGAACATTTTGAGTTTTGGTTTCGAGGCAAATTTTTGATTCTGAGAAAAACAGCTTTTTTTATTTTAAAGGAAATTAACTTATTTTTTTAAAAAAAAATTAAAGAAATAAATATTAATTTGAAATTTAAAAACACTAATATCATACAAATATAAGATAAATGCAGAATATATATACATAAGGTTCTGCAATATGTATTGTAACAATCACATTGACACGTGGTGTATACAGTGATAAAAATTGAAGTAAACTAGAACTTTCTTATAACATCTGAAGTAAATTAGCAGAATGTATTTTATTTTTTTATCTCAACCAGATAGTATATTATGTATTTCATTAATCATAATGAGTAAAAATAAAGTATTTCAAAGGGATTAAAATACAAAAATTCAATGTTTTCGAGGAAGCATTCATTTTTAGAAAACAGTTATTTTTATTCTAAAGGAAAAAAACTTAGTTTTTTTAAAAACAATTAAAGACATTCATATAAATTTGGAAAACACTAATATCATAAAGATATGATAAACATAGAATATCTGTATAAGATTCTACAATATTTATTGTAACAGTCACATTGACATGTAATATATATAGTGATAAAAATTGAAGTAAGCAAGAACATTCCAATAAAATCTAAAGTAAATTAACAGAATGTATTTCATTATTATTTCATCAACCAGATAATATATTACATATTTCATTAATCACAATGAGTAAAAATAAAGTATTTCAATACAATTAAATTACAAAAATTCAAAAAATAACAAATCTAATTACACATAACAAGAAAAACTTTTTGCTAAGTCTGATAAAAAAATTTAAAAAGCACCGGCACTATAGGCTGCATTTGTATTCGTGGCATTTCTTTTCCTTTTCTTTTTTGTTTCGTAGAAATATTCTGAGAAATGCGTCGTTTATCTTGTCTTTCTGCAATAGTCAAAGAAAAACTGTCATTTAGACATGAGTCCTCTTTCGCTTCAAGAGATTTCACATAGCCCAAATTGTGCTTTTCGATGGCATCTGTTACAGCTATTTCCAGCCTCCTTTTGGAGACGAATACCTCTTTTGGGCATTTTCGCCAAATGCAGCTATGCAGACTTTCATTCGAATTTTGCGTCTTGCCTGCTACGCATCTTTCAAGAATGGTGTCTGAAGCTAAACGTTGATAAACAGGCATAATTTTCTCCACTACTTGTGGCGACAAGTAAGTTCTCAAGGAACTGTGTGACCCTGGGGTTTCATTTTTGGCTATAGCTCGTTTATAGAAACACCATGATGATTCCCCTTCAGGACACTTACCATCCATAGGCTTTTTGTCAGTTGACGAGCAATGCATCAGGCTGGCATATATAGCAGTTTTCATTTTATCGGTATCAGGGACATTATCTTTTATTGCCTTTCTATAGTAATTTTGCAACTTTGTGATGTTTTTATCTGTAAGGCTTCCCTGCTTACGCCCACCAAGAGTCACTTTTTTTACCTTCCATTCTTTCACTTTGTTACGTAACGATGTGCCTAGCCTCTTTGCAATATGATTCAGACACTCTTCCTTTTCGATTTTTATATCAGAACCATATATTTTATTGACCGACAAAAATTGAAAAGTTTTTGAGTCACCAACACTCAGTATGGAAACGAATCTCATTTGGCAATCACTAATTGATCTCCTCCACATAATTAGTGCAGCGTGCATCTCCATGGCTCCAGAAGTTCCATCAAAACTTTTGTCACACTCAACCGCATGTCCTTTTTGCCATATGTGAAACTCTGCACTATCGACTCCCATATCTCGACCAGCAACTACACAATTATGACAGTATTTCGACAATACTTCAAAGTCAAGGACAAGTCCACTAAGGATATCGATGATTATTCCTAATCCTAGGTTAGATGTATGCCCTCGCTTTTGCCAAGTACCGTCATATGACACACTCACATCAATTATTTCCTGATTTTTTAGAGAAGCATCAACTTTTACGTGAGCTTCTCTAGCAGCTTGACGTGATATTTCGAGCATTTTTTCTTCATCTCTTTTTTTTTCACGGATAAGTTGTGCATGCATTTGGCAAAGGTTTTTCGGCCCATTGTTGGCATGTTGAGCACAGATGAAAACGTTTCCAAAGCAGCATGCCCTCTGCCTATGGATAGGAAGGCACTCACCAGTTTGCTGTTTATATCATGTGAGTTTTTGGCCTCTTCTTGGAAACTTGAAAAAACACTTCCATAGCTTTCATGACATGTGATTCGCATAAAAGTTCCATCTTTGTAGAATACCCCATGGAATGGTGTTGTTTTATAACAAGGGTACAGTTTGTACAATATTTACAAGGAACTTTCTGCAATAATTCAGAAAACACAGCCTTGTGAGTGAAAATATAGATTGCCTCAGGTTGGGAAGATGTACTAGGTTCAGACAATGTATCTCTCTGCAATACCATACTACACTGCTGGACAATTGCTAAGGACGGATCACAAATTGCTATGTAGCATAACATTAAGCGAGACATGAGGCCTAGTAGGATAAAATATAGTTGCCACACTGTTCAGACATTAGAATAAAGAATATTTATTGTTCTGGAAAGTACAAAAGCTGTGAAACATCTGAAAGAAAAAAAATGTTTATTTGATCTGCGTACGGAGAAATGGAACAATGCATCTAAAAGTCAGCAGGAACCTTAAAGACAGGTATCAGTACGGGATATGTCCACCGTGGAGTGTGATGCAACATTCCACACGTCGTACCATACTTTGCACAACATTATCCAGCAGCTGTTGAGGCAATTTATCCCATTCCTCTGTGAGTGCACGGATGAGGGTGTTCTTGTTTGTCGAAGGATAGTTTCGACCAGCAACTTGCCTCCCAAAGCATCCCACACATTTTCAATGGGGTTTAGATTTGAAGAACGCGCTGCCCATACGAGACGTTGAATACCCTCGCTGTCTAGACAATCCTGAACAGCGAGTGTTCGATGACATGTTGCGTTGTCGTCCATAAAAACAAATTTATCACCGACAGCACCACGGAAAAGACGAACACGAGGAAGTAGAACTTCATCAATGCATCGTTAGCCCGACATAGTCCCATTCGCAACCACATCTAGGCGCGTGTGGCCATAAATCTTGATGCCGGCCCACATCATGATACTGCATGTCGGATATCGGTCCTTTTCCTGGATATTTTCAGGACGATAAGCAGTACCACTCTCGCGCCAGATCAGTTGGCGTCTACAATCCGATGACAGACTGAACCTACTCATATCTGAGAATAGTACGCATGCCCAGTCCTGTTCAGTCCAACTGTGATGCTCACGACACCATTGCAAACGGGCAGTACGGTGCTGTCTGGTCAATGGGACACACACAACAGGTCTGCGTGCGTATAGTCCTTCTCCCCTCAAACGCCTGGCAACAGTTTTTCGGGAGATCTGCTTTCCTGAGGCAGCAAGAAACTGATTTGCCACCTGGTGAGCTGTGGTGCACCTGTTCTTTTTGCTGATAGGACGATATTTCTGTCTTCTGCAGGCGTCGTACTTCTAACACGACCTTCCCCGTGCCGTCTACTACACATTCCAGTAGTTTTAAATGACTTCCACAGCCGTGAAACAACGCTGTGAGCGATGTCGAACTCCCTGGTAACATCTGTTATTTTTCGCCCTTCTGCGATCTTTCCAATAATTCGGCCACGCATAAAATCATCTATGTGATGTCGGGAAGACATGCCAAAAATTTTAAGTTCGTCTATTAAATCTTTCCGGTAAAACTTTGACTTGAAACAACAACTGTCCACACGCGTCAAAACCTTTAAAGCTCTTATGAACGCTATCACGTGATGAACAGACGTGGAAAAAATTTGCATACTCATACTTCTTCTTACTAATATCCCGCACTTATTCTAATTTTTTACATTTTTCTTCTTTTCATTTTGTGGTTGCTATGGATGATAGTGTTATCCGTCCTTAGCAATTGTCCAGCAGTGTATTACTGTTTTTTTCATCAACAGTTTTAGAAAATTTCTGCCATCGCTTCTTGCTATTTTCAGCCAACATCTTTCTCCTTTTGGTAGGACGACCTATAGGTTTTCTATATCTCGATGATATAAGATTCATTATAAAAATTTTAAATAACAAAAGCAATTTAAAATGAACTTTATTTCTGAAAAGAACTTTTGTTTTGGTAAAATCAATATAAAGTTTGAATAAAATAGAACGAAAATGCAAACGCAAGTTCGAACGAATTGTAAACAAATAATGCCGATTTAGGTTTCAGATACAGTTAAAACAAATTGTTGCCATCCAGACCTTGATAAATTAACATTTAAAAATAAAAATTAGAGAGGCTATGACTGCAGTAAATAAAATTCGTACTGTCAAAGTACATGACAGCTTTGTCAGCATGACATCAGAATGTAAACAAAGGGGCGTGGTCATGGATGACTGAATCGGAACTACCCCATAACTCAGTAAAAAATGCATGAAAACAAAAACATTTTTGCGTTTGATAGAGAGGCTAATATAATATTAAAATAAGTCAAAAATTTTTTCGATATTTTAGTCAATTTTCCACATTTTAACTGTCCACTGTAGCCTTAAACGAGATGTTGGGTCACCCAATGATAATCTTAGTTCATCTGTGAAACATGTAATAATTTCTCATTATGGGCCATTGTGTTTTAATTGTATTTATTACTCAATTTTTCAAGTTGTGAAATTTTTTTTTCTCGCAATATTTTTTTTATTATTTAGATACTTGGAGATGTTGTTAATGTATTTTTTTTCTTATGCTCTTTGTTAGTATATGTATGTGTGTATTCATTATCTTAACTGATCTAGCTATGATCTCAATTTCTTATGTGTTGATATGTTTGTATTGTGGATTTTAGTGTGCTCAAAATTTTTTCCCGTTTAAGTAATTCGAGTGTATATTGTCATATGGAGTTCGTGTTTCGTTGCTAGTTAACAATTTTTTTTTGACCCGAATGTTTGAAGTGGTTCAGTTAATTGATTATGCTTACTGTTCTCGTAATACAATTTCTTGTGTTGTTGTTGTTTCAAATTGTAGTCGATATGGTGTTGTTAAATTTAGAGAACGTGAAAGGAATTGGCCGGATTGTCATTAGTGTAGATATTAGATTTTGAGCGATTTAAGTGTTATGAAGATGTTATTTCCGATAAAAGCTGGTTAGATGTTGCGCTGCTTAAATTAGAGAAATTAATTGTGTTAAATTTTGATAGTAATTGATTAGGTGTTTATGGCTGTAGTACTTGGAATTTGAGATATTGAAGTGATAAGGTTAGTAGTTTTTGAGAAAAAAAATTGGTTAGATGTTCATTTGTGCAGTATTTGAATTTATAGATATTAAAGTGTAAGGAAAAGGTTAAGTTTTGACGGAAATAGTTATTGCGTGTTCATTATGTTCGCGCTTGGAATTGAGTTTCTTTTTTTTCTGAGATGTAAAGGTTTGTCATTTTTTTTTTTTTTTTTTTTTTTTTTTTTTTTTTTTTTTTGTTAATCTGTTGTTCTGGTTGAGATGAGATTTTAATTGTTGGAGCGATGTTGTGTTTGGGGAATAAGTATTGGTTACATCGATTTTTTTTTCTGTGGACATGTAGAGCATGTTAGAGCATTGGACTTCGTAAATGCGCTTGATTTGTTGTTGTAATTTTTTTTTCTCTCTCTCCTTGTTTCTGTTAAAATTTTGATTTGGAGTTGTCATGCAAATTAATTTTTTGGGGTCATTTTGTTGCTTGGACGTTTTGTGTGGGGTTTGAATCTTTGTGTGCTTGGGTGATAGGGGAGGACGTCCCATCTCGTGCTGATAGCTGCCCATGTCATTCTGGCGCACTCCTACTCGGAGCATTTTTGTTTTCACTCCCCCAACCCCTGCGTATGCCAGGGGAGGAACTTTGGGTGTTGGTTCTCTCCGGAGCATTAGTAGGAATTTTTCTCCCTCGCGCCCCCTGCTGTCGCAAGCGAGATCAGATATTCAGCCTCTCTTTTCTCTATAGGTCGCCATTCTCCCCCCCCCCCTTTTTTTGTTGTTTGTTACTTTTCTCTCCGAGCTGCTTGATGATAATATTTTTTTCTCGACGCAATAGCCTTTCTTTCGTAATATTTTATTTTGTGGAAATCTTCTATCTTACATCATGATTAATTACAACTTGGTTATTTGTATTGCATTTTTCAAATTTGTATAAAACTTAGCTAAACTTTACTTAGCGCTCTTTTTTTTTTATAATGAAAAAAAATGAAAATTTTGGTTTTCCCCTTACATTTAATTCACATACTTTCCGCTGGAATTTTTTTATAACTATGCAACTGGTGTCATGTCGTTTTCTGATGTTTAAGTGAGACATTGTTGTAATTAGTTATTTAATGAATTTTTAGCTCAGAATTTTTTTATTCACCTTGTTTCATGTCATGTTTTGATGTTTAAGTGAGACATTGTTGTACCTGATTATTTAATTAATTTTAGCTCTAGATAAAATATTTTTTGATGCTATGTGTTATATGACAATATATAAATTTTGTTGTTTGTAATAAGATGGATATTTAATTTTGCTATGCAATTCATGTATGCACGTCAATTTTAATTTTATAAATTTTAAGCTTTAATTCATGTTTGCAACAGAAATCAAATTTTGGGGTCTTTTGGACACCTGTCCCGAAATTTGAATGTTGTTACTGTATATATATATTTGGCATTTTCATTAATCAAATAATTTTGTGTTGCGGTTATTATCTAGTATTTAAATTTTTTTATATACAAAAGGTTCTTTGCTTGAATAAGTTAGTTCATGCTGACTTGATTGTGTATAACTGTGTACTTTTATTGTTAAATTTTGATTTTGCATAAAAGATTATTTTTTTTTAGTGGCGGTATTTTGTCAGAAGCAATTTAAGTGATAAGTTGTGTGTTAGTGTATAAATTTTAAGTGTGTGGCTGTGTATTACTGAATAATGATATCTTTGGAATTTATGTTTGTTACGATATGGATAGCGGTGGTTGTTTGAATTTTTTTTTCCTTAAGAAATTATGTTGAAACTTAACTTTGTTTTGCTCAAGTTGTTTTGTTCTGTCATATGATTGCTAATTTTGATTTAAAACTTTTATAGTCTTTCGGTTAGGTGTTTCAATGCTAATTTAATTTTTTTTGTGTGTGTTTGCTTTGCTATAGATTTGGAATTTTTGTTTGCTTCGGGCTCTAGTTAAATTGTTGTTTGGTTATATCAATGTGCAGTCAATAATTTCGTCTCGCTTGAGTGCTAAACTGTACTAGGAATTGAATGTTTTGTTTGATGTCGATATAGTAGTTCTGTTGGTTTAGGTTAATTTTTTTTTATTCATGGTAGCGCTTGGGTAGATTATTGAATTGAGTATTGATATTGATTGAGTTTTTTTATGGTTTTGTGGTTTTGGATTTTAATTGTAGTTTTGCATTGTTATTTGGAAATAAGTTTATGGTCAGATAATGGTATTGTTAAATTTTATGTTTTGTGTACGCATAGTTGTGTTAGCTTTGAGTTTGGTATTGGTGAAGAGGAGAATTTTGATTTAGTATTGTTTCAGTTTTAGATATTGAGTTTGATAATTTTTTTGGTTTGAAAATGTTGAAGATGTTTAGGTGTGAATTTTTTTTGTTTTATTAATTGTTGAAGGAGTTAGATAAGTTTGAGTTAAGGATTTTGTGGAATATTTGAGAAAGTTATTCGAAGGAGATAGATAAATTTTAATTTGGTGAATTTGTAGAATAATTGGGAAAGTTTTTTTCTTATGGAGATAAGTTTGCGTCCAAAGTATGTGGTAAATTCGAGAGTCATTTGATATGGAAATGGAAAATTGAGTTATAATGATTATGCGGTATATTTGAGAAAGTTGTTTTGATGTAGAGAAGGTAATTTGAGTTAAGGATTTTGTATGATTTCGAGTAAATAAGTTGATGAACATAGATAAGTTGAATTAATGATTGTGTGGTATATTTAAGAATGTTTTGAGATGAATCTAGGAAAGTTCGAGTTGAGGATTATGTGAGATTTTGTGTAAAAAAGTTGATGGGCATAGATGGGTTTTAGTTAATGTTATTGTGGAGAAGTCGACTAATTATTTGAAAGTTGCAGATAAGTTTAGTTTGTGTTATTGAGGTACAGGATATGAATGATCTTGAGGTAAAGGCATTTTTGAATGATTGAGGAATCATTTTAAGGTTACTGACAATTTTGGGTTAATGTTATAGAGTGATATTTGAGTAATTAATTCGATGGTTATCGATCAATTGAGTTAGCGGTATTGTTGAAAATTGAGGATCTTTTTTTTTTTTTTTTTTTTTTTTTTTTTTTGTATATTTGTTGCGAGTACCGTGAAACATTGTGATGAGTTTTTTTTTAATTATTTAGAATTGATACATTGTATTGCATGGAACGTTAAAAAGTGATGTTGATTAGTGAAGTGAAATTTTTTTTTGGGGGGAATTATGTTGTTTAATTATGTGTAGCACTTGTAATATTTTTTTTTTTTTTTTGCTTTTTTTTTTTGTTTTAGTTAAAATTACTTTACTCTGTATGTGTCGCCTCATATGTCATGGGTTGCATTATCAATTTTATGTTTATAATTTTTTTTCTGAAATTTTCAACTGCATTTGTGATTTCTGGAATTCATTTCTCAATATGGAAATTCGCATGTATTTGAATGTAGAAGAAATTGTTTTTTTTCTCTCAATTTTTTTTAAAGTATTAATCGATATAGTTACTTTTTTTTAAACATTCGGATTTGCATGATTTTTTTTATCTTAATTGTACATTCTGTCTCTTGTGTTGACGGTGGCTAGCAATCGTCATATCGCAAAAGATAGTATGTTCTGTTTTTTGTCCTTCTGCCTTTGTAAACATTGGGGATGCATCCTGATCAAATGCACACTCATAATTTGCAATTCTAAATTTAATCGCATTAATTTTTTTTATTAATTTCAAACTGTAACCAATGCTTGTAGTGAATTTTTTTAAATTTCTTAGGCTATTAAGCATTCTCAGAGGTTATAAAAATTTTTTTTACCGTGTACACTATTCGCTTCAATTTATAGATTTTAATTTGCAAATCCGAATTTAATTACATTATTTTTTTTAATTTTAAATTGTAACTAATGCTTGTAGTGAATTTTTTAAAATTTCTTAGTGTATTAAGCATTCTTTGAGGTTATTTTAATTTTTCTTCACCTACGCACTATTCGCTTGAATTTCTAATTTTTTTTATTTTATAATAATTTTTTTTAGTTTTTTTTACTAAAGATTGTTATTGTTGCTCTTTGTGAATAATTGCAATTTCTTATGCTTTGAGTACTGTTAAAGGTTAAAATAATAATTTTTTTTGGTGGTCTGATACATGCACATCATATTAGTCGTGTCAAGATTTCGATGTTATACGATTGTGAGGTGTCTGTTTCTTAGTGCCACGTTTGTATTGATTATATAAGTTTTCACTTGTACTTATTTCTTATCACAAAGTATTTTGTTCGATGCTCGTATGTGTGGTTATTGTGAGTATCGAAGCTGTTATATATGCAATTTTTGAATTTACTATGCGTTACTCGTCTTATTTTTTTTATTATTTAGTGGCACATGATTCTTTGTGATTATACGATTATTTCTATTTGTTATTTTATATATGATGTCCTTGTGAATTGTTTGGTGACCCATTCGACAATTATTTGTTCGTAACATGAATTTAATTGTAGTTGTAGTTGTTAGTAGTTACTTTTTTCCCTCTCGCCTCTAACGGAATTGGGACTTAAAATTTAGAATTTATTTTATATTTTTTTTTCCTCCTTTCTGTTACATTTTCAATTGTAAATTGTGGGAATGAAGCGGTTGGTGCTTGGAGTCTGCGGCGGAAGTCAAATGGGGTCAAGTTTTTCTTTCTATACACTGGTTTTGGTTTCATGACAAATATGGTTTCCCTGGGAGACAATTTTTTTTTATTGCAGTGTACATGGAGTGTACGTGGACGGACTACAGACTTTGGATATGTTGCATAGCTCTACCGGAAATTTTCTACTCATCGTGGACGGACTACATACTTTTGATATGTGTTGCACAGCTCTACAGGAAATTTTCTACTCATCGTGGACGGACTGCAGACTTTTGATGTGTCGTCCCGCCGGAGCGATTAACATTCTTCGCAGTGTCGATACATCAACTATTTCTTCTGGTCGGAACACACATATGATCGCCGAACTCTCTTCTCGTGATGGAACATTTTTTTTCTTTTTATTGCAGGTTGTAATAATTTCTTTTGTGCTGTGTATTTGAGGGAAGGGAGGAGTGATGGGAGGCCAGAACGAATTATTCAGCAGACCTCAAAATTTCAAAGTCAGTTTTTTGGAATTCGTTTCAATTTCCCCTTACCGGAGGGTGAAATTCCTTCGACAAGGGTGTGCAAGAAAGTTCCCGCGCCTGGGGGTCACTAGACCCATAAATTGCGGGGTGCGTCAAGAGATTTCCCGCACTCCCAAACGTTCATTAAACCCTTAGGGTTTGGAATGCTGTAACTCTGCGCTGGTCTCTGGACCAATCAGAGACAATTAAAGTGGACAAGACAAAGAGTCCGCTCTACGATTTTTGTGTGAAAAGTCGTAAAATAAAACAGGAAGCACCCCGATTTTGAGACAGTCGGAGACACAGAAAGCTGATCCCAAAGCTAGAGACAATCACGGAGACTCCGGGCATCAACCATGTCCATTCCCCTTCTTTTTCCCTGTCTCAAGCTAAGTTAAATTTTGATCTTGTAGTGAAGTAAATCTCCAGATACTTGTGCTTAAAAATAAATTTAATAATGTTTTAAAACTATACGATCAGTGTATGAATTATTGTGAGATGAGTGTTTTAATTTTAGAATTAGTTAACTTAATTAATTGTCATGATGCGACGTGAAATTAGGAATCTGGGTTCAAAGATTTAATAAATTAAATAAGTTTAAAATAGCGTCGCATCAATATATATAAGTATATATATATGTAAGTATATATATATAAGTATATATATATATATAAGTATATATATATATATATATATATATATATATATATAAGTATATATATATATATATATATATATATATATATATATATATTTAATAAATTGTATACTTCTGAAAAAAATATCACTTACAGGAAAAAATAAAGTACACAGTTATTAAGTAGATAATATGTAAAAAATAATAAACAAGTTACTTAAAAATAAAAATAACTATTTCGACAATTTGTTCTTTATATTTAAGAAAAATTTTAAAAATTTGGGAATTTTAACCTATAACCTAAGTACAAAATTTCTCATTGAATACTGAAAACAGTGTTTCATTATTAAAAACATCTTATTTTACTTCTAAAACACATGGATATATATCAAACGAATATGATAGTATTTTTTAAAAGGATAATGCGTAATTTTTCTTATTTCTGCTTTTCTGTAGCTGCTTATTTGTAAAATATAATTCTCGGCTGTGTTGTACATGCTTTTTCAAAGAAATATGTACAGAATAAATGAGCAGATAAAAAAACAATAAGGTAAAAATTTTGATATAAAGAAAAATTTAAGTTTCAAACATTTATTGAAATTAGACTTGAACCATTACTAAAACTTATATAGAGTTTGATGGTGTTGATAATGAAACTTCATTTTAAGCAAAATTACTTTAAATACTAAGAATTATTTCATTAGAAATAATAAAACATAATAAAATAATGCATAACTTGCGTTATTTATTTCTTATGTTATGAATCATTATTAGTAATTGTTTAAAAAAATTTTTGAAACAAATCGTGCTTAATAAAATCGCACACTTTCCCAATTATAATTATTTAGTTTGCGTTTATGCCACGCGCGCGCACGAATTGCATCTTTTAAAATAAATAATAAATCTATAATGATTGTACTATTTTATTTGTTCTAGAAAAGCTATTCCAAATCTTGCGATTTTACAAACTGTACCAAAAATGTATTTCGTTTTACAGTCTCCCAGTACGAAATTTATTAGATATATAAACACACTCATAAGTGCTACCATACATATTATCTTCATAATATAATATTTAACGCATATTATTTAGTTATATGTGTAATATGTGGGTATGAGATGCATATACAGTATATATATTGTAAATTAACTCGCACTGTGGCATTATATGTAAATTTCGTAATATTAGGAAATTAATACCTGATAGTACTGCCGTTAGTGATTTTAAGTCATGGTTAGAGTTTGAATTTATTTCGGTCTTTTTGAAGAAGTATTAGCTTAATTGACAATACTTAGCTACATTGACAATACAATAGTCTAATAACAAATGTGTGAGTAATTTTATTTGAGATACACATATCTTAATCCATTGCAAAATAAAACATAAAATTGGATTCCATAATTTACGTAGCACATATACTTTATATATTTTTATTAAATTTCCTTGAAAGTTTCTTTGGTGGTCTTACGGACTATACCTAGCATATATTATTTGTTAAATAGCGTTTTAATCATGGTTTGAATAAATCCTGGATGAACTATCATAAAATATCTATATTTTGTTAGACATATTCTTACTTCGAATTGATTTATTTAGTATGTTTTATAGTATTTTATCGATTCTACTTTTCCCACTAATCCCCTCCTCACTTCCTTAAGTTGTTAAGACGACTTGGTACATCTTTTTTTTATTTTTATTGTATCTTATTATTTGCTTTATTATCTTTCGATTGATATATCATTTGTGCAAGTCGCAAAGTTAGAAGTTGAATAAAACTTCATTTGAAAACAAATTAGGGAATACGGCCACACACCTCTATTTAGAAAAAAAAAAGCTAAAAAAAGCAATATGATGAAAAATCTATTTCATAAAGAGAAATAATAACTATAAAAAAAGAAAGTGTAATATATAAGGAAGGAATATTTCCGAGGAAATACAAAAATGTAATTTTTCTTCTTTGGGAAATGTGTGTATGTAAAATTTTTGTATTCAGATATTTTATATTAATAATTTCATAATTTCAGTTCTTATTCCTGATATGTTTTTCATACAAATGTAATACTTCAATATTATTAGAAGAAAAAAAATTAAATTTTCTGTCGTGTCAAAAAAAATTTTTTTTGGTAATGTTTGTCTTGAATTTTCTTGTGCAATTAATACCTTCTTAAAATTGATCATTTATAAAAATGCATAGGTTTAAAAATATGAAAATTCAAACAATTTAAAGAAAACTATATAACTAATATCTTAAAGTGGTATTTTTAGCTTATTTAAGCTTATTATAATTTTTTTTTAGAATTATAAACTTTAAAGTGGTTTTTCTCAGTTTGTGTTCTTTGAAACATTAGTGCATTCAAAATGCTGCTTCTTCCACAATTATTTACCAATCAATTCCGTGTTTTTCCTGTGTATTGCATATAAAGCATTTAACAAAATTATGGATCCGTTTTGCTGTAAACTCAATATTTTTTTAAATAAATTAAAATGTAAGAGATATTACTTTTTCGTTGATTTTTATCTTGCATATCAACATTTTATTTTTTTTCTCAAAAATGAATTAAGTTATTGTAAATTCGATCTTTAAAGTTACTTATAACATCCATAAGAATATTACAAAAAATTTCAGGTCAAAAAATTAATGATTACAAAAGGAGTACAATTTTAAAATTTCCAAATTTTCTTCCAAAAATTTGAATTTATAAAATTGTGTGAATAATACGTGAAAAATTTCATCTCGCGTATCATTTTCCTGAATAGAAATATTATATAAAATGTTAAAATATAATTTTTAAATACACAAACAAAGAAAGTAGTTCAAAGGGTGCCAAGTCCCTTTGATGAAATTATTTAAATTTCGCTAATCGGATAATAAGATTAAATAAATATTAGAGTTAGTGTAAAGTTAATGATTGTTAATAATTCAAATTGCGTATATCTCTCGGTCCTCTTTTTCCGGTAAAACCGTTTGATATTGAGTTTAATAGTTGATTAGTATCAGTAGTAGGAAATGATGGATCCTGTATAATTTCGCGAACATTTTCACTTTGCCGATATAAAAAACTCGAACATTTGGAGACACATTCAAGAAAAACAAAATTAGTACATTATACCAACACCGTGCAAAGGATTCCTGTGCGTTACATGGAGAAAAACAAAATTAGTACATTATACAACACCGTGCAAAGGATTCCTGTGCGTTACATGGAGACACATTCACACATTCAAGAAAAACAAAAAATTAGTACATTATAAACACCGCACATTCAAGAAAAACAAAATTAGTACATTATACCAACACCGTGCAAAGGATTCCTGTGCGTTACATGGAGACACATTCACACATTCAAGAAAAACAAAATTAGTACATTATAAACACCGCACATTCAAGAAAAACAAAATTAGTACATTATACCAACACCGTGCAAAGGATTCCTGTGCGTTACATGGAGACACATTCACACATTCAAGAAAAACAAAATTAGTACATTATAAACACCGCACATTCAAGAAAAACAAAATTAGTACATTATACCAACACCGTGCAAAGGATTCCTGTGCTTTACGAAGGAAAACATTTTACCACTACGATAGTAAAAGTTGACTTTGTTACGCGAGCATTTTCACTTCGCCGATTAAAAGCTTCAATAGAAGAAGGGAAAAAAACCAACTTACCCCTTTTTTCATCCTGTCTTTTCCTGAATTCATGCTGACGAACTGAGAAGAAAAACCTTTTGTAGGCAATTTACTGAATATTAATCGATGACCTTCACATTTATGACTGGTTCTCGAAACAAGAAAAGTTTTTTTTTTTTCCTCGCGTAGACCAAATTGTAAACACACGCTGTTCCTTGATCTACTTTTTATTGTTCACGCTGAATTTAAATGATGTGATTACTAAGCAATTTACTGAATATTAATCGATGATCTTTCCAATTATGACTGGTTCTCGAAACAAGAAAAGTTTTTTTCCTCGTGGCGTTCACCGAATTGTAAAAACCCACACTGTTCCTTGATCCCCTTTTTATTGTTCACGCTGAATTTAAATGATGTGATTACTTTTTCGCTTGGTTAGTATTTTAAAATTGAAGGTAATGATTTAAAAAACATGTTTTACTGTTTGCGCAGGGGGTTGTATTATGAAAAGTATTATGCTACTTAGAAAACTTGAAAGAACGTACATGAATTGCTTTGAAGTACTTTTCATGATAGAGTTTGCCTCGGAAGGTTTCACAGCATTAACAAAATTTTTTGTATCAAAATACACAGAAATGATGAGGCCATAACATTATTACTTTTTTTTCAAAAAATTGAAAAAATTTACAACTTAAGAGTCCAGAGAGCCCTTAAATAACAGAGACTCGGTTGCACAGACGTCAAACAAGCCATAGCACATCTGTGTATCCGAGCCTTTTTTATTCTTTCTCAGTGTTCGAATCTGGTAATACAAGAAAGCTCAAAAACGTAAAATGGATGATATAAACAAAAGTTATGGGACTGCATTATCACACCTGTCACAAAATATTCAAATAAATGAAGAATTATTTACGGAAATTTCAGAATCTCTCTTCCACGATGGAATGACTATGATTAAAGTAGGATTTTTATTATCATTTTCAGAACATCTTATAAATAGAAATCCTGAGAAAAAAACTTTCATTCTCGAACAGATGTTCAATGTGTTGAGTAAACATTTAACCTTCTAAAGATGGACAGATGTACAAAACATAACTATTTACACCTTGCTATCCTGTGGTTTGTTATCGTTATTCAGCTTGTAGTATTCATAAATTATTTGCAAGTATACACACCAACAGCGGTAGAAGTGAATATTACTGGAACACAGTGTGTATTTTCAAAACATATCGGTAGGAAAATATTCCTCCATATTTGTTATAAAAACAGAGAAAAAGTATTCGATATTCGTTATTTCTGGTCACCGCAAAATACATCTGAACAGTTGAAACCAAAACCAATTGGCGTACAGTTAACAGCAAAAGAATTTAAAAAAGTTTGTGAAATCTGCTGAAAATGATAAAATTACACCACCCGTCAAATTTAATTATCTCGGGGCCTTCCCAAAGTGGGAAAACGAGTTTGGTGCAGAAACTCATATCTGAACAAGTGTACGAAGTTCCCATGAAAAATATTGTCTGGTGTTTCAAATACGCGCAAAATTGGTTTCTGAACGAGAAAAATTTTAAATTTGTTTCAGGACTGCCTTCAGAAGCAGAAGAAGAAAATTGCGATTTGATTGTACTGGATGATATGATGAATGATGTAACAAGCGAAATTTCCCAAATGTTTACTATGGGATCGCATCATAAGAAATACAGCATAATACTTATAACACAAAATCTTTTTCCGAGAGTGAAATCTATGAGAGATATTAGCCTTAACGCACATTACATAATTTTATTTCGTAATAATCGAGATGTATCACAAGCTGCGTGTTTTGGTCGACAAGCATTTCCGGGGCGCGGTAAATTTTTCATGGATTCATATAAAAAAGCAACTGAAGAACCATTTAGTTATTTGCTTGTCGATGTTCATCCAAGATCGCCAGAAGTACAACGTCTCCGTAAGTCTTTATTTCCCGATCGGGGAATGATTAATTGGGTATTTGTTCCAAAAGAAAAATGAATCGAGTTAGCCGACATGTTCATTTGCTGCATGTGCTAGCTGCTGCAAGTCCTGCTCAACGAAAAGCGATTTTAAAGAGTGCAACAGATGATCAAATAAAAACTCTCTGTGAAATTTGTGACAATTTATTATCTGGTAACATACCAACAAAAAAGATCAAAAAATTGTGTAGTTACAAAAGAGTGATACGATTATTAGCCAATAGGAGCGTACCTATTTCTCGCAAACGTAAGCTGTTTACTACCAATAGACAAGTCGGGGGTTTCCTTCCTTTAATTTTACCAGGTGTTTTGTCTCTTTTAGGAGGAATCGCTGGAAAAGCGATCGGCAAACGCATATAAGAAACATGGCTCAAGAGATGGGTTTAGTCCCGAAAGGGTTAATATCACGTTACTTTGCAGAAACCCAACCAGAAGTTCGAATAGAAAATAATATTTCGAGTTTGTTGCATGAGAAAGAGACACCTGATGACATAAAAGCTAAACTGTTATCGGATTTGATACCAAAGTATCAGAGAGTGATGCAACCTCCTCCACCTCCGAAACCATTTGAAATTCCTCCAGAATTATTGACAGAACCAGAGCTTCCACTAACAAACAAATCCGAAGTACCATTAAGAATCAACATTCTGGCAAAATATATAGGATATGCTATACCCAAGACACGAAAAAAATATATATTGCCTATTTTAGAAACACTCAAAGATGCTAACTACACATTCAATGATAAAAACGAATTTGAAGTAGATGGCAAAGCAGAATATCGTAGCAATGTAGTAGATCTCTTTACCTATATGATGAAAAATGATCAACGTGTTTTAACTCCTCCTACAGGATTTGCAAAATTTTACGCAGCATTACGTCATGTGAATATTCCTTTGGAATGGATTGGCAATAAAAGATTAAGAGAACAGTTGCTTCTTTCAGATGCAAATCCTGCGTTCACAAAGATTACCCCGCGTTCGCCAGAAATTAAAAAATGGAAAAATTGGACCGATTAAGAAAATTATACTTTAATCCAAAGGAACCGTCTTCTTTCGGAGGCGTGAAGCGTTTGTCAAAGGCAAGCGGAGTTCACCTAAATGACGTTCAAAAATGGCTTTCGCAGCAAGATGTTTATACATTACACAAACCTGTTCGTTATAAGTTTCAGAGACGCAAAACTATTGCATATGGAATAAATGAATTGTGGCAGAGTGATTTATTAGACATGCAAAAACTATCTCGTTATAACAAAGGATATCGCTATATTTTAACCATTATTGATGTGATGTCACGATATTTAAGAGCTTTTCCAATTAAAGATAAAAAAAGCCAGCACAATAAAACAAGTATTGCAAAAAGTATTTAAAAAAGTAAAACCCAAAAATTTTCAAACTGATAAGGGAACAGAGTTTTACAATAAAATTGTACGCGCTATGTTAAAGCGATATAAAATTCACCACTATTCTACAAAAAGCGAAACGAAATGCGCGATTTTAGAGCGCGCGCACAGAACTTTACGAGAACGAATGTACAGAGCCTTTACCTATCGTAATTCCTATAAATATTATGACATTTTACCAGAACTAGTACATTCATACAATCATTCCATCCATCGCGCACATGGTTTTGAACCTACCAAATTGACAACAGATGACGAACCTGAATTATATAAACGTTTATATCATTCTAATGTAGATCCACAATTCAGTTTTACGGCAGGAGATATAGTCAGATTATCGAAAGCTCGCAAAACTTTTCGCAAAGGCTATTTACCCGGTTGGACTGAAGAAACATTTCGCATTTACAAAAGATATCCAACAATTCCTCCAACTTATACATTACAAGATTTTAATTCTAATGAAATTGAGGGTCGTTTTTATAACGAGGAGTTACAAAAAATAGACAAATCAACGAATGACTATTGGGCAATTGAAAAAATCATTCGGACTAAAGGTAAAGGTGCTTCTCGTAAGTTATTTGTTAAGTGGGTCGGATTTCCAGATTCTCAAAATTCTTGGATAAGAGCCGATCAAATCACATCTCATAATGAATCAGAACACGAATGATTTTCATATTTTGCTACCTTCTAATGCGAGTATGAATTATTTCCCCAATAACACTCCAGATCACTTCCGAACAAAATTGGCTTATCCAATAACTTTAAACGGAGAATGGGAATGTTGCTTGAGCGAAGTAACAATTCCCGGAAAGTATTTTACCATTCATCCTGATTACAACGATTCTTATTCGATAGAAACCATTGAAAATGTAGAGAGCACATCATTGACGCCTGAATTTGTTATCCCCCTCTACAACGAGGATTATCAAGAGTTTACAGAAGGTGTTAATGCTAATGTGAAAAAACTGATAAAAGACCCTCCAATTACTTTTTCGCTTATTGAAAACAAAACGAAAATAAAAATCAATATTAACCCCTATTGGGAATTGACTATAACAGACGAAAAGGCAAATAAATTTCTACGTCTTTTAAAATTAAATCCTAACAAAGATTATGTAGTACCTGGTTATCCAGCTGGAGCATCAATCACACGCAATTATAGCGCTCCAAATGCTAATTTTTTAAAAATCAAGAAATTCGAGTTGCGCTCAAAAGTCCATTGACTAAGAAAATATATGAAATTTCACTTAAAGATTTGAATTCGAGCGACATATTTGATCAAATTACTGAGAAAATAATCTATGAAACAGGAGATGTATCCGCTGTTTTAAAAAAGCAGAGAAATAAAGTTATTGTTACCTTGAATTCCAATATTGAACTAAGAATGAATCGCAATTCTTGTCCCCTACTGATGGACGCATTAAATATAAAAACCGAATCGCACAACATTCACCATGCTATTTTTCCCATTCGATTTGACTTTTCCGAAATTACACGGAAGTTGGATGGAGAGAAATTTCATCTTATCGAATACGAAAATTTTCCTCTCATTCAAGAAGCACGAAAAATTTATAAGCTGAAAATTCGGAGTGGTATGTACCAACACGCAGATGCTTTGTTTAAGGAATTTAAGTATATTGTTTTGAGAGAGTTGGTAGATTCTAAAGTCGCAATGAGTGTGCCGCTTCATACTAAAGTAACTTTCGGAGAAAAGTTGTCAAATATGCTAGGATTTCGTATGAATACTTTCACAGAAGGAAATTATACGTCGGATTATATTTTAGAATTGCGAGCAGGAATTACAGAGGTGTATGTGTATTGTGATATTATTGCTCCTTCATTGGTTGGAGATGTATCAGCATCTATCTTAAAAATAATACCAATTGCCAACGAATATAAGGAGCAAATCGCAAAACAGTTTACTGTCCCGTTATATTTCCCCATCAGGAAGAACTATTTCGATACAATTGAAATCGAATTAGTAACAAGTAGTGGCACGCCCATTAAATTCATATCAGGCAAAACAAACCTTGTCTTGTCGTTTCGAAGGAAAACTGCATAAAACAACCTACAAAGAGTTTTTATTGTTATATTCAAAACTGTCAGCCATGGAGAAACGTGGGCAAAGATTAGATCCGAATGATTGTATTGGATACTATTGTAAACAACAAATAGGAAGTGGCTCTTACTTTGCTTCAAATTATCCTATACAAAGAGGTTATGGGCTATTTAGTAATCTTAGGAGATATGCAATGCCGATTATGATGAAAGCCGGTAAATATTTGGGAAAACATTTACTGAGCACAGGTCAGAATGTATTGGAAGATATGTCGCAAGGAAAATCCTTTAAAGAAGCTTCAAAATATCAATTGCGGCAAGTTGGTGAAGAGATTAAAAAGGATATACTTCGCAAATTGAAAGGTGGAGGAGGTGTTAAAAGAAAGAAACAGAGTTCACGGCGACAGACCAAGAGAAAAAAGTCTTGCGAGAAAGACGTGTTTACTGATCTGTGAAAAAATGGAAAAGTGTTACTGCACCAAAAGTGAATTAGATTTGTTTACATCATCTCCAATACAATTGGCAATAGATCGATCATCGTTTGTGGAAATTCATCCTGTTGCATCCATATCTGACAACAACACTATTGAATTCCTCATATCAGGTTTAGGCGAATCTTACTTCGATCTTTCACACCTTTTTCTACATGTTCAAGCACGAATTTTAAAAGGAAACGGGGAAGCATTTCAGAATGATGACAAATGTGGACCTATTAACTATCTATTGAATACTATGTTTGCAGAATGTCACATTTCGCTCAACGATCGTCAAATTTCGTCGGAAAACAATTATGCTTACAAAGCGTACATTCAAAGTATGTTATTTCATTCTGAATCGTCTCAAAAAAATTTATTGAGTGCCGGACTATTTGTAAAAGACACTGCTGGAAAATTTGACGATGTCACCCTTACAGATGCGGGGCTTAATAAAGGACTAAGAAAAGATGGGACCGTGTGAAAAATGGTAAAGTTTTTGACATGTGCGGTATTCTTCACACCGATATTGGAACTCAATCTAAGCTTTTAATAAATGGCACATCAATCAGAATTCGATTAATTAAGGCCAAAAATGAATTTTCCTTATTAGCTGCTACAGGGGACTATCGTCTTCAAATAGAAAATATAAGTATATATGTCAGAAAATGTGAAATTTCAAGTTCAATTCTGGTGGCGCATGAAAAGGCACTTGAACAGTCGCTCATACAAATGCCTTTACACGAATTGAAGTGAAAACTTTCACAGTGAGCTCCGGTCTGAAGAGTGTAATAATCCCTAATGGAGTAAATGGCGTATTGCCTTCAAGGATAATTTTAGGTCTAATTTCGAATTCTGCATTTAATGGAAATATGAAAAAGAATCCATTCAATTTTAAACATTATAATTTAAACCATATTTCGCTCAGTGAAAATGGTATACAGATACCCACTACTGCTTACACACCTGACTATGCAAAAGATTTGTATGCGAGAAACTATTTAAGTTTATTCACCGATTTAGCACAACACAAAACGAATGTTTCATACGACGATTACAAAGAGAACATATGCCTGTACGTTTTTGATCTCACACAAGACAAGTCAGCTAGTGAACCATTTGGAAATGTGACACGAAGTGGAGATATTTCGATTCACTTAAAATTTGATGCAGAGCTCCCCGAAACAGCTACGTTGATTGCTTACATGGAAATGCCCTCGCTTATAGAAATCGATAAAAGCCGAAACGTATTCATAGATTATTAAAAGCCAGCTCATGGATTCACTTGTTTTGAATAGGTTATCTCTTTCAGACTCCAGACTACGGTATGGTTTCTCGGGGGTCTATTCTAGTGATAAACTTCCGAAACAAAGGAAACGTTATCGCTCCTTCATTGTGAATACAGATCCTGCTCATTTCAAGGGTCGACATTGGCAAGCTATATATTTTAGACAAGACAACCATTGTGTTTTTTTTCTGTTCATATGGAACACGACCTCAGTATGATATTGAGCAATTTATAATTGAAAACTCAACCAGTTTCGAATGGAACGAAAATATTCTGCAACATCCAAACACAATGACATGTGGTCTCTTCTGCCTATATTTTTTGTGGCATATTTCTCGAGGGCTACCAATCAACCGATTGCGCAATGGAAATCACTGCGCTAATGAACGACTTGTTCAAAATTTTGTGCAAAGGTATTTTAAACTAGTTCAAGTTCCCCGACCTCTATCTCTTCAGTACTGCCAACCTCTGTCGACCAGTGTATAAAAGCAGAACCAGATTAGACTCAAGTTTAAAAGAGAACTGACAATGGAGAAATTTGGTTATCTGGTTTGCGATAGCTGTTCACCTGGAGAATTTCTCTACATCCACCCATCCTTATTTTTAAATATAATTGATTGTGTTCAGAATGTTGTATTACGTAAAGATATTAGCGATAAGAGAATTGTCTATTTTAAGATATTAAACAACAGTGAAATTGTGCAATACATTCACAATGATGCACAAGAAGAATGCTTTGGTTTTTGTCAACTACATCGAACTGATCCAAATGACAAATTTAAAGTGTTTTCTCCCAACAAGCACCTGTTTGTAAATCTATTAGATTGTGTTCTCGAAGCAAGAGATATCACTTCAGATGAAGGTGATTGTCCACGTTTTCAGCTGCAATTTGGCTATTTTAAACTGCTAACAAATGATGAACTTGTAAAATTATTTCATATACTGTAACCAAAATGTGACGTGTGTTTTTGTAAATTTCGAGTTATATTTTGAAAAAAAAAAATGTTACAATATTTCTTGAAATAATGTTACTTTTTTATAACCATTTATTGATGAGTTTTTGTGTTCTAACTATGTTATTATTGCTTGATGTATTTTACCAAGTATCATTTGTGTAACTGTAATAATATTACTTAATCTGTAACCATTTTTCGCTATTTTAAACTGATAACAAATGATGAACTTGTAAAATTATTTCATATACTGTAACCAAAATGTGACGTGTTTTTTGTAAATTTCAAGTTATATTTTGAAAAAATGTTACAATATTTCTTGAACTAACATTACAGTTTGTATAACCATTTATTGAGTTTTTGTATTCTAACTATGTTATTATTGCTTGATGTATTTTACCAACTATCATTTGTGTAACTCTAATAATATTTTTAATCAGTAATTATTTTACTGATGAAATTTTGTATTCTATGTTATGTGTATTGCCAAATATTAAAAAAAATATATGATTTGTGTAACATGTACCTAAGAATCGAAATAAAAGCTAATTTGTTTATAACCCCTCTGGACTTAATCTTTTCTTTATACATATTATCTAATTTAAATGCATTCTTGGTTAAGGTTATTTAAAAAACATAAACACGATTAAAAAACAAGGTTAACATCTAATTTAAATGTATCCTTGACAAAAGATCATCTAAACAACTGACTAAAGAAATTTAAATGAGTCCTTTTAATAAAAATTATATACAGGAAAATAAGATAAGTATTTCAAGGCAAAACTACCTAAAAATTAGTATAAATAGTGCAATCGAAACGTATTTTAACAATCGACTTGCTTAGCATCTCTCACTTTCCTCTTTAAAAGATGGCCAGTAAAGACGGTAAGCATATTTTAGTTTAATCCTTGGTTAGTTTTAGTTGCTTAAACATTAAGATAATCTAAATTTACAATTTTTATGTCGCTTAAAATATGACTTTTTAAATTTCCCTGTAGAAGTAAGTCAAATAAAAAATTCGAAAAATTCAATCAATTACATATTAATGTATATAGTTTCAATGAAGAAGTTTTTCCGATTTACACGAGAAAAAACAATTTCACACAAAAAATAGTAAACGTATTACTGTATGAACAACATTGTTTCTTGATTAAAAATTGTAATCGTCTTTTATACAAAAGGAAAGGAATTCCCAAGTATTGTGAAAACTATTTGCGTGGTTGTACATTATCTATGCACAAAACCTTGTGTCCTAAAAATAGCACCCAAAAAGGTAACGAAGCCTACAATACTTGATGAAAAAAATACAATTTACTAACTTTTTCAAAATCTTTTTATCATCCGTTCGTAGTTTTTACTGATTTTGAATGTTATCACTACTTTCTCTCAAATTCTTTTCACTGCACAAGTCTTACAATTCCACTCGAAAAACACATTAAACACATGATTAAATATTGAAAATAAAATAATTTTTAAAAGGTTTCCGTAGTTCGTAGCAGTCCGAATTAAAGAACTGAGAAGAAACGAGTAGAGAAACTGGTTTTCTCTCAGGCGGTTGATTGACTTCACTCGGCGAAGTGAAAATGTTCGCTATACAGGTCCCGTTGGTTTTTTTTTTTCCCTTCTTCTATTGAAGCTTTTAATCCGCGAAGTGAAAATGCTCGCGTAACAAAGTCAACTTTTACTATCGTAGTGGTAAAATGTTTTCCTTCGTAAAGCACAGGAATCCTTTGCACGGTGTTGGTATAATGTACTTATTTTGTTTTTCCTGAATGTGTCTCCATGTAACGCACAGGAATCGTTTGCACGGTGTTGGTATAATGTACTAATTTTGTTTTTCTTGAATGTGTGAATGTGTCTCCATGTAACGCACAGGAATCCTTTGCACGGTGTTGGTATAATGTACTAATTTTGTTTTTCTTGAATGTGCGGTGTTTATAATGTACTAATTTTGTTTTTCTTGAATGTGCGGTGTTTATAATGTACTAATTTTGTTTTTCTTGAATGTGTGAATGTGTCTCCATGTAACGCACAGGAATCCTTTGCACGGTGTTGGTATAATGTATTAATTTTGTTTTTCTTGAATGTGTCTCCAAATGTTCGAGTTTTTATATCGGCAAAGTGAAAATGTTCGCGAAATTATACAGGACCCATCATTTCCTACTACTATTTGAAGAAATAATTATGTCACGCAGTTTTAACCTGGGAGCGGGCTCGTGGGACCCAGAGTCACCCCAGGCTAAAAAAATCGTTAACTCTAGAAAAACTGTTTATTTTTTATCAATTACCTTGACAGATTTCCCATATATGACAGCCTCCATGGGAACTAAAATGTATTTGTCACATATCTTCCTCTTTTTTGGAAAAGGTAAATGTTTCTTTTTTTACAATCTTAAAGTATATCCGACTACGTTCGGAACCGTGATTTTGCAAAAGCGCATAAATGGATAATTTTCATGATATTTATTATCACTCAGATTAGAATACAAGTATAAAATTGCTTTAAGGGCATTTTGGCAAAAAAATTATTTAAATAAAATATTTTGGCAAAAAATTAACTTAGAATAATCTTTTTTTTCCAAATGTTCTCTTTTTGTGGAAAAATTTTTCTATTATAATAATGTTTTGCCTGTATACAGCTCAGACCTCTGTACAGAGGCTCAACTAGAATTTTTGAAGTATATAACTTAAAAGTGGGTTTATTCATATTTTACGACAACAGAGGGGAGCAATTTTAAGAAAAAAGCGCTAATAATTATTTCAATTGGTGATAATTCTCAAAATTGTGCGACTTTTTCAATAAAAATAGTTCAGACTCTCTGGAGAGAAGTCTTTATTTATATAAGCAAAATATTACTATTTTAGAAGCATTTTTTAGAGAAGGAGAACATTTTGAAAAAGGTAATTCTAAGTTAATTTTTTGCCAAAATATTGTACTTAAATAACTCTTTTTGTTAAAATGTGTCCTTAAATCAATTTTATATATGTATTCTAATCTAAGTGACACTTAATATTAAGAAAAATTATCCATTTATGCGCTTTTTTTAAAATCATGGTTCTGAACGTAGTCGGTTACCTTAAGGTACTTGATTTGAATGAGTTCCTTGCGCGACCTCTTTTGTCCAAAATATTTTCTATGAAGATGCTAAATTTTACCTCTATAACAAATTAGTTTCTTGATTGCTGTGTTGTACGACTTATTATGGTTTATAAATGTAAATGAGTCGAATTTAAAAAAATGAGCATTTATGAACTCTATTGAAGGAAGTTGAAACTGATCAAGCAAGAGAAGAACCTGATGAAATAAGGGATATTTATCCTGATAGCGAAAGTAAATTTGAGAAAAGCAATGTACATGAAAAGCTTGAGTTGAAAGAAAACTTTTCAGATGCTACCTAAAGAACTATTTCAAGAAAATATAAAGCCATAAATGTACCTCAAGACACACTTAATTAGAAAGAATAACAAAGAAAATTAAGAAGATCTTTAATTTTTTCAGGTATATTTCAATAAAGTGAGTAAGTTATTCACAACTGAAATGTAAACATAAAAAGCTTTTTTTGTAATCTTTTATTGAAATTTAACCGCACGAAACCGATCTTTTTATAAAAAAGTACGATGTTTTTACAACAAAAAAAAATTACTTAATTTTTGTTTGAAACCTCGTAGTTTATATAAATTCAGAGTTTAATTCATAAAATTACATATATTCACATGAAACTAAATAATGATGGCTGAAATTTAAGTTTCTTAAATATGCATGCATAATGCATAAATTTAACTAAAGAATACACCAAAAAAATGCGAGAATTAACTTAACCCTCCTAAAAAATATTATAAAAAGTTACGGAAATTAATAAATATTTTTCGATTAAAAAATAATCAAAATGGATAGCTTTTACATAACATATTCGGAACAAAATTCCTACATGCCTTATGGATTTCAAATTAGGATCCCCTTATGGATTTCTCTCTCACTGACATTCCCACATTCTTTTCAGACAACAATTCTCAAGATACCATTTCTAATAAAACAGCACCCGGAGAAAAAATCAGTACCTCTCCGAAATAAAATGAAGGTGGTTCTATTCCATTGTTCACATGATCCAGAAGAAATTCTTACCTTTATATGAAAAAAAGAAAGAAAAGAAAAGAAAAACCTACGCGTCATAAAATTTCCAATCGTGACTCCAGTGAACTATTAGATGGAAACTTTGAACGAGCGACTGTTGTAAAGTCTCCTTCATATTTCATTGATCTCACTCAGATTTAAAAGAATCGAAGACATTTTCACTTCTCTTGAGGAAACCTCACCAAACAAAGGAAGAAGAAAAAAGTCAATAAAAATGGCTACGGGTTTCATCGATTATGTTAAGGCTTTTTTTTCATGGTATCTTTTGCTTTAAGTGTCTCGTCAGCGTGAAAAGATCTTTTTGATTGTTTTCTATTAAGTCTCTTTTAGAAGCATTCAATCTCATTAGTTTGCAATTTTTGAAGAGCTTTTGTGCTGTAATCCTTGAATCAAAACAACGAATGCGATTAAATGTTTTCCATGTTTTTGTGCAACATAGTGTTCGCTACTATCTTGCTTGTAAGTTGGAAAATAAAAAAGTATGTTGAAGTACAGTCTTTCTTGATAAAAAAGTGGAAGTGTAATTTGATGGAGAAAAATTAAAGCATTAGATGCTACATTTTGCAAAACGAGACTAGTTTTAGAAGCCTTTCGTAAATATTGTACTTTCTTTTTTCGCATTGATATTAAATGAGTTTGTGCTGGAATCTGGGTCTTTGAAACTTTGTAAAAAAATAAAGACTAAGTTATCTGCCAAGAAAAATATTAAAAAACATGAAAGAAAACTGACGAGAAAAACTCAATGAATCTTAAAAGAGAAATTTTTTTTCCTTTTCAAGAATAATTTTGCAAATTTGCGAGAGTGAAATATACCCGAAAATTCCAATTGTTTGAATAATAACAGGTTTATTAATGAACAAGGACAAACAAATGACTATACGAAGACAAATTGACGTACATACACAAACATAATATAAAAGATCATTTACAATAGCGCAGAACGTATTAATTATAAACAAACTTTTACAACGTTGTAGAAACTGTTCTTTAAGCATTTCCACTAGCAGGAATTCGGACAGATTAAGTCTCCCTTTCTTATTGCAGTCAACGGACACACTGAATACTCTTTGGAACTCTCCCGACCTTTATTTTAAAAGTCCTTTAAAGCATCTTGGAAATTTTTAGATGGGCTCATTCTAAAGCCTTCGTGATGATTCCTTGGCGATATCTTATTTTTCACAAAATATGTCCCAAAGGTCATTAAGTGATGAACATGGTAACCCTTATTACATCTTCTATATAATTTTAATAATAATTTTATTTTTCAAGTGCTCTGTGAAAAGTGAATTTTGCCTGTAAAATCTACATTTCCCAAACGAAGAGCTCGATTGTAGAAAAAACAATAGAAGTGGTGTGTTTCAGTAACTTAAACGAAGTTAGTTTTACACAAACTTCTAAAACATTTGAAAAGAAAGATAAGCTAAGGTTTTCATTAAGAGCCTACTGAAAGATTGCTAATTGATGCGGATATATTAAGCTGAATAAAACCTAAATATTGAGAAAGATTATTTTATCTAATAAATTTTAGTTTTCCATAAATGCTATAATATAAACTAAAGTATTACTTTATTTAATACATCATATTTTAATATAAAACATGCATGTTTTACATAGCTGTTAAACATATCATCACTTAACTAAACTAAGTCATTATTTTTCCAGTATAAATCACAAATTCCAACAATGTTTCTAAAATTCTTATTAATACATTTTTTCTTCATTTGATGACATGTAGTGTGCATTTAAATGCAAAGAAATATTTTAAATGTGTTTATTAAACATACTCTAAATAGAAACAAATAAATAAATGTCATAAAATTATGCTCATTTAAAAAAAGTTATTTAAATATAATGTTTCTTTTTCATTATTTTTTTATTTATAGTAAGCTTCAATTAGAGTTGTATTGATTGATTGAATATTAACGTCGCACTGTGCAGCTACACGAGGGCTTTTGGTGACGGACCACGTACTTTTGAACCATGGTCAGGTGACGTGGATGACAAACGAGCTGGCACCCCCTATCCTAATTACCACACCACACCAACGGGAGGACGTTTCAGCTTTCGACAGATTTAACGTGCATCGCTGCCCTACACGGCGGGTATTTAGTGGTACTGGGCTCGAACTCGTTACAAGGCAAGCCACCGTCTCAATTACAATTGTAACTGGAATTTTTTTTTTTAAAAAAAAGTATTAGAGCTGCAATAACGATCATTTTTAATTTTTAATCTTTCAATTTTTAAATTCAAAAACGAGTTAATACAAGAAATAAGCATTTTAGCATATTTGTGAAGATACGTAAATGGTTACTTGCAAAAAGAGCTATCATTATTTTAACCAAATAAATTACGTAAAAATATTAAAATTATTTGCACCAGTTAGTAGAGAAAAAGAAGAAGACATAAATAAAAAATTAAAATGTCTATAAAAGAAACATAGTTATCTAACTAAACGATTATTATTCCAATTATCTTTGTAACAATTGTGAGGAAATTTAAAATAATATTTTGAGAAATTCTATTCAAACTTCAAATTTTATGTCATAATTTACAATTTTGCCGTATGTTTGCGGAATTAAGTGAAACATTTATATATTATTAGAAATAAAATGTACTAATTTGTGTGTGTGTTTGTGGCAATTTTAATATTTTTACATGAATACAAATCATCAAAAATTAGTAAACTATTACAGGAAAGACCAACAAAAACTGATTAGTTTAAATTTTGTGAGGTGCGATTAAGACCTTAAGAATTAAAACAATTTAGATATATCTGCAGTAATTTAATTACAAAATATAACTGAGAGAATTCAGATAATAAAAGGATATCATGTTTATTAATTTGACACAAAGAATTTCTTGAGATTTTTTTGTTGAACAAACGAAAGAATTCACTGTACTGTTTTAGAATTATATCTATATATTTTGAAAAAAAAGTAAGCAAAGAATGAAATAGAAAATAATAAAACCAAATTAAATTATGCATTATTCGGCGCTGAAATTGAAAATAAATATTTCAGATGCCTTTTCAGTGCCTTTAATAGTGTCTACAAATACAAATAATTTATTTCGATGAAGGAATGTGCTTCTAATTAAATATAATTATGTTAAATTTAATCTTATAAAACAGGGAATATTTTGAATAAATAAATAGGGTTAAGGAACTAACGTCCCTTGTAACGATGGAAACAACATCAAACATCGCTTTCCAATCGATAATTATCTCTCAAATTATTAATTTAAGTGTAAAACATTTTACAGATATAGTGAGAAATATTTTGTACATTGGGTCTTTCTTATAATAAAGAGTATAATCATAAAATGACATATTGAATTCAGATATTCTTAATCCTCCATAGGATGCAGCTGGTCTGAGCAAAATCATTTTGTGCCAAATTAGCAATTTTGGTTGTTTTAATATTAAGCTTCACTTTGTTAATTAAACTGATTCTTTTTTGTACAATCTGTTGTATTTTCCTTCCTTAAAAATTATCCAAGGCGTCCCTGCCAATGTTTAGAAATAAAATTGATTAGGGGGTCGGTGGCCTCCCAGGCTGGTTGCGGTTAAATGTGTTTCATTCAGAGGTGCATCAGACGAAAAGTTAATCTAGGATTCAGATATTGCATCAAATAATCACAAGATGAATGAAAATTGTGTGACTTCGTATTGACTTGTGAAGATGAGAAGCGAATTCGTTCATTTAATCGAATGTTTAAATAATGTAATATAAATTAGTTAGTTTTATTTCTAAGTAAACTTATCTTACACACACAAAGAGAGACAGACACACACAGACACACACATTTACAGTGGTGGCAAAAAGTCTTGAACACACTCATTTTTTAGCGTAATTTTTGTGTTTGACTTCATTTTTCGTTGTGAAATTATCGCACTATCTTAAATATTGTTATTGATTTTAATGTATTTTTGATGCTGATTTCAAATCTAATACTGGTTTCTTAATGACTAAAATATTTTTTGTAGTAAAGCTGCCTGAACACAATAATGCGAAATATGTGCAGAATAAAACAATATATAATAACATAATATGCAAAGAAAAATAACTCGAAAATTGACAAATATGGTATTTTTAAAAAAAGCATTTTGAAAATTACATTGTTGTCACATGTTAGAAAATTAATATCTTATGGGCCAGCCGTTTGCTTTAATTACGGCTCTACATCTTTTTGGCATTGAATGCACCAATTTCAAAAGAAGATCTTTCGTGAGACAATATGGTTGAAGGAAAATATTAAAGCTTCAATTAATTCACGTTTTTTTGAAGGTTTTTTCTTTGAAATTTCATATCCAATTTTAACCATAAGTTCTCTATCAGATTAAGGTCGGAAGACTGTCCTGACCAGTTCATTCTATTCACAGTATGATCTTTCAACCATTTCTGGACTACCTTTGCACGATGACAAGGGGCGTTATAGTCCTGAAAAATACATGACTGATTCCCAAAAAAATCTCTCGCAGTTCGTAGCATTTTATTTTGTAGTATTTCAATGTAATCCATGGCTTTCACTGTTCCGCTAACGATGTGAAGTCTTCCAACACCATGAGAAGACATGCAACCCCATGCCATCACTTTTGTCGGGAACTTTACTGTGGGCTTCAGACACTGAGGGCTGAATTCCTCATGAGTGCGTCGTCTTAAATAGGCACTACTTTGGTTGCCAGACATACAACACTTACTCTCGTTACTAAATATTACCTTTTCCCAGTCTTTAATAGTCCATAATGAATGTCCCCTTGCCAGCGTCAATCGCCCCTTGCGTTGAAATTCAGTCAGTAATGGTTTTGGGCGCGCTTTACAGCCTCGTAATTCAATTTCCAGCAGTCTTCCTCTAACAGTTCTTGGGCACACACTCACATTTGATGTCAAAGTCCATTGTTCCAAAATTTGCGAGGAATTAAGTTTTCTGTTTGACAGAAATAAGCTGTCTTCACGTAAAGATGTTTTTCTTGGTCGTGTCCTGATCGCCCCCTGTTCGCAATAAAATTTGTTTCAGAAAATCTTTTCAAAGTTCTCACAACAGTAGAAAGGCCACATGGTACTTTAGCAGCAATTTGGCGCATAGTATAACCTTCTTCCTTCAAATGTATTATTTTGTACCTTTTATTCTCAGGCAGATATGAACATTTAGCCATTTCTATATTTTCCACAAACGCACTTCAAATTGCTTTCAATACACTATTTTCCACAAGCACACAACTGCATTCAATACAAAAAACCACGTTTGACATTTTTCTTTCAACCCTTTATCGCGAATGCTCTCTGATTGGTTGAAATAATGGAGCATTTCATTGGGGGAAAACAATTCACTCATTCTTACAGTGACCTTATGCTTTCTTGTCAAAGATTTTTCAACATATCAATAAAACTATTTACTTTAGATGAAATCTACAAACAGATTTGAAATCAGCATGAAAAAATACATTAAAATCAATAACAATATATAAGCTCACCCAAAATGTTAATTGCCCAGGACGTATAAATAAGTGTTTCCGAAGTAAGATCTTTTCTGTGCACTTCTATCCATAAAATTATTCCGAAGGCCTTAGAATGCCATGAAATGACCTTGATAGTGTTAACGAAAGATTTACTTATTTCAGAGGATTTTCTTATTTATTCCTCCCCTCCCCAATTCACCACATACGCTCGCATGCGAGCGAAACTTTTAATCCGCAGTTAAAGGATTAATTATAGACCGTACAAATTATCAAGATAAGAGTTAATTTTTGCATATAATTTTATACATGACAAACCCGTAGGGTCACTGGTAACTATGAAACTTTTTCTTAACCTATTTTTTTAAAATTAATTATAAAATATATTGTGCAGTACTGATACATTTATAAGTGTATTATATCAGTGTAAATGGTTTTTTTTAAATATTTTTTATTATGTCGGAATGTATTTTGTTTGTTTACTTTCAATAAATTAACAATTTTTTCTTAAATAATCTTTTTTTTAAATTTTTTAACATGTTTGAGCTTCCTAGTGGTCGTGACCCACAGTTTTAGAACCCTATTGTACATGAATATTAATGATTTTTATGTTCATTGAAAATGAAGAAATTTTAGCAATACTAATACATTATTATTCCTCCTTATATAAACAATAGCTGAGATCTAACGAACAAGTTCTACAAGTGATCAAATAATAAGCTTGGTGAGTTTTTTATGTTTAAAATTTAATAATAAAATATTTTTATGTTCAAAAGTGAATTCTGTTCCTTCTTAAAGAACTAAATCATATTATTTAAGGGACTTTTATATTGCTTTACTTTTTAATTCCGCATCAATTAAATTAAATATTTAAAGTAAAATAATTGTTAGCCGTTTTTATTTAATTTATTTATTTAAATGTCTTATTATATATGGCAAAAGGATATATACCGAATATTCCGGCGTATAACTTGCAGCTATACATTCAAACTGCGTTTTTTTTTTATTTGTAGCATTTTTTTCGCTGTATAATAAACACTCGTTTTTTTTATTTGCTAAGAAGCCTTACCATATCATTTAAGTCATTTATTCGAAGTATTATGTGGTTTATTTTTTAAATCACAGCCCCTATAACCGAGAAAAAAGGGGATGTGCATAAATTTATAAGGCATTTTATTGTTGTAAGTTTATGAGGTATGTTATTTTTTTTAATGAACGTACTAAGATGTATGAAGAAATCTGAGTTTTGATGCTCATGTGTTCTTTACTTTCATTATATTTGGCATATAATAAGCATGCGGAAGTTATGATCTTATTTTTTGTGTTGAAAGTGTACGTTATATGGTTTTATTTTATTATATGGAGTTAATTATATCTTACACATTTCTTTACTACTGCATATGTTATATTTTCTATTAATCAAGTTTCCTGATTTCTTTCCCTTCTTATGCACACACAATTTTTTTTTACTGATACGGTTTGAGAACAACCGCTGAACTTATTTAAATGACAACTTGCGTGTCCAACTCTCTTAATTCAGGTCGTTAACTATTATACGACATTTTTTCCGATAAACATCATTAATGTTGCATGATTTACAAAAGCATATTATGTGACAAATCAGTCCAATAAAGTTTTACAATGAAGTAAAAGTCGAAACATGTCTGGACAAGAAATTTCAAATATCACGCACCTCGACTTTATGTTCAATTTTCCACTCCAGAGCTGAAAAAACAAATTATTGGAAGAAGGAGTTTAATTAATCTCTGTCACACACAAACAATGCTTCATTTTTTTATAACAAAATGTCAAAAACAAAAGATATTTTGTTTATTTTTAAAGAAAATAAAATAACAGAATTGAGCTACGTCAGATTATTATTCTTTCAAAGAAAAATGAGTTTTCTGCCTAAGAAATATTTAATGCGGTGCTTCTCGAACTTCCAATATTTGCGACCCAAGTTTCAGTCAATTTTCATTGCGCCCCGTCATATAACGACTGTGTATTGAAAGCTGTAATAATATACACTCATGTCAAAATTATCTTTACATACCCAAAAATGATGATATTCAATGAAATATCCAATCAATGTGATCCGTATTTGCAGGGAATGTGTGAAAACCAAGCCTAATTACATTATCCAATCAAAAGTAATCAAACGGTTTGTGATATGCAAAGCTAGGCGTTACGTCATCAAGGGTGTGAATCAAGCGCTTTGCGCAAACTGAATATTTGAGTGAATTTCTGCAACATAGCGTTTTGATTTCAGTGTGTAGGGACTCAAAGTGGTTTGTTATGGCTTCGAGGTATCATTTGGAAGAATCTGTAAAGTGGCGAATTATCGGCCGTTTAGAAGCAGGGCAGTCAATCACGGAAACAGCCACATGTCTGAATATTTCAAGACAGACAGTCTCTAAGCTATGGAAACAGTTTCAAAATGATGGAACTGTTGTAAGGAGGAGCCTGGACAAGGTCGGAAACGAATGACAACTGCTTCTGAAGATCGGTATCTCGCATTAACTGCCCGTCGCAACAGAAGGCTACTGCTCGCCACTTAAGTTTAGAGCTTGCAGCCGCCACTGGAGCTGTTGCATCACGGCAAACAATATACAGAAGGCTTAACAAAAAAGGCCTTTATGCCAGAAAGCCAAGGGTATGTGTTTTACTGTCTTCACAGAAAAAGAGGGATCGCTTTAATTGGTGTAAAGAACATATATATCAAAACTGGACTGAACATCAATGGTCCCATGTTCTCTTTACTGATGAGTCGCGGTTTAGTTTAACAGGTGATTCTAAACGTGTTTACATCTGGAGGGAGTCAGGAACACGAAATGATCCCTCGAACATTGTGGAACGTGACCGTTTCGGTAGTGGAGGTGTGATGGTATGGGGGGAATAATGATCGATGGACGTACGCCTCTACACGTGTTCAGAAGCGGATCTGTGACAGGCCAGATATATCGGGATGAGGTCTTAGATCCTTATGTAAGACTTTTCAGGGGTGCATATGGACGTGACTTTTTATTTATGGATGATAATGCTCGTCCACATCGAGCAAACCTCGTTGATGAATTCCTTGAAAGTGAAGACATTAAGCGAATACCTTGGCCAGCAAACTCTCCTGACCTTAACCCAATAGAGAACTTATGGGACTACCTTGGAAGAGCCATTGCACGTAGACATCCTCCTCCTAGAGATGTAAATGGCCTGAAGACTGCATTGCTGGAAGAGTGGAGTTTAATTCCCCAGACTGTGATTAACAACGTTATTTCCAGCCTTAAAACACGTTGTGATATGTGTGTACGAGTCAGGGGAGATCATATTCCATATTAAATTCGTAAGACTTAATTCTTTTTCTGAATCATTCCTTTTTTTCTTTTAACTCTCTTTGTCACACTTTATTACCATTTTTATTGTTTCATGCTACATGTGGTAATCTTCAATTTTTTCTTTTGCATTTATGTGTCATAATGTTATGTATCATTCCACGAAAATTCATTAAATTATAAGTCATAGTCTCTGAGAAATCCGTGAATTTATGCATGTAAACATTATTTTGGACATGAGTGTAGTTCGTCGCTATAGCTACAATGTGACTTTAATCATTAAGCTGCACAAGTTAACAAGATACCGTAAAATCTGGCGTATAACTCGCACTTTTAATACAAAAAATAAGATTGAAATTTACAGGTGCGCGTTATACGGCGGATATGAAAAAGCTAGTTTTATAAAAAGAAATAGAATGAACACATAGCCATAAAATTAGACTTCAATATAGATTGTAATACTGTTTATTTATAGAAAAATGACATTCCTTATAATCTTAAAGCGTTACAGTTCTAGATGTATACTATTTTTTCGAAACCCTGCGATAATACTCGAATGAATGATTTCAAAACACAAGGGCATTGAACTCATACATTTCAGATTTCATGGTAAAAATGGAGGTGCGTGTTATAGGGCGAATATACCCAAATATTAAAAACTACAGCTTGAAAGCATAAGTGCGTGATATACGCCGGATTTTACGGTAGGTATTGTATTTTGTTTGTGACCAGATCATGGAAGTCACTCGAAATTACTAAACTTGTGTTTTTAAGTTAATATTAATAAATTAACTATCAAATACTTTTTGCCGTATTGATACATTTAATAAGTATCTTATATGAGTGTGAATATATATTTTATTTTTTTATTATGTCAGAATGTATTTTGTTTTGCTTCCTTTCAGTAAATTGACTATTATCTTAAATCTTTTATTAGGTGTACAACTTTGCTCCCGCCGTTTTTTTTTCCGAAATTCGAGGCTTTATTGTAAAAAACTGATTATACGTTTATTATTCAATAATTGCGTTCGATAACGATCGCATGTGATTTCTTCAGTCGGTTTTAAGAACTCATAATACACTACGCCGAGCTGGTCCCATCAAATGCCATGCTGGTCTTCGACGTCAATATCACCGTTCTTGAAGCGTTGAAACCACTCTCGGCTCGTTCTTTCACTAATAGCGGCCTCACCATAGGTATCTGAGAGCATTCGATGAGCCTCAGCCGCAGATTTCTTCATATTAAAGCAGACAATTAAAACCTCCCGCAAATGACGAGAATTGTGCTCGTAAGCTGACATGTTTAATCGAGAATAACTTTATGATGCAGACACAAATCGACTAATATTTCGATGGCGTTATGTTTACAAATACCTAAGCTTATTGTATGACATCTACGATTTATTTATTTCGACTACCACTTACCACTACAGCCATCTATTGCAAAACGGCGGAAGCAAAGTTGTACACCTAATATTTTCGACATGTTCGCGGCCCCCACGTAAGATTATTACGCCCCCTAGAAGACGTCCCACAGTTTGAGAAACGTTGATTTAATTAAAAGAAATTACATTGTGTGTTTTATGCGTGTTTAATTTTAAAATGAAGAGAACTGCTACATATTCTGAAGCAAACTTGCCTGAGACTTTTAAAGATAAAAGGACGTATCTATATTATACAGTGCGCCCACTGAATTCAGTTGTCACCCAAATAATTTATGAAGGACAAGAACTATTTTCATGAAAGCGGTGCCCACATAGTGAAGTTGACATGCACTACACAAAAATTCTGCCAACGCTGTTAAAGGGCAGATAAAGTTGGAGTTAAGGTTCTCTCTTATCTCAAAAAAAGTAAGATACATGAAAACGGTCAGTTACAAAGTTGTTCAGCATTATCAATATTTAGTAAAAGAAGTAATATTACAAATATAAGTCATAAAATGCATATGTGTTTTGTTAGTAACTCTCAAAATTGCAACGTGACGAAATGTGTAAGAAAAGAGAAAATGTCACACTCGTGACGTTATGATTGGTGCAACTTCATTATAATCCCCTTGTAACGCTTATTCCTTCATGTTTTCCATGTAATACTGTGCACAATAAGTAGGATATTCCTTTCTGGTCGCTGTATCATCCTAGATGTGCAGTCGATGTTCGATATCAAGTTCGCTAGTTGATTAATGTCTGATGTGGAATATTCCAAAACAGACCGATTGACCCTTGGGCATGTTAACGAGATCTCAATATTTTTCATTACTGAAAGACGTAATGTCCGATTCTCAAGATGATTTACCGTTAATTAACCTCCATAATGTTTGGGTTCAACACGACGGTGCCCCGCAACACGAGGTATCAGATGTCTCACAGTACATTCGAGACACATTCCAGCAAAAAGTCATTGGGTATGATTGTCATATTGAATGACTGTCACGGTCATCTGACCTGAACCCACTGAACTTTTATCTGTGGGGATACATCAAACAAAGAGTGCATGTAGCCCTTCCATTAACACTGCAGGAGCTTTGTTACCGTATTACGAACGCTTGTCTCAGCTTTTTTACGTAGCACGGGGCAACTTTAGTATACTTAGACCCACTTTGTGACTACAGCTCTTGTCGTTCTTAAGAGGGTCACTTCACGCAGCATTTTCCCTAACTAAGTAATATTAAAAATGATCCAGTTTAAGGAACATTTTTTTAAAAAAAATTGGCAGGTTGTACAGTCATGATTTTTTTGTATATTTATTGTATTGTTTTTATTATTTTAACGAAAGAGCATTTTTCAAAATTTTGATTAGTTTTCTTTAAAAAATTCATACGTGGAGTAACACGTCAAAATTTTTAAAACGATGAAAATTCTTGTACATTTTAATTCATAAATATTTTTTGAATATTTGTCAAAATCTCTCATTAAAATATTTATTTGTATAGAGTTAACACATGTGCCAAGTTTCAAGGCTATAAAATAAGTAGTTTTTTAAAATTGTTCCTTTTGTGTTGAAATTTACACTTTTGAGAAAACGTGATTTAAAGTAAAAACTTACTATTAACTATTGCATACCAGAACCCTAACATGGATTGCTGGTGTTATCTGCTAGATCATCTTCTTGTCTACATTTTAACAGTCTGTTTTTAATTCTAGCTTCTTTGGTTCATTGTAAAACTTTCTATTCTGCTTTCCTAATACACGCATGATCTATTTATTGCAACGCTCGACATTTGTAAAATCCAAGGGTTGAATATTTAATAAAAGGTGTTTTTTAGAGGTATAGAACTTTAAATTGCAATAAAACAACGATGTATAATTCGATTGACATGAATTTTTTTTATTCGAAAGATAATCTTGTGGCATTACATTTTAAATATGATTTCTGGCATATGACTGTCACGGCTGGCTCGGATGTAGTCCAATCTGGACGTCCAATTTTCGATGACTTTTTCCAACATTTGTGGCCGTATATCGGCAATAACACGGCGAATGTTGTCTTCCAAATGGTCCGGCATTTGTGGTTTATCCGCATAGACCAATGACTCTACATAGCCCCACAGAAAATAGTCTAGCGGTGTTAAATCACAAGATCTTGGAGGCCATTTCACAGGTCCAAAACGTGAAATTAGGCGGTCACCAAACGTGTCTTTCAATAAATCGATTGTGGCACGAGCTGTGTGACATGTTGCGCCGTCTTTTTGGAACCACAGCTCCTGGACATCATGATTGTTCAATTCAGGAATGAAAAAGTTAGTAATCATGGCTCTATACCGATCACCATTCACTGTAACATTGTGGCCTTCATCGTTTTTGAAGAAGGATTCCACCAGCCCATAAAGCGCACCAAACAGTCAGTTTTTCTGGATGTAACGGTGTTTCGTCGTACACTTGTAGATTAGCTTCACTCCAAATGCGGCAGTTTTGTTTGTTGACGTAGCCATTCAACCAGAAGTGCGCTTCATCGCTAAACAAAATTCGCTTATAAAAATCGGGAACAACGGCCATCTCGTTTTGGGCCCATTCGACGAATCTACGCCTTGCTTGATGATCGTTTTGATGAATTGCCAAACCAAACTGAGAAGAAATCACTTGACAGCTGGTAAATCGGTCGCCATCTTGGAAAGTAATGCCAAATTTAACTTCTATACCTGGAAAAAAAACACTCTTTACATCTAAAGCTTTTAATTTGGTAATCTGGCCTTGATTATATAAAGATATAGCTTCATATACTGCAGTTCTTTAAGTTTCTAATTGCACAAATACAGTTTTTGGAACTATAGACCAAATACTGTTTACGCTTTAAATAAAATTTTGAGTTTTATCATGCAAGCATCTAGAAAAATGTCAAGACTAGAGAGAGCTCTAAATACTTTTTTATGCAATTCCTAATTGCAATAGGTAAGTTGTGGTTATGCATATATGTGTCACCTTTCAGTATGGACATATTATATCTACACCACGAATCACCTCTGATGGAGAATAAAGCGAGTCATAGATTCAAATCTGTGGAGATTTTATCAAAAAAGTAGCCCAAATAGCTTGCCTTATGGTTGACAAGTTTTTAAGTTGTTTCGAATAGCCAAATCATAGTATCTTTGCAATTAGTCTATTTCTGCATCTATCAATCTATTACGGCATCATAGAGATTTTTTATCCTCGAGCTCTTTGCCTTTTTTTCCATTCCCCTACTATTTCCAACGTAATTTTTTGAACACTTACAGCTATGTTCATTGCCATTAAAATTACATGAGCATTTCTTCGATAATATTTAAGCATCAACAATTTTTCCAGTGTCCACACTAACTGCCGTAACAATACCATTTCGAAAGTATGGCCCCCTTTATTGCAAGGTACCATCGATAGCCACCGGAATATTTGGGTCTCCATTATTAAATGATATTGTTTCGGCAGCAGCTAATGCCATAAAGATTTTGGCTACTTTCTGTGGTTGCGTTATTTAATGCATGCATGAACTCTTAAAATCACTTTGGTGGAGGTGACAAATTCATAACTCCACAAAATATTTTCGCAGCTGCTTCTTTTTTAATATACCTCATAGCATATGAATGCCTAGTGTGTTCACTTTATATGATTTTGTATCTTTCTTTATTAACTACTGTTTCAGTAAATCTGATATTAAGAAATGTTTGAATAAGACCACAAAAGTCACAACATACCAACAACTTTGTAGCCAAATCCTAGATTTGGCAACAAAATTTTATGTAAATACCTTGCTTTATACATTTTATTTATAAACTTAATGTTGTTTCAAAGCACAAGAGAACAGTGGAATTATCATTTCAGAAAAAATTCAAATGAATCTAAAAAAGAAACAATCTTTATTAAACTTACCTAACTTAATTTTTTGCTTTTAAAGTTGAATTACTCATGTTGAAATTGTCTGACTGTTATGAAACATTTCATTCCTCGCAAGTTTGGGTTTTTGCACATTTTTTTCCAAACATTCGTTTTTTAAACGTTTCAATATAAAGTCCAGACATATTTATAGTTTTTTTGGAAGGGAAAAACGATTCCACACACAATAGTAGAAGTTCGTTATACTAAAACGAAGTAAAAAACAGCATGTAAGTTACCCGAAAGTGAACAAACAACTACAACTATTCACTTTACTTTTTTCCTGTATTAGTTGCTGATCAAAATGAATTCTTTTGATCAATTTAAAATATTTGCTAAGGTTGAAAAGTAGCATGTGTCTTTTGTTTTGATCTTGAAAGGGGCGTGGCAATCAGCTATTTTGGGTTTGGCAGATGTAAACAACTTTTTTTAAAACATATTAAAAAATGCTTCTAATTTAGTTAGAATAAAGATTTAAATTGAATAAGACAGAAAATGAGTGGTATTTTATTTTTCAATCAAAATTGAAATATCATTTTTTTTTCATCGATTTTTGTGAAGTGACCCTCTTAAAAAATTTTTAACTTCTGAACACTCAAAACTGACAAATTTGTAGAGTAGTGCAGGGTGCCACTGAAAATTGTACCACGTGTCACATGTGGCACGCGTGTTGCGGGTTGCCGACCCCTGGCTTATACAATCGGTAACACCCGTTTCCAGTCATCTACCAAGAACTTGTTGTATGCATGTCAAAAAAATTGCAGCTGTTTTGCAGGCAAAAAGTGATGCAACGTCTTATTAAGTAGATGTTGATAATGTTTTGGCTCTTCGGTGTAAAATGATTTAATATGTCGTCTAAAATTTATGAGATATTAATTATATCTCATAAATTTTAACAGTTTTTCTCGATTCCCTAGAAATGGTAATAAATTGGTGATACTAACCAAATTTAATAGGAATAATTATCCTGTCGCACAATTTTCAATGACTTAAAGACTAAATGACAAAAATGGGTAGTTCACATATTCCTCAAATTATATGCCTTTGAATCATATAGATTTACTCTAGAAATTATTTAAACAGAATTAATTATACAAAATTCTATTTTTTTTCTTTTTAAAAAGTGTTTTTTCAAAAATAATTCTCCCCAAATTTAAGTAACTTTACTCTTTCAAGACTCTTATCACATTTTCTTTGTAATGGTAAGTTTTTTTATAGTAAATTAAAACGTATATTTTAATATTTGAAATTTGAATGCAGTACTTTTTTTAATACTATGAAAAATTAATGATATTAAAGTTAGAACTGTAATCCCTCAAAAAATATTTTAGCTATTTAAAAAGAAATATACAACTTTTCTTATGTTTAATAAACGTACTAAACTTGATTTATAGCTTTAGATTTCATGGGTTATATTTTTCTGTATAATTTACCTTACATATAGGCACAATGACAAATAATTTTATTAGTAACTTGTTTATAAATAAAAGAGACAATGGGAATAAATTCAACAAAGCATGAAAATTAAAATTGGTTCGAAGTTTTCATTCAGAACTGCAAAAAATCACACAAATAGTCTTCAGACAGAATTTTCTGTTTTCAAAATGTGTTAAATGTTATTTCAGTTAATATAAAATTTTTCTAAAAAATTCCTTACTGCATAAATTATTCAACTATCCGTAAAATAGTATTTAAAGTTTATAAACTATAGTAAGGGTATTATATTTATTTCATAGTTTTAATTATTTCAAATAATTATCCTTTTTTATGATTTTCAAAAATATTCAACGCGCAGAAAATAATTTTTATTCATGAAAACAATATGTAATGTAATTTGACACTCTAATCTTGAGGGTTTCGTACTCAGAAGATTCAAACTGAGCCTGGCATGACATCAGGAAAAGTCGACATGATCCACACAAAGCACTAAAATAATCTCAAATAAAAACACTCAATTAACAGATTATTAATTAATAGGCAATTTATAAAAGTTAGTTAAGTTTAACTTTATCCACAAAATACATTTGTCTGAAAGCCGGGTCAAAATAACTGATGACGCTCCACTCCGGAACAGACACATCGAATCTGAAACACAAAAACTGTTCACATAGTATCTCAGTATATTAAATACTTTAACAGTAGATAAATACCTAAATCTGGGCAAGGAATCCCTTTTTTCCGAATCTATATTACTTTATTCTGCACAGTAATTCTCAGCTGATCCCTTTTACACTCCCTTTATACAGGGTATCCGGGCATAAAGAATCCAAAGGTAATGGCTTATTATTACGAACAACACATCAGAATGTAACAAACTGTTCATCCGAGGATTGGAAAACTCTCCGGGATTTTTGGGTCTAGTCCGAACGGCCGCACGTGCATGCATTAGTCGGCAATCGCAGACGATAAACTTTTTACACTGACTTCATTTGAAAGATGTGGACACCAAAGTAAAGGCGCAATGGGGTTGCAGAATTTAAATCAGTCACGCGTGTACTGCAATATGTTCGATGAGAATGGAATGTCGACCCTCTGACATTAAACTCTATCCACTAATGGGACAGAACTTTCAAGGAGACGGTAAAATTGTCCCTCAAACTGGCAAGTATTCTTGAGTTTTCGTTATAGAAGAAACTGTTGAGGATGTGCATGATTCATTTTGAAGTTCTGATAAGTCTATCAGGCAAGCCAATAACGATATTCCATCCTGTTCGAACACGTCGTTGCACACACGTAACTGGTTTCAATTCCGTTAACCAAAGTACGTACCGCATCTTTTACTGTGGCGTCCACATCTTTACTAATGAAATCAGTGTAAAACGTTTATCGTCTGCGATTGTCGAATAATGCGGGCACTGGGGTCGATCGAACTAGACCCAAAAGATCTCAATGTTTCCAATCCATGGATGAACGGTTTATTACATTCTTATGGACCGTTCCGTAATAATGATCTATTACTTTTGGATACTTTAAGCCCAGGCACCCTGAATAGTAAAAACTAATCTGCATTCCCCTACAACAGTGCTTCTCAAACTTTCAATACTGGCGCCCCCCCTTTTCGATCTCAATTTTTATCGCGCCCCCCTTATACATTAATAATGTACTGAATGCAATAATAATGAACTTTGATGCTAAAGCTACAATAGGCGATCTTAATTATAAACCATACAAATTAGTAACATAAGTATTAAATTTTGTATACTACTTTTAAGTAATAAATAAATAATATAATATAATAGGATAATTATTATGTGTGTTATTTTTCCTTTCTCTAATTTTTAAATTGAACATATTGCGAAATCCGGTGGCTGCTTAGAAGGCAAAATATAGATATCTGCTAAATATAAAAAAGAACTCAGAGGGTCAATTTCTAATCATAAGCATTCCTAATAAAAACTTTGTTTTCCAAGACAAGCCCATGGAAGTCATTAATATTTATTAAACTTGATCTTAATTTAGTAATAATGAATTAGTTGTAAACTACTATGGAGCACTGATACATTAAAAGTATACCGGCTGAAGTACCCGCTTGCAAGAGTTCATTTATAAGAAAATAAAACATTATTGAAATAATCGCTGAATTTTGTAAGGAGCATAAAGCCAAGTGCGGGACAATGTTTGCAAAAATGTAAAATGATTTTTTTTAAATGATTGCTCAAAGTATAATTAGTTTAAAGCGAACTATAATTTTAAGCCTTACAGAATTATCATTCAGAATTGATGTTGAATAATGAACAATAATATAAAATTCAGATAAGAATAATTGTATTACTTTTAATATTTAAAGCGAAAAAACTTCAACATGTTTTAACCCTGGAGCAGGCGCGCACTCGATACTAATGGTCTAGCGGGGTTATTGAGTCACCCCAATCCTTTTTTTATAATTATTTTTATAGTACACAATAAAAATCGTAATTCCAGTGAATAATTTAACTATGAGAAAATATATTTACCTACTTTCAAGGACTTTTCAATTTTTCTTTGGTAACAAATAAACAGTTTTGCTAGAATTAATGATTTCGTAATCTATGTGTCCCGCGTGACCACTTCCAGGTAAAAAGTGTATTCATTATGATAATATATATGTTACTAATAAAAAATTTTGTAAAACGTTTTTCGTTGGGCTTTATATATTTTAGAATACTCTTAAATAATCTCCATGGTTTTCCAAATATCATAAAACTCTTTTCATGGAAAAAAGAGCAACAGAGAAATACATTACTTACAACTTCCCTAAATGAGAAACAAACACATAAGAGAGGGATCATAAGTAACTGTACCAATAACTTAGAAGGTCAAACAGATTACATCTATAATGTGCAGTATTTCAAAAATAATGACAGTGATGAATTTTTTATGTTTCTAAATTTTTTTCGATTCTGGGTACGGGATCTCTTTTTTTCTCTGAACGAGTAGTATGTTAGAATTAAAAGGAAGCGTAATAAAAAATCTCTCATCATTGGATTACAGAAAATCAAATAAAAGTTTTTTTTTTGGTTATAGGATCAAAGATAGCTAATTAGGTATTGAAGAAGTTTTTATTTTTGATGACTTAATATTGCGCGTGCGCCTATAAATTATATCTGAGTAAAAGTGCATTTTTATTATGTCTGAAAGCATTTTGTTTTACTTCATTCCAGTAAACTAAATATTTTTAAATCTTTTATTTTCGATATGCTCGCGACCTCCTCGTAAGGTTATCGCGCCCCCCCCCAGTGGGGGGCGTTCCATGTTTGAGAAACACTGCCCTACAAGAAGGTGGCAGTAAAGCTTTCAATAATAATTTAAAAGAAAAAAATAGCTTTGAGAGAGAAACCTTGTAAGATAGCATGCTACAACTTTACATATTATTCTCTACTACTAATAGTAATAGCAAATATTTTAACTCCTGATGAGTATTTTTGCTATTTCCTAACTTCATTCCAAATTCAACAGTTCGTTTGTATTTGTTATTTTTTATTACAAGAAATTTTCAAGTCCATTAGAGCATCAAAGATATTTTTATGTTTGATAAAAAATCTACGTTTGATACAAAAAAGAATTCAAATTGATTCGTTTTTAAATTCTATATATCTATTAATAATTTCATTAATATAATGAATCATTGCTTTTTTGCTCAAGTAATTGGTCGCAGGTATAATAAGTTATTGCTCAAATAACTAAATATTTGATATAAAAATTTAATAAATTATTAAAGTATGTTTTTTTCTAAAATTAGAGTCTTTCAAAATTAAGTATTGTATTTGTACAATTTTTTTAAGTATAACTCAAATTTGACCTCCATTGTGTTAACCGTTAAACAAAACTTTACCTCCGAATCCCTATAACAATCCTGAATCCAATGAAATAAACCTTTACACGTATGTTAAAAATGAAAACCAAAATTATTAACGAATCTACTTAATATTTTTTTATAAATACCAGAGTAAATTTAATACGTGTTGCTAAATAAGTTTACCTGTATCAAATATATACAGCATTAAGTGATCCTAAATTTTTTCTCAACTGTAAGCAGAGAACAAATGAAAATTAATTCTGTAAAAGTCATCCACAATTGAAATTGGCACTACAGTTTGATAAATGGTTTAATGTTATTAAGGTATCCAACTATGTTCGGAACCGTGATTTTAAAAAGGCGTGTAAATGGATAATTTTCATGATATTTAATGTCACTTATATTAGAGAATACATGTATAAAATTGTTTTAAGGACATTTTGACAAAACAAATTATTTAAATACAATATTTCGGCAAAAAAGTAACTCAGAATAACTTTTTTTCAAAATATTCTCCTTTTGTGAAAAATACTTCTATTATAAAAGTATTTTGCCTGTATATAGCTCAGACCTCTGTACAGAGGCTCAACTAGAATTTTTGAAACACATAACTTCACATTATTTTGAAAACTTCACGTTATTTTCAGAGTTACAACCATTTGAAATAATTATCGGTGTTTTTTTTCTTAATAAATCTCCCCTTTGTTGTCGTAAAACATGGATAAAGCCTCTTATAAGTTATATATTTCAAAAATTCCAGTTGAGCCTCTGTACAGAGGTCTGAGGTATATACAGCAGAGCTCAAAGTTTCAATGTTCGTGACCCAATATTCAATCATGATTTTAATCACGCCCCCCCTTCATACAATAACAATGTATTGAATTCAATAATACTTATACTTCGAAGCTAAAACTACAATACGACCTTAACCTCTTAAGTGCCACCGGGGCGTATATAAACGACTTACTCAGCCAGTGTCTTAATTGCCCCGACGTATATATACGTCTTTCCGAAGCACAATATTTTCTGTGCACTGTTATCAATAAAACTATTCTAAAGGCTTTGGAATGTAATAAAAGGAGCTTGATTGTCTTTGCGAAGGAATTACTTGTTTCAGATTATTTGTTTCTTTATTCCTTTAACCTCCCCTTCCCAATACACCAGATACGATCGTTTGCGTGTTAAACGGTGGCATTGGGGAGTGAATCACGTGATTTTCAACCAGCATTTAAGGGAGTAATTATAAACCGTATAAATTATCAAGATAAGTGTTAATGTTTTTTTAATTTTATATATGACAAGCCTATGGGGACACTGATAATTATTAAACTTGCTCTTAACGTAGTATCTTTAAAACGATTATAAAATTCATTGCGTAGTACTGATATATTTATAAGTGTAAATGTGCATTTGATTTTTATTTGCTTTTAGTACATTAATAATTTTTAAACAATCTTTTGTTTTCTATTTTTCAATATGCTCACGCCCCCTTGTAAGGTTACCATGCCCCCTAGGGGGCGCGCCCACAGTTTGAGAAACACTGATATACAGGCAAAATATTATTATAGTAGAAGTATTTTTCACAAAAGGAGAACATTGTGATAAAAGGTTATTCTAAGTTAATTTTTTGCCGAAATATTGTATGTAAATTTTTTTTTGTCAAAATGGCCTTAAAAATATTTTATACGTGTATTATAATCTAAGTGACACTAAATATAATGAAAATTATCCATTTATGCATTTTTTTTAAATCACGGTTCCGAACGTATTCGGATACCTTAACACAAATTGCTTTACAAAGGAAAGAACTAATACAGACGTAATAGGTACTCTAGACCAAGTCACTTTGTAGGTTGGAACAAGTGCCCAGAGGATGAAGAAGCTCCGGTGTTGGCTGTGAACCATTTTAAACACGACAGCTGGGATCTCAATATTGTCGGTAAATCGCCATCCCTTCATATCTTTTTGGAGTGGACCGAAAATGTGTTATTCACATGGTGAGAGATCCACGCTGTAAGGGGGGTTCGAGAACCTCGCAGGGGAATTGGCGTACCAATGTTAGAACGAGCATTCTCAGCCATAAGAGAACGAGCATTATCATGCAGGATGATAGCCCCACCAGAAAGCTTGCCATGTCAGCTGTTATTGATATTCTTTCTCGTTTCATGCAACGTGGTAGTATTAATGATCGCACCTTATGAAGGCATTCAGGATGCGAACGATGCTTTTTAACGTGCTCCCACGCTAACACACACATTTGGCGTGATTTGACGATATCAAATGCATTTCCAGCGCTTTGAGCCATCTATAGAGTAACGCGCAGTGTATTTCTCTTGAAAAAAAATTGGGGAGTTATTACCAGTAATGCTATTTTCTTCTGACGACCCTTATAATAACTTCTTGCTAACACTACTCTTCGTTTATTTGTGTTTATATGGTAACCTGAAATAACAATATTTCTAAGAATTTTTGCAGTGTTAATACTTGACGTAAAATTAAAAGGATTGTATTTTAAATTAAGATTTTTATTCTAATTTCAATATTTTTAATGCTTATGTTACTTCTTAAAAATTTCTATGAGTGCAAATTCTGAGAATTACACAATCTCTCTTCTTGAATTATAATTCTGTAACTCAAAAAGATTTGATACTCCTGTAAATTCCAATGAATTATTTTGAAATACCCCTAGATTTTGAATTGAATTTGTTTAATTTTATGGAACATATTTAAAATATTCTGACGAACATTCGAAGCAGAGTTAAATCGCAAAACAATCAAAAACAGCTTTTGTGGTGAAGTGTGGTGGATGGATCTAATACCTTAGAATCAAATAAATTATTTGCAATAATCCATGCAAATAATTAATTAATTAATAATTCATTCAAAAATAAGAAATAATAAAACACCATTCATGATCCATTCTTCGCAGAACTTAAAAAAGTTTTGACACAAAAAGAAAATTTGTAAACATTAGCAGCAGTTCAGTTATAAAATATTCCATTTATATTTCATTTATTGATTATGAATATATATGCCTACCCTTTTCTCTTTTGTGTTTTCTCTTTTTTGCTTCCATCACTCATAATATCATCGATATTTGTTTAGAATATATCAATCTCCAAGTATGAATAATCATTATCAACTACTGTCTGTATTATATATCCATGGTACATTTATTTCTGGGTGATTCTCAATCTATCTCAGCTTTATTGAAAGATTATCATTTATGATATTTATTTGAGTGAAATTCAACTTGCATTTGTCTTCGAGCTGTACCTTTTTTCAGGAGATAAATCTTATCAGCTTTTCTCTAAGTAACTTACGTCTGAATATATGACATCGAAATCTCTTGCTTCGAGATATTTTAGTTGGATTTACAGGCAATGTAAAATCGATGTAAAAATAAGAAATTTCTGTGAAAGGGAGGGGGAAATGCAGCGACGGAGAATGTAATACGACATCTTCCCTTAAGAATTTTGACGTTTTTGGTCACTAGTATGCATATAATGAATGTGAGAATTTGAAAATATATCGCTTATATATATGTATCAATATATTTTGAGATTTTTGAGAAAAATATTGTAATAACAATGGGCGCTACTGAATTACAGTCCATAAATAAATCATAAGGTTACTTTAATTTTGAAAGTAAGTAAAAACTCTAAGCAAATTTCATACTCAATAAACATGGTATTACAATATCTTTATTAAAATTGGGCAACAATAACTTCACAAAAAAGAAAAAAAACATTATTTCGACAAATATCTAGAAATAAATAAATACACTGATAATTAATTATAATACTTGCGTAAGAATAGTATAAAGATTAATATGATATCGATCCTTTGTTTTTCCTGATGGCCTCCAATTCTCTGCTTTTCATTGAAATCATTCAGCTTTTAAGATTAATTCCAGAAATATTATATCATTCTTTTGCAAAAAATACTTCCAGTTCATTGGCAAATGATTTTTTTTTATTTTTGTATATACTTTTTGACAATCTACACCTAAAAGATTTTCATACGAATCGAGTCTATAGTTCTATTTTCATATAGTACTATTTTTATTATTTTTTTATAATTTTTTAAAGTATTTGAACTTAATATACTACAAATACAAAATTAACTCTGTAAAACTGAACAGTATAATAGGGGATTTTGGTAGCTTTTAAATAATACTTTTCTGTTATATTGGATAGAACTGATCCTACGTTTTCTCTCATTACAAGGAGACACAAGAATCCAAGATCAAGTCCATCAAGGGAAAATAATTTCGCTAATTGGGTTCCTGTCATTTTAGATCTTTCCACAATCAATAATTACTTTTCAGAATTTTCACTTTTTAAACATTTATGGTTTAAAAACGCTGTATAGTAGGAGCCTGGATCTCGTAAATATGAGCCCCCAAAGCGATTTTATTTGTCTAAAGAAAAAAAAACTGATCATGGGTCGTTGCTTTTTAATTAAACGAAGGTTGGGGTGAAAGTCATGGTCACTATTTTTTTTCTTGAAGATACCAGTCCTATTGGAAAATGTGACATATACAGACGAAATGACAAGGTTTTAACTACATGTGTGGATAATGAATAGCACTGAAGTATCGTAAAACACTATTTTATTACGGTAGTATACAGGGCAATATGGCTTTCATGGTGCAAAAGAATGACAGCACAGTACACATAAAATTGACATGGGAATCCTGGGACTAAAGACCTTAATATAGTCTCCTGCTACTGTCACCACACACTGCCAACGATGTGGGAGGCGCTGAATACCATCAGCCTTTGCATTTGCTGTACCATGTGTGAATCGTCCCGAACCTTGCTCATCACAGGTTGACACACGTCCTTGCTGAAACTTTCCCTACCCATCGCGCTACTGTATGGTATGGTAGTGCATTATTCCCAAGGGCTTCTACCAATTCACTGTGATATTCCATCGAATTTCTCCCTCGGAGAACAGCTATTTTCATGAAAAAGCGCTGCTCAACACGGGTTACTTCCATCTCGCACGACACTCACCGACTGATTTCACAGCCCTCGCAGAACTACTACCAGCTATCACAGAGCCATCTGTTGTTCTGCATACACACTATGCCTGCAAAACTTCCACAAGACACATATACGTTTGTGATCCGTTCCCATATCTACAAGAAAAAATAGTTGTCATGAATTATGCCCAACTCTCGTATTCTATTTATTTTTGAATGAAATTTCTTTAAGGTTAGTTCTTTTCTTTTTTATTTATTTTTTTGTTAATTTTATGTATAAATGCATAGCATAAAAGCAACAAGTCTGGGAGGAATAAAGTAGTTCAGTGAAGTTAAATCCATGGTATTCTTTCTGAGTTTCAAAAAAATAACATGATACATAAATTATTAAAAGTGTGTAACATGGAGATATTGGAGCAAATAAATTATAAATAGAGTTAAACAAGGTCAATTTGAGATAATTAAATTTATTTGTTAATCCATTTGTGATAACGGCTATATCTGTACATGAACTAATTTTCATGAAGAGGAAAATAACTAATTTCGCTCTGTTATAATCAGGATTTAATTTTAAAACTTTCGGAAGAATCAATCAATTCATTTTGAATTCGAATTAGAGATGATTATCTTATATTATCCAAATAATCTTTACAAAAAAATTGTTACAATTTTCTACATCTTTTTTGTGGGGATTTTGATTTTCAGCATCACCTAATATAAAAATAAAAAAAAGTATAGTTTAAGAAAGCTAAAAAACGCGATTTTACGGTTAATCGAACTAAAAAGTAAAAAAAAAATAATTCTTAATAAAAGAATAAAAATGATTAGCGAGAAAATTAATGTTATTGTGGCAAAAGATTGGGAAGCTCGATATCAATTATTATAACTTCTTACTAGTTATATTCCGAAATGCTGAGTCAGGGTAAAAATTGTAGTATAAAACACCCCACACTTTTACCATAATGACATTAATTATTTTCTTATATTAAGAATTATTTTTTTACTTTTTAATTCGATTAACCATAAAAGCGTGCATTTTAGTTTCCTTAAACTATAATTTATTTTCATTTTTAGAGCAATCTACGATAAAGCATGTGTGTTTAGTTTTTTAAGCTATAATTTATTCATTAATGAATTAATCTTAAACGCGTCATTTTTTTAGAATACGGAATACCCAATGCCATCGTTTCAGTTCATCTCATTTCAAACCTCAATAATAGGAACTTTAAGAATGAAATCGCAATTTCATTAATCTCATTAGCATATTTAAATTGAAAACTTGTATATAGTTTTTAAAATTTTAGAAAACATTTTGGTTGCCAAACATTTTTTTTTTTTAATTTTTGGCCCGCGACCGAAATAGTTTGTCCATCCCTGAGTTAGAACATTTTTTTTTTATTTCCATTTTTAGAAAAACTAGAAAATTGTTTATATTATGGTAAGAAATTGCTCATGCACGTTTTTGCTTTTAGGGATGTAACTTAATCTTTTAGTCGACAAATCTGGAAATAGGACCTTGAATTAGTCGCCTAATCTGGAAATGGTCATTGAATTAGTCGCCAAATATAGAAATCGTTATTCATGATTAGCATGATCCGGAAAATAGATAAAAACTATGAAATAATTGTATTGTCATCGGTTCTTGACAAGTGTGCAAAATTTCGAATTAATCTGACCTTTTAAAGTGGGTAAAAATCGAGTTCAACGATTCCGTTACATACAAGTGAAAGCTTATAAAAGAGTGTTAAAAATGATTGTGACTTTTAACAGTAGCTGACGAAATGAGAGTGGCATTATCATTTTCATTACCGAATATAAAATAATGTATCAAAAATCATCTAGCTCAAATTTTGCATTAAATTCATTTTTATAATTAATTACTCAGTAAACATTTTGTTATCTTTTTATTACATGTTTAATTTAACATTGAAAATTATTATTAAAAACTATTTTACAAAGTGTATTACAAATAAGTTAAATTCTTTTAAACTTGTTTTATTGTTTATGCGCCACCAATTTTTTGAATTATTAGAAATGTACCGCAAGAGAAAATCATTTGAGAATCACTGAACTGAAGCAACGAAATCATCTGCATACCCATTGGGACAAATCATATTTAAATCATTTTTGACAAATATGCTTCTCTCAGCACTTCTACTTATAGGGAAGGCAAAAATAACTCATGGTGTCAGCGTAAACTAATATTCAGGTTCACCGCAAAGCTATGAAACATGGCATAAATGTCTGCATATTTTCCTATTGAATTCGCTTCAGGAGAGGGAAGTTACCAACTTTAATCTTGATTTAGGCTTTCCTGTATAAGAAGTTCAATAAATCGATTGATGATGTGTGGAGAGCAAAGCATAGAACGAAAGAAAATAGATTGGTGAAACATTTGCAGCTGTTATACAAGACTTACTTTCCTATACGACCAGTTTTCCGATTTGTTTAAAGTTTTATAGACAATTTAACTTTTTAGGATTAGAGTATTAAAAACAACGAAATCATCTATACTAGCTCCATGACCCAGCGTTGCACGGGCTTTCTCTACTTTTATAAACTTTCTCTTTCCTTCACAAAATCAGCACTTCTAGTTTTCTTTTTCAAAATGACTTCCATCCCCCCTCCACTGCTTAGTCCGGCGTTGCTCGAGCTTTCTCTATTTTATAAATTTTCTCTTTCCTTCACAAAATCAGCACTTCTAGTTTTCTTTTTCAAAATGACTTCCATCCCCCTCCACTGCTTAGCCCGGCGTTGCTCGGGCTTTCTCTACTTTTATATAAACTTTCTCTTTCCTTCACAAAATCAACACTTCCAGTATTCTTTTTCAAAATGACTTCTATTCCCCCTCCACTGCTTAGCCCGGCGTTGCTCGAGCTTTCTCTACTTTTATAAACTTTCTCTTTCCTTCACAAAAATCAGCACTTCTAGTATTATTTTTTAAAATGACTTCTATCCCCCCCTCCACTGCCCGGTGTTGCACGGGCTTTCTCTACTTTTATAAACTTTCTCTTTCCTTCACAAAATCAGCACTTCTAGTATTCTTTTTCAAAATGACTTACATCCCCCTCCACTGCTTAGCCCGGCGTTGTTCGGGCTTTCTCTTTTCCTCATGAAACCAGCACTTCTGTGTGAGTGTTTGTACGCGCACAATTTCAGTGATTTCTGAAATTATGTCATAAAATTTCCCTTTTTCGAAATTTGTTCCCTTCCACTTATTTTTGATTTAAGACAGGTTTCTTTCACCTCTCTATAGACCGTACACGGTTTTTTTAGTGTAAAATTATTGTTCTATCTTCCCCTCTTTCTCACAAATAAGATATAGCTTCAAATTTCGCTGTATGACTTATAAAAAACAATACTGCGTTAGAATTAAAAAAATTATTAATGAGAAGCAATAAAAAGGAAACGATTCTAATGCTAAGAGTAAAACAAAAAACGTTCATCATTTTTTAATAATAGTTAGTATCTGAGAATCTAATATAATAAAATATATAGATTTCAGATTTTCATGAATCAATCGTTACATATAGTTAGCTTAAAAAATGTCTCTAAAATGTGTTTCTTTCCAAAATAATAAGCGATGTACTTTTTAATTAAATAAGAATTCATTTAGTAATGAATTAATAGAAATAATCCTTTTAAAAAACATTATATATATATATATATATATATATATATATATATATATATATATATATATTAAAATAAAATTTCAATAAGTAATAAATAGAAGAAAAATTTACAAACAGCTATTCAAACGATTGCTCTTTTCCCAACGTTTGAATGTTTGATTAAACATATAAATGTATATAAGATAGAAAATATATATAGTTAGTATGTGCAAAGCCTATATATATATATATATATATATATATATATATATATAGTGAAAAAACATTAAAAGAAATAATCTGTTAAAAACATTTTGATATTTTGTTTTAATTTTAACCTTTTTCATTCCACTGTGTTTAGTAAATGATTTAAACACGTATCTGACTAAAAAGAAGTATGTTATACAAAACTAACATATTCATTATTTTAACAATAATTTAATGTATTATTATAGTAATTTATGCAATATCTTATTTGTAACATATTGTATATCATTTTATAAAATTTTTGTAGTTGATTTTTATATAAAATATTATTTAATGTTTTTTTTCTTACAAAATTTACAAAAAGGACTATTTATTAATTATTATATTTAATATAACATTAATATATAATTACAGTAATTATTTTTTAAATACAAAGTAATTTTCTAAAATATGATTTAATAAGCAATAAACACTTTTTAAATTCATTTATTTTAATGCAAAGTTTCGTTGTTTTGTAAAAAAAAATCATCATACAGAATTTTGACGAATTAAAAATGTATAAGAATAAAAAAGGTCAAAAGGCTGGAGAAAAATTGACATTCACTGTATAAAATCATTCAAAAAGAAAATATACTAATTTATAAAAATATTTTTATAAATAATTAATGATAATGATATTTATAAAAACAATTAATGATAATGATATTCATAAAAACAATTAATGATAATAATATTTATAAAAATAAAGATATTTATAAAAATAATTAATGATAATAATATTTATAAAAATAATTAATGATAATGATATTTATAAAAATAATGATATTTATAAAAATAATTAATGATAATAATATTTATAAAAATAATGATATTTATAAAAATAATTAATGATAATAATATTTATAAAAATAATTAATGATAATAATATTTATAAAAATAATGATATTTATAAAAATAATTAATGATAATAATATTTATAAAAATAATTAATGATAATAATATTTATAAAAATAATGGTATTTATAAAAATAATTAATGATAATAATATTTATAAAAGTAATGATATTTATAAAAATAATTAATGATAATAATATTTATAAAAATAATGATATTTGTAAAAATAATTAATGATAATAATATTTATAAAAATAATGATATTTATAAAAATAATTAATGATAATAATATTTATAAAAATAATGATATTTATAAAAATAATTAATGATAATAATATTTATAAAAATAATGATATTTATAAAAATAATTAATGATAATAATATTTATAAAAATAATGATATTTATAAAAATAATTAATGATAATAATATTTATAAAAATAATGATATTTATAAAAATAATTAATGATAATAATATTTATAAAAATAATTAATGATAATAGTATTTATAAAAATAATGGTATTTATAAAAATAATTAATGATAATAATATTTATAAAAGTAATGATATTTATAAAAATAATTAATGATAATAATATTTATAAAAATAATGATATTTGTAAAAATAATTAATGATAATAATATTTATAAAAATAATGATATTTATAAAAATAATTAATGATAATAATATTTATAAAAATAATGATATTTATAAAAATAATTAATGATAATAATATTTATAAAAATAATGATATTTATAAAAATAATTAATGATAATAATATTTATAAAATATCAAAATTTTGAGATTTTTTATTCCACTGTTCTTCAATAAATCATTATTTAACCCCTAACTTCGCAATGTTGCATTTCTGCAACATATGATTTATTTTAATTTAACAGACTCAATATTTTTTAATTGCCTTATCTGAGAAAAAAAGATTATTACAGTGAAATACATGCTAATATTTTGTCATTAGATGGAAGTAAATTTTTTCCAGAAATCACAACAATTATAAAAATCTCTTATGCCTCAAGAACTCTGTTTTTGCTTTAAAAATAATCCTTTGTACTTTATGCTTCCTCTTGTTTATTGACGAAATAAATTACCAGGTAAGAAATTTAAAAATTTTATGATGATAATAAAATTCTCATATAAAAAAAGTTTTGTAATTTACAGCACTGTTGCGCAATGTTGCGCTTCTGCAAAAAACAAAAAAATGAGTGAAGTTCAATTTAAAACTGCTTAATTTTTTTTTCATATTTTTCCCTTTTATTATTACTTGAGAACTACCTGATATATCTTTTTCATAGAAATTTAAAAAATTGCGAAGTTAAGGGTTAAGAATGAAGAAAAATCACTTGTCTTGCACTCTTTAAAACATTTATCTGTAACGTATAATGCAAAATACTGCAAAAATATCAAATAATGACAGTATATAAAACAGAAAAATTTCCTTTATCTTTCAAAATTCGTCAAAAAAGTAACCTTCCTCATCGCGCATGCACTAAAAATTCACCTGTCAACTGAAACCTCGAAAAGAGTGACCTGTCGCGCATGCGCAAAACTTTCAGCCATCCTATTAAGTAAAATCTAGTTTTATATTAAAGTTTATATTCTCGTATGAAGTCTTAATTTTTAAGTTAATGCGCTTTCAAACTTCACACATCGATTGCAAACAGCGGTAGTTTTTAAACTAAAAATATAACAAAAGTAATGCTTAAATATTTCTCGCAAAAAGGGAAAAAAACAAAAAACACAATATTTTTTAAAAACCGTAATTTTAATATGTTTTATCAATCTTTGTTCAGAAAGCGTATAATACCATTCTACACATAGAAAAAATGTTTCGTGAGATTATTTTTATAAATAAAGAAGTTATTAAGTACTTGAATAAAATTTTGAATATTTTTTGAAAAATCGTAAAAAAAGTTTTCGACATTTAAGTTTTTAAATAACTGATTCTATAAGAGAAAAGCATGAACTTTTTCGGGGTAAAATATTTTTTTCATTAGCGCAAAAGAAAATGCAAGCGGAACGATTTAGAAATCATACTCATAAAAACGTATCGATTTTGGTTCATTTTTAAAAAAAAAATCGTAAAAAATAGAAAATATAATTATTTTGTAAATTAAATTATATCGTACCGTGGAGAAGTAAATAATCTTTCCGAATCTGTAATTATTTTTTGTCTGAGTATCATGAAAAAAATTAGATCGCTTTTTAAAAGCGTCTAAAGAAAAGGTGGACTTGGCACCTGGTGGTGAAAAATGGAACTATTTATGCGTTTTAACTACCTTAAAACGCATAAATATTGCCATTTTTCATTTTAAATAATGTATTTATTAATTAAAAATTAATTTATAATATATATAGTATATATAATTAATACATTTATTATTAATTTTATTCATTTTAATTAATATATTTTTAACTAATTGGAATATCGAAATATAAATGGTCAAAACGGATTCCTCTTATCATTCCCGTTTTTTTCTTGATACCTTTGGCCAGTTTCTGCCTTGTGCGGTTCGTGAGAAGATAGGGACACATAGATAGATAGATACGTTTTTTTACCTTCGGATTTTAATAGTGTAGATGCAAAGTATTAAAATTAATATATGCATACACACACACACACATATATATATATATATATATATATATATGTGTGTGTGTGTGTGTGTATATATATATAGAGAGAGAGAGAAAAAGATATATATATATATATATTTAAATATATAAAAACAATCACAATTATCAATTGAAAAATTGAAATATATGAATCTTATAACACTAAAACATTTCAAAATATCAATGGCGAATATAAAAGATAAAATTCCATCGTTTTCAAACAAAATTAAAAAATTATAAAATAAAATAAAAATTTATAAAATATCCAAGTGAAATCTCGGACTTAGGACCGATTAGTGGGGTTAAACTAGTTTGATGGTGCCAACCTTCCCCCTATTGCAACTTGGTAAATTAATTGGAAAATATCCAAGTTTCAAAAAAAAAAAATTTTAATTTAAAATTAAAAAGTTAAAAAAAAACCATTATACTTTAAATTAAAAAGTTAAAATTAAACCATTATACTTGAAAAATAAAACTATTCACCATCGCATTTTGAAAGATATTACAATATTAAAATATTAAAATTTAAAAACAATTTAGTGCATAATATAAGTGAACCATCAAACGCAATAAATGATGCACCCATCTTTAAAATAGTTGTATAGGTAGAAAAAATAAAAAATATTTGAGATCCGAAAGTTCAAATTAAAAAATATCTAAAATCAAAAAGTTCAAACTAAAAAATCCGAAAGTTCAAGCTAAAAAATTTGAAAGTTCAAGCTAAAAAATCTGAAAGTTCAAGCTAAAAAAATCCTAAAGTTCAAGCTTAAAAATCCTAAAGTTCAAACTAAAAAATTCGAAAGTTCAAACAAAAAATCCGAAAGTTCAAACTTAAAAATCCGAAAGTTCAAATTAAAAATTTCTAAAAACCGAATGTTCAAATTAAAAATATAGTATATTCACAAATGAATAGAGTATATCATTAAAAACTCACCAAAGTGTATCCTATCAAGAATACAATCCATATTTTATAGCACGAATTTTCATATTTAATATATCAATTACCACATCCATATTTTGCTCATAACATCTATCAATGTCATGCCAATCCAAACGATTCTCGATCTAACACTAGAGTTTGACCACTTGGCATTAGATGCAAACCAGACCGCATGTAAAAATCTTGCTTGATTGGTCATAAGCATTTGATTGGTCATAAATGTTTGATTGGACATAAATGTTTAATTGGTCATAAATAATTTTAAAGTGTAGTCGTGAGAATATTGGTCTAACTGTGTATTAAAATGTATCCTGTGTGTGGAATGAACAAATTCTTCACTGCTGGAACACTAACAAGCTGACTTTGTGGACCTAATGTTGTGTGGTGAATTTGTGCATTTACGAATTTAAAAATATTTTTAAGAAATATTTCTCACCTATATATTTTCTCAGGAAGTTGATGGGATAATCATTTTGTATGCAACACAATCAAAAATTTCTGGATATTCTTGAATTTATCAATATTGTGCGTAGTTAAATATTATTTCTCATCAGAAAATTTAAAATTTAATTTCTAAATACTGATATATGTAGACAACTATTGAAGTTTGGTATCTTTATGACATTGAATTTAAATGCTTCCCTTTTATCATGTACATTGCTATATAATTTGTTGTCAATAATAGTTAAATCTAAATTTAAAAATTCAACTCTGTTTGAGTTAAAATTAGTCTGTATTAATTTTAGGTATTCCGGATAAAAATTAATGCTAGGTTTAAATTCCTTGTCATGACCTATAACAATTAAATCATCTATGTATCTTCATAAGAGGCAAGAGGGTTCCTTTCTTCGAATTGATTCATAATGGTGTATATATACACTGGTGTGCAAAAATTAAGAACGAAGTCGAAAAATTAGCATATCAGCTGAACGAAGAGGCAGAGCGGACAGAAAGACCAATCAGGAGATTAAGTAAGGTGATGTACGGTAGCACATGCGCAGATATGCAGGTAGACGTAATGGGGGAGTGTCTGAGTAGTATAAAGCATATTGTCGGTGTAAGATCAGTATTTCTGGCAAAGAGATTGCACGCCGTATAGCAGTTAAAATCAAACCGAGATGCTGCCTCAGCGAGAAATGGCGAATAATCAATATGTTAGACGACATCTGGACGATTTTACTCGAGGTTGAATCATTGGGAAGTTGGAGGAAAGGCCGCAGTGTGACAAGTGTGGCTGCAGAGTTCGGAATTGCTCACAGCATCGTTTCACGACTTTGGAGACAATTTCAAACTACAGGAACAGCTATCCGGGGGTTCAGTAGTGGACGTCCACGAGGAACCAAACCCGCAGATGACCGGTACATTGTCTTACAGGCCAGAAGAAACAGGCGGCTGACAGCGGGAGAAATCGCTAGACACACGACACAGGCGACTGGACGACCGATATCGCGTTTTACCGTGGCCAGAAGACTGCACGGTGGTGGTCTGTTTGCACGACGCCCTGTGCGGTGTGTACCTTTAACGCCTGCCCATCGGAGAAGGCGTTCTCTGTGGTGCCGGGAACACCGGAATTGGAGAGACGATGAATGGGGACGAGTACTCTTTACAGATGAGAGCAGATTCAGTTTGAGTAGCGATTCTCATCGCATACTCATCTGGAGAGAGCGGGGAAGCCACAATCATCCCTCGGACATTATTGAAAGGGACAGGTATGGAGGTCGCGGTGTTCTCGTTTGGGGAGGCATCATGCTTGGTAGTCGTACAGACCTTCACATCTTCGACGCAGGTTCAGTCAACAGGACCCGTTATTGTAACGAGGTTCTTCTTCCATATGTGCGTCTTTTTGGAGGCGCTATGGGTCTGCAGTTCCTTTTCATGGACGACATTTCACCATGTCATCGCACAGTAGCTGCCGAACAGCTCTTAGAGAGTGAGGATATTGAACTTATGGATTGGCCGGCACGATCTCCGGATCTTAATCCCATCGAGCATGTATGAGATTTTCTAGACAGACGCTTGGCCGCTCGTACCTTACCACCAGTAACGATTCGAGAGCTTCGATTGGCGCTGCAAGATGAATGGGCAGCAATGCCTCAACAACTCAATGACACCATCATTCTCAGCATGGGCAGACGCTGTGAAACCTGCCTAGCAGTCAGGGGAGATCATATCCCCTACTAAAGACCGAATGTTTCTTGCTGGACACCCATCACAGGGATGTTTCGGCCTTCAGTCGCATTGCGCTCCATGTTACTTTTTCAATCATGCTTCTTTTTATCCCTCTGATTTCTCTTTTAGTAAGTGTTGCTTACATATTACACATGTCCTTACGTATTGGGGATCTTACGGTATTAAATGTGTTGATTTGGAAAGCTTTTGTACAAAGTTATATTGAAAAAACCGTCTCGCGTCCTCAATTTTTGCACACCAGTGTATCTATCTATCTATATATATATATATATATATATATATATATATATATATATATATATATATATATACGAGGACTATTCAGAAAGTAAGGAACGTTTTAAAATTAAGAGGAAACTAAGTACAAGAGAAAAAATTATTATATACAGCAGAAAGAGCGACTAAAATTCTACTTTTCTACATAGTCACCAAACAAATTGAGGCACTTGTCATAGCGATGTACAAGCTTTGAATTTCCTTTGTCATTCGAATTCTACCGCCAGCGATCTCAGCCACTAAGTGACGCGCACCCGCAGCTCCTTGTTGTCGTCAAAGCGCTGTGTTGCAAGCCAGTTCTTCATTCTTGGAAACAAGTAAAAATTATTAGGTGCAAGATCGGAACTATAGGGCGGATGAGGGAAAAGCTCCCATTTGAATGAATTAGGGAGTTCGTGGGTGCAGGGTGCCGTGTAAGGTCGGGCATCGTTGATTAAAAACAAAATTTTAGACGTCAACTTTTCTCAGCGCTTGTTTTGAACTGCTCTCCTAAGGTTGCACAAAGTTTGACAGTATCGTTCAGAGTTTATTGTGGCAATCAGAAGCACGCCACTCCATGCCTGCCGAAGGCCTCCAGAAATGTCAAAGCTGCCCCCATTCGCTGAACTTTATGTTGGTGTGTAAGCAATTTCATCAACCATCTTGCCCAAAATTTGCGGTATTCTAGCTTTTGTGTGACAATTTCAAACAACAAAGTCCGTGAAACTTCTAGACAACTAAGCAAACAGCTCCATTTTTGTGAAACGGTGGTTTTCATGAATCTCTTCATCAACTTTAGCGACCAGTTCATCAGTCACAATGCTACAACGTCCACTCTTCTCTTCATCGCGAACGTTAGTTCGGCCGTTTTTAAACTGAATGCACCATTTTTTGATTGAACTTTCATTCATTACGTTGTTTCTGTACACTTCACACACTTGCCGATAAATCTCCATAAGTTTTAGGTTTTTTGCTAGCAAAAACCGTATCACATACCGCACCTCTTAACTGGCGGGAATTTCAATTGCAGTGCTCATTTTAAATTGGAATATCGAAAAAATGGGCAGAGGGGATATGTTCCCGTTGTGATGGCTGAATGCCGACTGAGGTGCCGAACACTCAGACACCAAAATGTACGTGATGAGCGCGCGCCTAGCGACTTCAGATTGAAACGTTCCTTACTTTCTGAATAGCCCTCTTATATATGTGTGTGTGTGTGTGTGTGCATATATGTAATAATTCCCAGTAATTTTAAATTTAATAGCCCTTGATTTATTTATGGTCCAGTCCTTCAGGACAACCATGTTATTATTTTAGTTAGTTACCCGCCTACCGGGGACTTTTGAAACTATATCCATCCACCTCCTAAATCATGTGATGTCCCGCAGGGTATTAATACCGATGTCTTTGGAAATTCCGCTCTCTTCTCCCTTCTGTCTGTAATCACGTAGCCCGATGCAGCGCGTTGTATATATATATATATATATATATATATATATATATATATATATATATATATATATATATATATATATATATATATATATATATTATTCATATTTTCTACCGCGCAACGTGTTTAAATCGAAAAGTATATTTATGAATAGTTGTGACGGGTTCTATCCGCCGTCCTTCAACTAATCCTCTTGGAGAAATTCTTTGACTCTGGTTTGAGTTATAACCACCTTCCATAGAGATAACTTAATTTTATGCTAATTTTTTATGCTTTTCTATTTAAACCCTGGAAATGGGTGTGTTGGAGTTAGTCGTTAATCGTTAGTAGTGAGTCGTTAGTCCCTACGCTATCATTAAAGCAAGAACTGCCATTTAGAAAAGGGAAAAAAATAGAGAAGCAGATTTAAAGAGGAGTGTAGCAGCTTAAGAAAGGTCCGACACGTGATCTACAATTGGATCAAGAGATAAGTGTGTATTTGATAATCTAATATACTTAGATTAGGAAAGCAATTAGGATTGCTCCAACGGTGATGAAACTTGAATTATTTATAAGTAGATCAGCCATGAATAAAAAGTAATTATTTTTAGAAAAATGTCTGCTTGTTCGGTGTCTCAAACTACGCCTGCAACTTTCGAATTGCGACATAATTATTTACTAATTTTTTTTGCAATCCTGTTCTGGAAACTTTACCAGAATTTTTTTTAAATTTTGAATTTGTATTGGAAATAAATACTTTTTGTTACTTTTGGACGTATTGCGATTTAGAGTTTTTTATAATAAATTTCTGATTTTTGGAGTAATGCCATTATCTGATTATATGTAGCAATGGTTAAAACGTAATTGAGCAACAGTGTTAAGAAGACAATGGTCAAATTAGAGTAATGGGTATCGATTGATAGTCAAATATATTTTTACAGAAAATTTTCATCCATATCCAACATCCAGATTTTTAAGGTACTTATGACCCAGAGGACCATTTATATGTGTCATTCATATAATATGATCAGAATTCACAGTTTTCCATAGCACCAATGACATCTCATAAGTCCACACCATTGAGTATTCTGTGTTCCAGATGACTGACTTCAGAGTGTCTGGATAAATGGAGCACATATCCAGACACTCTGGATAATGTGTATACTAATACTAGTGCTAGTGGGCATTGGATACTAGTATCTAGACACACCAGGTAGGGTAATTATCCTTTGGAATAATAATCCGATCATGGATTGGAACTTAGGATGCAAAGTTCCTATTCATCTGATCATTGGTACCGTAGCATTTTACATCGAATAACTCGTCTAATAAAATAATAATAAAGGAAGTAAAAATTCAATAATTGGAATTTGTTTATATAAAAAAAACGTAAACTCATGTGCGATTAAAATAAACAATGTCCTATGATTACATAATTAATATAATACATATCTGTGAGAAGCGACAAATATTACAATATATTCATGCTTCTCGTTGAGTTATGAAATGATCCACTGCCAGCAATAATGGTCCAGGAAGGACGGAGAACAAGAGATGTCAGACCTGGGCTAGATGTAGAGTTAAGCTGCATTCACTTCAAGGCTGTCAGCGTCGAGAGTTGAGCGTCTAGCCAATCAGAGACTTCATCTCGGACGAGATGAAGTCTCTGATTGGCTAGACGCTCAACACTTGACGCTGACATCCTTTGTGTGAATTCAGCTTTAATCCAAGGTGAAAGAAATACCTAACGATCAGATTTCAATTATTGAAACACTTCTGTGAGATCTTTCCAATCCAGCGTTATGCATGCGATATTATAAACTCCTATTGTGTTGTTTTTCATTCCTTGCACTGCGGCCATGCACTTCAAAAGATTAACGTTTAATCTAATACTGCAATCACTTTCATTAATTGCATTCCATACTTATGAAGCACTTTTTTGGCAGCTAGACAAGTCCAACTTGTAGATTCAATTTGAATATTGGAGAAAACAACTTAACAAAAAGATTTTGCAAGGAAAAATCCATTAACTCCATAGATCAATACTGAGACGAATAAGGAATAAGGAATCCTTTAATAAGGAATAGATAGATGTAAGCTATTATTCTATTAATTGATTCGTTATATGCAGCAGTATATTCTGAATGAGCATTGAATTCTCTCTCTCTCTCTCTCTAGTGATGTTATAATACTCTCTCTTTTTTTTTCTATGCAAACTCATCATATCAAAACATGTGCATCTTATTAAAAAATCCTTTAATTTAGACTTCTAGTTTTACTTTACATTGTAACAAGAACCAAAATAAAGAATCAAATTATGTACAAAAATAAAGTTTTCTTATGGACTATTTTACTAAACTAAATTTATTTTCAGTCAATCCTTTTTTATTAAAAAAATTTATTAAGTTAAGATTATATAATTTTTATAAATTTTAATAGTTATTTTAAAACTATATGGAAAATTACTAAGACATTATTATAAGTAATAATTGTGTGTATTTTACTGAAAATTATTAGATATATATTAATGGGAGGGATAAAATTAATCAAACATCTTGTGTGTGTACATTAAAAAAGGAAATTTTTATAAGAAAAAATAATGAACTGATATCTCATAACAGTATTATAAACTATATTTACAATATATCCACATAGTCCAAATGAAATCCAAACAGTAATTTGTGGGGTCTTAAAGTTATTTATGACCATGTAACGTTATATAATGTGAAAGTACGAATATGAGAAATAATAAAGAATTAAAATCAAAATTTACGTAGCTTATTTTAAATTAAATGTAGTAAGCATACATCCCATGGGTTTTATCTTGGTAAAAAATTTAGTGTTTTAAAAAAATTTACAGCAAACTCATACAGTATTTGGACAATAAATTGTATAAAGACCTCTTTTGATGAAAATACGAATTGCTTCTTAATTTAGATCATGAACCATTTTAAAATATTGTCAATGCATTAAAAACATTATTTATAAAAAAAAGTGTTTCAGTTCCAAGTATTTTGGATATTCACAAAAATAAATCATGATATTATTTCCGGTCTTAAGTGTATATTAAATATATATATATATATAAATACTTTGAAAAAAATATATAATCATTTTCAGTATATACCATGTTTTTCTAAAGAGTCAGATACAAAAAAAACTGATTTTAATTAAGAAATAATTTTTAAAATTAATAATTTCAATATATAAACCGATTTACATATTTTTATTCATAAATTTATGAAAAATAATTCTAAAAAATGAAATCATTAAAGTATTTCTCTGTATCAATTCTAAAATATAAAATATTCTAAATTTTGATTAAGGGAGTAAATAAAAGATAAGTTAAACTAAGGAATAAAGAAAAGAAGTGAGATGAATTTTACAGATTAGCTCACAAAATTAATTTTTTTTATTAAAGAATAGTTAAAACCTTCAAACTTCAAACATTACCTAAATAATCCGCTTGATATTTTGCATCAAGAGAAATATAATTAAATATTTCGCATTCAAATTTATGTTCCAAATATACGTACAGTTCGAAGGAATTCGAAAAAAAGAAGGAATATATACTTAATATTTAAGATTCAATATATATCTTGAAAGAGAGTAATATAAATTTATGAGACCTACGAAATTTAATTTGCATTTTTTACATTATGTAATGAAAAATGTTTGATACCTAAATTTCAACTTAATTAATTTTCTGTACAATTCATGTTTCCTGAGAGAAAGGTATAAAATATTTTATTCGAGGAATTTAATAAGTAAAAAAGGAAAACATTTGTTATTGAAAGGTGATTCGTACGTATTTCTGAATTATTTAAAATATTTCTGAATGCAATATTGTATTAAAAATCCATTAAGTAGAATAAGTACCTTATGTGATATTACATTATATAGTACGCCCACTTAAGCCCCTTGCCACCCTTTTAACTTCGGAATGGCTTGTTTTGGTATAGTAAAGTAGCTATATCGGAAATGGTAAAAGATAAAGGAACTAAGTGATTTACAAAGTTGTAGAGCATCATCTACTGAGTACGAAAATAAACCTTGTGGACATTAATGCAAAAAAATAGAACGGTTAAAAAAACATTTGCGTTCACGTAATTTCCTTGAAGTAAGAAAAATGACCTGAGAAAGAAAAAACAATTAGTTAAAACAATGTACTTTTACTTGAGATGTTCAAACATCTCACTGTCAGCTGCAATGCACATTTGGATAATCATTTCAATGTCCCGTTAGAGCATAAATAGTGACACATCGGCACAAGCTTCCTTAGCGCATCTCTTATCGTAGCTTAATGTTTGTTGAAAGGCCGCATTTATCTGTTTCAGTTTATCTTTTTCTTCAGAAAAAGACCTGTAGAGTCAGACCAGCCAAACATTGATACTGTCATACCCAATTATTTGGCTCCCAAATTTCTTGACGAGGAACTGCTTCACTGGAGATGTCTTTTGAGCTGGCGCATCGTCGTGCTGGATAAATAATTGCCAAAGCGGGGGAGAACATTGCCATCCACGCTCACTTAAAGTAACTCCACAGATGTATTCCTAGTGGTGATATTTTTTTTTATTGATGTATGGTCTTCACAAACATTGCACGACCTTAAAGGACGCTTGTGCTAACCTATTACGTAAAGTGCGCTATGTAACATTCAAACAAGAATCCAAATGTGCATTGCAACTGACGGAGAAGTTTAAACATCTCAAATAAAGGTAAATTTATAACTAGTTGTTAATTTACGGTATAGAAAATCATAGAAAAGCAAATTCTCGTTTTAACCGTTTTCGTACTTCATCGGTGATGATCTATAACTTGGTAAATATTTTCTTTCTCACTATATCATACGGACTTCGGAATAGGAAAGCTAACTCCGCTGCTTAACACCAAGTGTGGCGCAGTAGATGGTTTAATTGAGGAGCACATGGCTGCACTACTATACTTATACACCACTTTTATGAAAATAGTAGCAGCCGTTCCGAAATTAAAAGCTTACACGATCGGACTTTAGGTATACTGTATATCT